>JARFIX010000092.1:0-600000 GCA_036346125.1 Lycocerus yunnanus
TTTTATTGTGTTGACAACATTTTTCCTCGTTGAAAAACAATAAATGTAGGATTACAGAGTTTTATAATGTAAACTTACATGTATACTGATTTATAGTAGAGTATGATGTAAGCGGGAGTATTTTTAGCTGCACGAAGTGTCAAAATATATTTTTCATTACTTTGGTTATTTTAACCCCCGTATCGGAAATTAGATACGATAAGAACGACCGCCCTTGCTCATAAACTTAATAAACTCAATAAAATTGCTCAATTATTTGAGATAACATTATTTTGGATAATTATAAAAATCTTGTTATGATTTTATATTACCCCACTTCCCTTCCCTCGGTCGACAATATGGTCATCCATGTATTGTAATTCTTGCGTCAAAAGTATTTAAATTAAAATGGCTAATTAATATAAAAAAATTCTCAAAAATCCTGTTGTCTTTCTATCTATCTACCATTTTGTAAACCACACTCTCCTCATTTGTGCGGCCTGAGGCCGCACAACCTTGGAAAGTCTTAATAGCAGGGAGAATAAACCCAATTTCACAAAGTATCTAAATACAAATAATTCTAACGAGAATACCTAATTTCTTCGTTAGTCTCATATAATTATTTTCGCAAAGCAAGAACGAATGAATTAATTAGGTGTAAAATAGTGCCTTAGGCGATTTATTGAAAATTTCAGATAAATCAAAATTTAGGAGAGTTAATTTTGTAACTAAAACAATGTATTGTTTTCATAAAACAAATTAATCCCCTACTCAAAAAGAAGCATAAATAATGAAATATAAATAAATAAATAACGAACAGAAAAACAAGGTGACCATTTGGAAGGGTTAGCACGTAATATTCAATTTTAGTTGGCTTGATAGAAGAAACCGTTCTGAGGGTAAATTACAAGAACATAGAAGAGGCTGTAAGTAGTCCACGTGGCAAGTGCGCTCCTGCACTCAAAAGTAGGTGAATAAATTATTGGAGACGGTCGTGTTTGGTGATTTTGAAAAACGACGTTTTCCACCATCAAGAAACGTTAACCGTTTAGCACAAAAGACATTTTAATTTTAATAAAATAAGCTTTGATCATATTGGGAGTATGGAAACCGATACGAACACTCCCCCAGCATAAAGGCTCAATTTACTTGCGAAACGATACATCGTAAAGCTTAATAGCATTTAATTTTCTTCGTATTAATATTTTCATGCCATCACGCTTAATAAGGCAGAGTATGCTGGTATGACATCACCAAAAACTTAAGTGGTCCAATATTCCAGATTCTGATGCTGTGGAACGGAAAGCTTTGGTTACCAAAAAAGTTGAGGTTAATGAATCGATTAAAGTGATCGCAACAAAATTGAATGCTTAATTAATTTAATTTGTTTGTTTACCGAGCACAATTAATTTTTAAAATAAATTATAAAATTATTAATGTAAGGACGACCGACCTTTTCAACCACGACATACGGGGGCGGTTTAAAAAATATAAACCATCTGATAAGTGACGAAGTGCAAAGTGCAGGCTTTTATGTAGCAGCGTTCCTTTCATATTAAACGAAGCATCCAATTTGCAAGTTAAATTTTATTTTTCTTTGTACGATGCATTCGAAAATATCCTCACGTTTCGAAAAATAAAATTTTCGAGGTCACTTTCCAGCAGACAGTTCGTTCTTTTAAGCGCAAATCTTCCGCTTCGTTATAATTTTTCTATAAACAAATTTCCAATTTACATTTCAATTCCTTTTAAATTATTTAGACAATTTTTTCGTTATTCCGATATTTTTCGCGATGAGGCAAAAATTTGTCTTCGTACTTGTAAATTTTTCATGCATTTTATAACTTGGTTTGAGTTTATGTCAAACATATACATATAGTACATACATAGTACATATATAGAGGGGCGTATCGATTTGTATGTTTTGTTCATACATTTGTATTTCACCTTTGGAAGATAAACAGTGCAAAGGTTTAAATAAAATGAAATTTGTCGATACCTTAAAATTTTCGTTTTCAATAAACTGTCACATGCACACGATTATTTTTTGTAATAATAATTGAAAAGATAGATTTTTGCTTTGTATACGGAATGGATTTCACTTCAGCGTTATTATCGAGATTAGCGATAAATTATTAAACAGCCGATTTGAACTTTTTCCAAATGGATATCTCAGGACACGCATACAGTCAAGGGTTGTAATTTTGTTATTATTGTTTTTTTTTTCTACGCGAGTAATTTTTCCTTCTCATCTTACAAATTTATTAATCAAAATGGAGTGGATTTTGATTGAAACGATCCGTGATACAGTGAGTAGTACTAACCGATCCTCTCTCCTGCTACACAGGATAAGAGATATAAAATTTTATTTAATAATCCTTAAATCCACTTAAACCAACAATTAATTATCTGTTATTGACAACTATGGACTATCGACAATTATAAATCGAATCAATTTAATTAAAATTAATTGTGCGGTTAACTGTAGTGGTTTTATAAAAGCATTTAAAAATTCACAATGAAATTACATAACCAATTCCCTTACAATTTAACAATTTTGTGTTATTGACTACTAAAACGTGATCAATTTAATTCGAAACAACCCCGGCGCACGGAACACGTGGATTGGACTTGGGTTAATTCGATAAAATTGGTTGTCTTATCCTGAAGGAAAATTGCGGGCTAGTCTGAAGGAATAAATTAAATTTTTTATATATTTTTCCATCTTTTATAAGGTGGTTAATCCTAAAGTGCCCTTAAAATGTCTGGTTTTGTGTAGGCGCCACCTCACTTCCGGCAATGCTGTGGCTGACGTCACGAGTTAAGGACTCTTCTATCCCTCAACATGCCACGAGTGCAGTCCTGACCAATTCTAGGCCCTTGTCAAGTCCATGTATATGGAATTATAGGGTTAGCTTGATGGGGTTTTGTTTCGTCGTATATACGGCGCGTATGACGATCTCGTTGTTTGGCCGTAATTTGTTCATACACCCCAACTAGACACCCTCATGTCATTTTTAAGGGTTTCTTCCAAGCTGATTTTTACAATAATTTTTTAAGCTAGAATTTTTCCGACTTTTCTTTTTAGCTTTATACAACACTTTATACGACTAGTCACGTTTTACGTAACAAGGCTCTTTTCTAAACCATCTCAAGAGATCCTCTCTGTAAACAAGGATTTATTTACTTTACATTGCCCTTCACTTTTTAATACTCATTTGTTTTATATTTTTTCCCTATGTTTTATTTTCTCGAGCTAATAAACGGGCTTGCTTGAATAAATCGTCGACATTTTTTCTAACCCAAACTTCCCAATTGTGCTTTACCTAAATAACTCGGTTATTATCCTCTTCATCAAAAAATATCAAAGCAGCAGTTTTGTAGAAAATAAAATTCTAAATAAGATATCTCGTCGTTTTCTAAAATCCGGCAAAAAATAAGAAAGTTACGACGCTTTTTACATTATGAAGTGAAAATGGCTTCGACATTTAGAAACAACTGCAATTCTTTTATTTTTAAACAGATCCTAGAAAGCAAAGCAGAATTTAGTAACTTTAAGCTCCAAAAATTGCTAGCTTAACATTTTTTGATAGTATATAAATAATAAAAAGCAGTATGGCGTAAGCGTACATAAACAGGCTGCCGAGATCTAAAGGTTGGTTTATGCACAACGCCAACAAGCTCTCCGTGGGGTTAAGAAATTACTAAAAGCTTTCGCATTATTCTCGACTGTGACTGTGAATGTTGCATTAAAATAGATTCCAAGGATGGTGCGGCCTAAAGGCCGCACTTAGTGACAAAGTTTCTGACAAAGAAAAAACACACAGATATATAGAAAAATAAAAAAATTTAGGTTTTAAAAGAATATTTTTATTACATTTTAAAAACCATTAAAAATGCCTAGATTTTCCTATTTATTTTCCCAGATTTATTTTAATTGAAAATGACTGAAGACATTGTGTGATCCTAGATGGAGTGCGAAAAATTAATGATGAAAGACCCTGAGAAGTATGCTGGGTACGAAAGGTCCTGCGGTACTTGACAGAGCCGATTAAAGAAATGATTTTACAGAAATTCTAATTTTATTCATCGAAATAAAAAAATTCCTACATTTAGAAAATTTTCCTCAGACCTGGCAAATTAAATGATTAAATTAGATTAAATGAAATTAATTTATACCTTTTAATAATTTAGAGGTAAGGTCTAGTGCAGCGCTTCTTAAGCTGAAGAAAACGGCATCATAAATCACGAGTGCCCCCCCCTAACCTCAAGTAAAAACCTAGAGCAGTTTTCATTTAGAATCTCTTCTTAACCTTTTCTTTACCACAGACCCCTCAAAATATATCATGCCGCCGCGGATCCCTAGACTTGACAATTCAAAATTGTCATTTTCATTACTAGAATAATTTAAAAAAAATAAAAATCTTCTGAAGATTTTCCTTATGGTGTTAAGAATCCAGTATAATAGCTCCCCGATCCCTGGGGGTCCGGAATCATAGAAGTAGATAATAAAAGAAAATAATCACCTAACCCAACTTTTGTGACATTTTCACAGAAAGCTACATAACTTGCTTACTTTTCATCTAAATTTAAAAACAAAAATGAATTTTGATTAAGGAATTACGCTCTTTAAAATTGTTCTTTTCATTTTTCCTAATAAAATGAACCGTAATAGAGAAAATTGGTTGGTTGTGTTTAAATTGATGTAATAATGTAAACGAAGAGATTTATTATTTCTATGTTTTAGTGTAATGCAAACAAATTGCACTCTTTTACGCCTTATTGACATTGTTTCAAATTTAAAATAACATTTTTTTGAATGGCAGTCACGTGACTTGCTACGAGGTCTAACTTCTCAACCAAGAATTTCTTCGCTTGAAATGTATACAGCATGGAGGTCTATTTCGCTCGTTCAATTATAGAAAGCTCCATAACTTCTCTATTTGTCAAGATATTTCGAAAAAAAATAAAATTTTCAGCCCTACAAGATCTCATCCTATCGAGCAAAGAAAATGCCGAATACCTAAATTAACCTCAAATTCACATTTAGCGCTATAATAAAAAACTCCTTAACTTCTTTATTTGTTAAGATATTTCAAAAACAAGAAAATAATTTTATTTAGAATTTCACGGTCTATAAAGTTGACCTCTTAACATTTCTTGATAAAATAAGTAATAACAGAGAAAACTAACTCCCTTTAAATTCATCCACTTACAATGCCGTCCTTTATTTCTCTCCATTTAATTATTCAAAGGTTCATAACTTTTTTATTTTTGAGATATTAAAAAAAACTAATTATTTAATTTTTAGAATTTGAAACTCTACTAAATCGTCCCTTCAATATTTTTTGATAAAGTGAATAATAACACGAGGAATTCTGCATTGATACAACCTCAATGCCTATTTTCATCATGACATCGTGAAAAGCGCCGTCATAACTTTCTTATTTCAAATAGAAAACAAACACGATTTTTGCAGTAAAAAATTACTTGTATGACAAAATGAGAGATTTTCATTAAATTAGTATTTTCGCAATTACATTACAGAAAAGGACGTAACTTGTTTATTTTCTAAGATATTTTAAACATCATCAGGATGAATTTTGTTTCAAAATTTTATCATTTCCAAATCACTCTCGTGGTATTTTTAGATAATATAAATAATAACAGTGAAAACGGTGTCTCTTTATATTCATACAAGGTCGAAGTTTATTTTCACGACTTTGTCACAAAAGCTTCACAACTTCTTTATTTTTAAAGATATTTTATAAGTCAAAAAAAATTTTTAGTTCGACAAAATCGACCTATACACATTTTTTATTCAAGTTAACGATATCAGAGAAAACATCGCTCGTTTACATTAATGTTATCGTCAAAATCATGTTACTTAAAAAGCCTTGTAACTTCATTATTTTTCACGGTACTTCAAAACCAAAAAAGTGTTTTGTACTACAAATTTCAAGTTAAATAAAATTTATGTATCGATTTTTTTAATAATAATAAAAACAACGGTTTCGTGTCAATTTTTTAAAATATATCAAAGGTATTTTATTTATAAATTCAAGATCTGCCCAATTACTTTCTTGACTTTTTTGAAAAAATAAATAATAACTGAGAAACAGTTGAATTGACAAAATGACATTATATTCTGGTAGCATACAATAAGAGAAATGTTATCGAAATTGCATTAATAAAGACTTTACACTGTTAATTTGAAATTTGTAGATCTCAAATTCTCTTATATACGAAGTAATGCAATATGAATAAACGCTCTTTGGCAGAGCGAATAACAAAATGATCCAAAGCACATTCTCACCGTTCAATTGCAGAAGCTTCATAACTTTCATGTATTTCAAGATATTTAAAAATAAAAATACCTGCTTGTCTAAAATGGCAAGCTCTACAAAATCTAGCTCTTGAATTTTTTCGATAACGCGAAAAATAACAGAGAAAATATCCTCCCCGATGAAACCCATGCACGCCAAACAGTGAGTGATGTTATTTATCAACGAATTTCCAAAAAAAGAAACCCACAAAATCAACATTTTTTAATATGTTGTATAAAAAATTAACAATATTTTACCAAAAGCAAGTTTAAGATTTGGCCCCTGGCAGAAATATTTTTCCACTATAGAAAGAAAAAACTTCCCAATTGAACACTTTTTTCATTAAGTGAACAAATAATAAAACTTTTGTTATAAAATGCTATTGCAAGGTGAGATAAAATAGAAAATAAGATTTGAAAAGTATTTTGAATCTCGATAATTGATCCCATTTTTCACTTCACTTAGCTCGAATTTTAGCACGCGTCTGCGAGCGCATTGTTAGCAAAACTTTAGTAAAATATTTTATAGCCCCAAGTTCTTTTCAACTTTTATTTTCAATTTTTGATTTTAAGTTGGCGTTTTTAAATTACATTAAAGAGTAAAATTTATTTTGGATCTCTCGGGACCTAAATGCTCTTTAAAATGATATTTCCAAAATGTCAATCGCTTTATTAAGGTTAGAAATATTTTTAGTAATCAATATTCTCGCTAAAATTCGAAAGGACCGCGTCTTAAAAAAGAATTTCAACGCTGATTTCGATTCCCTCACGGTTTTGCGGTGGATAATTTTAATTTCATTTTATTCCTCTCGAACTCGAATCGCACGGTATAAAAATTGTAGAGAGCGATTATTCTTCTACTGCTTGCGGTGTTTTTTATTATTAATAAATATTTATAATGTGGAAAAGGTAAACATTGCGTTTTCAGTTAACGTCACGTTTTTAAGTTATGTTTACGCCAATGATCGTTAAATTTAATATGTTACACGGTAAAATGGTGTTACGTGGGGCTTATTATCTCTAAAGCAGAAATGATGAGCACTGTCGAGTTGATTATAAAAATTAATCGTTTATTTTCTCATTTCACTTTTTGGAGACCTTTTTATTTGGAGGATAAATAAAGACACATCAACAGTGAGTGATTGATCGATTGAAGCAGCTTGTTTAGAAGTTACCGAAAAATTCGTTTGCGTTCACAAACTCTACGATGAAGCGGCGATGTCATACAGTTCCGTATTAGACGACGACGTCGATTAATAAAAATAAAATTATTGAAAAGAAAGTTTTACTTTACAATAGAAAATGGCATCGGCAACAATTGGATGGGTGACCGCATAGTCACCGATGTGTCGCTGTTTCGTCGATTATTCCATAAATACGTTCAGATTTAGAAAAAAATATTTTTTATTTTTATACCAGGAACTTTAGGTTCACAACGTGCAGCTCTTACTGCAAAAAGTTTACCCTTAAATTGTCACGGTTGTGCGGCCTGAAGGCCGCACTGTCCTGTCCCTCTACTACTTAATGCTGTATTGAATAAAAAAACACGCTATAGAGTGCACAGAGAGTTGAAGAATTAAATTTTAAAAATTTGAACCAGGAATAGTAACTTTTGAAGATGCACGCAATGGGACTAACTAAAACTGAAAGCTACTAAAAATAACATACCAAATTGAAAAAATTTTAAATAAAAACTTTTAATTTAAAACATTAATTATCAACGCAATTAAATAACAAAATTGAAATAGCACAATTAAAAAGAATCAGGCAGTGATTGAATGAACCAAGTTTAGAATCTCGTAGCATTGGTCTAAAACACAATTTCAAATTTCATAATTGAACGACCCCTGTCTTCAACTCAACAATTAAATTATAAGTTGTTACATTTGTCACAAATTAACATCTTAAACAGGAGCAATCATCAATTGAATCATAGCAATATATTATGCAAGAGCTGCTTTTTTTTAAATGTTTGTTCGCTACAGATACAGTTACTCGCGTATTTATTGACGTAAAATACTTCCGGGAAGCAAAGGAAAGCTGGAAAGCAAAAATCTGCGGTGAATTAGAGACGCGCGTGAGTAGATTCTCGCTGTAAGCAGCAAACCACTGCTGAAAATTTTTATCATAAATTTCTTTTTTGTCGATTTTTGTCAACTTAAAAAAATTTGATCGAGTTCACGGGAGTAACTAGGAGGGGTTTGGAAGTACTAGGCACCCTCTGAATTCTAAATACCCCCCCCCTACGTAAACGTAAAAATAAACCCAATAATTAAAATTCTATTATGGTTTTTGTAGGTATTAGAACGGTTGAACCTGAAAAAATTGCCACGCGCATAAACTCATGTGTTTAAACTCACTGCACGTTAGTTGATTACGGTTATTATACACCAAATAGTGCATATTACACCTATAATCAACTTTTGGGCACGGTCACCAATCCCAAACACCGATTTTCATGATTTTTAAAATGAATTGTGAAAGAGAACATCGTTCTCTGCACATTAGAAAAATTTTGCGGTAGGACAACTAATTTTCGAAAAACCCGGTTTTAAAGTTCATGTGGCCATTGGTCGTCTCAGTACGTATCCCCACCCACCCGTCACGTGATCAGGACTAAAATAATTTACATTTTGTTATATTTGTCCCCGTATAGCATATGTACTGAAGATAGACGCCGCCTGCGGCGGCGCCCATTATAAAAACATCCTTGAAATTTTAAATGCTCGAGAGCGACTGGCACCCCGCCAGTCGCCTACGTACATGAGTATTTCTTTTGGGAATACGTAATCTTCAAATTTAAATTGCGAGTTTAATAAAGAACCTATCAAATTCTACCTCACCTTAAAAGTCTTGTATTTTTATGCTCTTTTGTTTGGTGAAGCTATTTTTACAGAAAAAAAGTATACTTTTGAGTTCGAATTTTCTGACTCTACCCCAACTTTTTATAAAAAAACGCTCTATTGACACTCCTTCTTACTCTTACCAGACCTGTAGCCAGGATATTATTTCGAAACGGGGGAGGGGGGGCACTTGTACAAATTTTCCAAATTAGAAATACCTACACCTGATTTAAATTCCAAAATTCAAAATTTTCATTTTCAAAAAGAATTTTTTTAACATTCGGGGAAGGGCACGTGTCCCCAAGTACACCCCCCTGGATACGGGCTTGACTCTTACCATTTCAACCACGCCTTCATGACACGCCCATCCCCATAACCTAATCTATTTTTTTTAAGTTTTTAAATTTTTACTAGCTAAGGGGACGTTCCAAATTACGTTAGGTAAAAATGGGGGTTAGGGGTCCGGTAAAATCTCACCAAATCTCATTTAAAAAGAGGGGGGTCAATGAAAATCTTACGTCAACTTTGTAATTCAAAGAATTACATTATTATAATAGATTGGCTGAAAAAATTACTGGTCTCCGGTGTGGTAAAAATTGTAGGGTAATAAATCTCACGTGAAGAGAGGGAGGCACTACATCTTACCAAATCTTACTATGGAATAAGGGGGGTCCAAATTTAAAGAAAATACCTCACGTAATTAATGGACGTCCCCTAAGTAAAACTTTAGTTAACATGTTTTTATTAAATTGTTAAATTTTCCATGGGCGTCGATGTGAGTTTGTCAAAACATATGCCAATTAATTAAACTGACGAGATTTGAGAAATCGAAACAACGGTGTACAACGGTGTCTTAAACTAAAATGTAAGTTGGAAAATTTAATTTTTTAATAAAAACATGTTAACTAAAATTTCACTTAGCTAGTAAAACTTTTTTAAAAACATAATTTCACTATCGAATAAACGATTTATAATAACCTAATCTATATACCCCCCCCCCTCAGTTGTCTGTAAGTAACACCCAAGCAAGACGCCATAATTAAGAGTGAGTTCTGTTTGTAATAAACGTCCCCACACTCCCGAAATTTTTCCAGGTTCAACCGTTGCAACACCTACTCTCAACAGAGTAAACAGTCCCTCTTTACTGACCACGCCCTCTTGACACACCCTTTCTTACTCCTACCGTTTGAACCACGCCTTCGTATTTTCTAAAGTAATTATTAAAGATAATAATGTAATAGACACATTTAAAAAACAATTGCGGTCAGTTAACAAATTTTGAATAAAAACGATGTTAAATGTTCATAATATGTATTGCGCTTTGATTATTGGCTATTTTCAAACCGTAACTCCGCCCATCGAAAATTAAATCCTAGGTTTTAAAGTTAAAAATTATTTTTAATGCAGTAAATATTAATATTCACAATGTAGTAACGGCGATGCCTGCGGCATCGCAAATTTAATAAAAACATCCCTCGATTAAAATAAAATTTGAAGGGTGGATGTTCTAAATCTGGGATTTCATATCATAAAAAGTGGGCGTAACTTGCACGCCAGTATGCTTTCCCATTGTTTATGTGGTAAAATTAAGTATGTATCTTTAAGTTTTGATCTGACCAAGCAGCCCCTACGATCAGCTTTGATTAATTACTTTGATAAATTAAAAATTTGTATAAACTGTTAAATTAATCTGTAAAATAAACCCATCTTGTTTAACTATTGATCACGCCTCCTTGACACGCCCCGTTACTCCCATCATTTAATACACGCCCTTTGACACGCCCCACTCGCTATTATTCGATTTAAGCGCCTGCAGTTAACTGAACTTTAAAAATTCAATTTAATAATAATTATATCATAAAAGTCTAAATTTATTCATTAATCTGTGTATCTTTAATGTAGTACACTCAACTGGTTTAGGGAGGGGGGAGGGTAGGAACCGCATAAAAGGAATCCCTTACAAAAATAATTTTATTTTTTATTCATGTTATGCTTTTGATGGAATTTTGTTATATACCGCACAAAAAAAGCACACATAAACAATTCTACATACAAAAACCGCATAAAAACAGGTTTGACTGTATATTATAACGGAACTCAAAAAGCAGCACAACCTTGACCTTCTAGTATATGATATAAAATAATCAAATCGCTTAATTGCATAATAGTGACAAAAATATTATATTTAATAAATATTCCTTTTAAGTGCGGCCTTCAGGCCGCACAACCTTCCAAGATAATATCTGAAATGAAAAATCGAGACAAAAACCTGGCGTTGCAGAATAATATTGTCAAGGTTGTGCGGTCTGAATACCGCATTGCCCCTAACTGTGATAAGCAACGGAAAAAATAACCTGTACCTTGTATGCCCCTCCTAATTTAAACGATCGAAGATAAATATCATATGCTGTCACGGACTTATTTACGTATTTCCTTCTGTTACAGCAGTTTTTATGTTATTTTCCACAATTTAAAGATCGAAAATAATTATTCCTGTAATCGAAATACCTGGAAGGGATTGAAAAATCTAGTGAATACATGAAAAGATCCAAGAAAAGTTTAATAAAAGCTTTTAAAAATGTAAAAAGGCTTCAAATATCCAATATTTTGATTTTCAAGTAAAACTCGTAGGAAATGAGAGATTTGTGAGCAAAAAGGGTGCGTGTATATTTAGATAGGTGCAAATGATGCGAAGAGGGTAATCGAACAGACTTAATGAGATCTTGAAATCATTTAGTCTGGTTCGTCTATTGTAGTGAGCGGTAATTAATTTCGGGTAAGCGGTTCTCTCATTATGCCACAATAATTATCTACGATTTCATCATTAATTTTTCAAATCACAATTAATCCACACGCTCTTCAGTTTTACACGCAACAACGAATCCCTAGCTTCGCCCAACGATAAAAAAGAAATGAAATTTTAACACTTCGCTTTCACATAATTTGAAAATTAAAGACGACTAATAACTTAAATTATAATTTATGAAAGATACGAATGATCTATTTAAAAGCACTTAGTTTTAATTGAGCGCATTAAAAATTGAATTTATAATCTCGAATCGAAAAGATTTCGTCCAATTATTGACTTTACAATACAGAACATAGCGTCATGAATATAATATTTAGGATTAATTAAAAAAAAATTATAAAAAAAACCGCCCGAGCAGGGACTTGAACCCTGGACCCTTGGATTAAAAGTCCAATGCTCTACCGACTGAGCTACCCGGGCTCATTATCAACTCTGATCTCGGTATAGCTTTTAAGCAGTAGAGTATTTTTGAAAATCACTTCAAATCTAAAAATAAACGACGACGAATATCTTAATTCGATTTTAATAAATCAGCTCGAAGCGATTATGATGCGAAATTTTAATCAACATTTAAATTAATTACAGGCAAAGTGCTAATGGCTTATTAATGTTATTATAATTATTTCAAGGTGCGAGCGATAAATTCAAATCGGGCAACTTGATTACGCATTTCGTAACACGCGTGCTAAATGGGTTGCCTAACAATTCTTTTTATTTTCAAAATTCAAACCATCGATTTCTAAAATTGAATTATTTAAGGTGAGACATCTAAAACGTTGCGTAATCAAAGAGGTCCGTGGTTTTTGCTAAGTGCTGGTTATAATCAAATTTTCGCTTGATTTCACACTACTCAAAGTTATTCCCATAAAAGCAAATTATTAGCATAATGTAATTTTAAATTGTCAGAACTACACAAGCGCCATCTGGTTTATTTCTATTTCCAGCAAAAAATTATTTCAATTAGTTTAATAAAAAATAAAATTGAATTTATCAGTCAGGTTTGCTACCGTAAGGTAGAGGGCGGCACTATCAGAACAACTGAAAAATTGATTAAACAATGCAGTTGGGTGGATTATTTATGTCTTTGAATATTTTAATGGCTAAAACATGACCGAAATAATTCAACAGTGTTGTTAGATTACGAACTACACATCGTGCACGCTATCAAAATAACCGGAAGCTAAAAAAAAGTAGGTAATAGATAACACTGTCGTTTTTCATAACTTTGAATGAATGATTTTATACCAAGGTTTGTCAGAAAGTTAAATTTCAAGATTTCAAGACAGACTTTGTGAGAAAGGGGGAGGGGTGTATCATTCATTACAACGAAGTTTTAATTTTTATTCAATTAAAATTTCTAAGAAAAATTTTTGTCCAAGTGCAAATCCTTCAAAGCAATATTTTAAATTTTTGCCTTCAAGGGGTCATAGCACTGAAACTATTGACTTTTTAATGTTAATTGATTAGTGACTTTTTAAAGAGAATTCGCTTATCTAAAATTAGATTACAACTTCTTATCGTCTAAAACCAATGGAATTTCGAGTTATGAATTAAAATAAGAAACGAAACGATAAAATTTCCAAGTTTCATGTTTTTTCTGATTCAAACGGAATTAACGGCCCAATTCGAATTGCAAATTTAACGGGCTACAACTTGAGTCACATAAAAATTTTGAAAAACGAAGCGATTTCACAGAAAACCTAATTATCCAAGAATACCCTGTATATGCCCTGCAGAAGTTCAAAGATGAAATTACTGCCAAACTTGTTAAAATGCCCCTGTATATAAACTAATGTACCGCACTTATTATCAAGTGGCGGAAGAACTAAACTTCATCTACTCCTAACACTTTTTGGTATAAAAATAGCGCACATTGTGCATAACTTGGACCAGATTAGCTTTTAAAGCAAAAGGTATGCAACTTTTACAATAAACAGCTGTCGATTTTCCGTTAAAAAAAATTTCAAATACCGGAAGTTCTGCCATTTATTTGGTAATTATTGAGGAAACAAAACCTAGCGTGAACGAACTACCCCTTTTTAGGCAAAACCCACACCCCCAAATTGAAAAGCTGTTATCGAATACGTGGAACACTTTTCCAATTCGAGTGAAGTTGACAAAATTTTAATAATTACTTAAGATCAAAAGCGTCAAGTTTGGGATAACGATTTCCAAAACTTAATATTTAACCAAATCCTACCTCCAACTACCCAAATCTAACTTTAGTAAATGTTTTGTAGTTTAGCGAACCCTAAACAATTGACCTCACAAATCGAACACAAGTTTTCGATTCCGATCCTCTCAAGCGTTGTATTCGAGTCGAACATACAGAGCTGGACAAAGTTAATGGAAAGGTATAAATTTCACCAATTTTGCTCGGATATCGTTCAATCGGGTAATACCAATTATTTTTATTATAAAGCTATCATGGTTTTATGGACATTTCGACGCCGCCGTTTCAACGAGAAAATCAAAATTAAAACGACGAAATAACCAATCAGGTGTTTGATTTGTTTTTGTTTTGTTGTGTGTTTGGTTACTTTGTTGTAGTCTGATTGGATGGGATTGGATAAGGTGCATGTCCTCAGCCCCCTCCGTTGCGTCTAAATCTATTGTGCTTTCTTTATTTTCGGTTGGACTTCTTTTGTTTTTGAATTATTTAGAAAATTAATTAGGGGGTGCTCACCCCCCAAACCCCCCAGTTCAACTAATTTATTTTTATTAAAAGTAAATTAAATATTTAAGCATATCGCAAGTTTTGTAAAATTAGCTATGGCTAAGTAAATGTGTTTAATTTATAATCTGACAATTAATCATAAACTGCATAATTATAAATTCCGTACCCCCTGTGGGGTAAATCTCTGCAACGGGAAATCTTCAGTTTACTTCTGATAATAAATAAACTACTCAATCCGGAGGGTCTGGGGGTGTGGAACACCCTCCAGTGCACAAATTTTGGAACGAAGAACATTGCAAAACGTGTAGAACCCCCGGATCGAGTAGTTTCTTTTCTATCAGAAGTACACTGACGATCTCTCGTTGCAGAGGCACTGGGTGTTCCACACCACCCAGACCCCCGGTTTAACTAATTTATTTTTATTAAAAGTGAATTAAATATTTAAAGTTTTTAAAATTAGCTATAGCCAAATAAATGTGTTTAATTTATAATCTTACAATTAATCATAAACTGCATAATTATAAATTCCGTACCCCTGGGGGGTAGATCTCTGCAACGGGAGATCTTCAGTTTACTTCTGATAATAAATAAACTACTCAATCCGGAGGGTCTGGGGGTGTGGAACACCCTCAGTGCCTCTGCAACGGAGATCTTCAGTTTACTTTTGATAAAAATAAAGTACTCAATCCGGGGGTCTGGGGGTGGAACACCTCCAGTGCACAAATTTTGGAATGAAAAACATTGCAAAACGTGTAGAACCCCCCGGATCGAGTAGTTTCTTTTCTATCACAAGTAAACTGACGATCTCTCGTTGCAGAGGCACTGGAGGGTGTTCCACACCCCCCAGACCCCCCGGTGTATCTAATTTATTTTTGAGGGGAGGGGGTTAGCCAAATATGACGTCCGTATAAAAATGTCATTTTTAGGATCTGTAAAAAAATTATGCTTGAGTATATTTTTTTTAAATTTTTTTAATTAATTTTCGAATTTAGGGGTTCAAAAATACACCTTTTCCTATAGAAATGGCTTTACCAAACGAAAGAACGGAAAAATGCAAGCTCGTTAAGGTGAAGATCATTGTTGTCGGACTTTACAATTTCATTTTGAAAATTGAATTTTCCCATAAAAAATATAGTATGTAAATGTATTATTGCGCAATAATTTTAGGCATTGTATTTACGGTGCGTGTACTGTAGGTGGGTTAACACGCACTTATTGAAATCGATCCCTGCTATCTGTCGGGTTAACATCCCCAATTTTTCGAGTAGGACCGGTCTAAAGGATATTTTTAATGATTAACGCAACTACAGCCGATTTTGAATTTTTAAAGTCGTTTTTTCCAAAATTTGTAGACCGACCGCAAATTTTATTTTTTTATATGTTAATGAGACCCTCATCTTTCATAAACCACTTCAAAAATGGTAAAAATCCCGATCAGGGAATTCGAACTGTCACCATGATCCCTCCTAAACCATTAGAAAATTTATTAATATAAAACATAAATAAAATGTAAAAGCTAAAAATTTTGGTGTTTTTCAAAAATCAACGTAAAATTCAGTTTTATAAATGAAGAGGGGGGCATTGATTTGTGACCATTAAGCGTCCCGGGAAGGAGGATGAAAGATTGTGACTAACCTTGACAAAAGGGGGGTTCAAAAATTTGAAAAAAATTACGAACGTCCTTTATGGACGGTCCCTTTTTTCCAAAAAATTTCGAGCACCGCAACGGTATCGTTCTCTACACATTAAATAAAAAAATTTGCTGTCGGACTACTAATTTTTGAAAAAAACAGTTTTAAAGTTCTCAGATCGTATCCTCGCCCACCGACACGTGGTCAGGGCTAAAAATAATTTATACTAGACTACTTTATTTTAATTGTCCCCTTATAACGTATATGCTGAAGGTTGACGCCGCCTGCGGCGGCGCCAGCTATAAAAAAAACCCTTGAAGTGCGATTCTACTCGAAATTACGGGTCCTTCACGCGACGGATGCTAGAGAGCGACTGGCACCTCTCCGAGCATTAAGTGTGAGAACCCACTTAGGACGCACGGACTAGCGGCAGAATAAATTAATTATTACACGATATTACGCAATAATTCCCTTACGTGTGTTTGTTATAGGAATTTAATAAACTTCAAATTTCAATTGTGAGCTTAATATAGGACCTATAAAATTCTACCTCACCTTAGAAGTCTTATAAAAATGTCCGCTTTTGTTTGGTAAAGCTATTTTTATAGGAAAATCACTTGGCTTTAAATGGCCATATCACCAAAATAATTAATTTTTTAAGGGGGGTGAAATTATCTACAAACTAGATTTTAACCCTTTATCGTCTAAAATCAACGGTTTTCTAGTTATGAATTAAATAAAGTACAGAAATGTTAAAAAATTCAGTTCTACCTTTCGTTTCTGAAAAACTCAAAATATATTTTATAGAAACATTGTGTCCCCATTTAGAACATCAAATTTTACAGGGCTACAACTTGAGTCTAGTAAATTTTTGATAGTTATCCCTTAAAAAAACTTTGGAAAAAATGGAAATAATCCATCCCTGTCTCCAAATATCAAAATTTTGCCGATTCCCTTCCCCACCCAATGATGCCCTTTAAATCTAATACCAACAATAACGGTTAAAGCTTCCTAAATCTCCCGTTTTTAATTTCTATAGGTATTACATAAATATTTCTTTAACATTATATTTTCAAAAAATCGCCTTCGGCGCTACTGCTTTTGTATTTCAATATTAAAATTCTAGTAAACAAAATAATTCGACTTACCTCCACGTTAAATTCGTGTACCCCCAATTTTGTCCATGCAGCATAAAACGTTTTCTTCTGTATCGATGGGGTTCGATGTCGGGTAATCCACACCTCGGTGTTTTCAAAAGTTTTTTCGTCCTTTCGTCAATGTGGCCGGTGACCGGAAGGCCACTAAATTCTTGTAGTTCGCGTATTGAATTTCGCAACGACTCCTCCGTTCTTAAAGCGCCAGCTTCGTGAGAAGATGGGCTCAAGTAACCGAAACTTGTTAGGTATTGTTGCTGCAACAAAAAAACACCAAATTAAAAAAAATAATAATCGAAGAAGGAAAGAGTGGATGTACATAATATACTTAATAATAAAAGTGTCAAGTGTCAAGTCCCCCCCCCCCTGCTTATTTTCCCTATTCATCAAACAATATAACCCTGCAGTCAGCAATAGCAAAAGTTACCGTGAGTTTAACCAACTAAAGCGCCCCAGGTATGGAAATACCCTAGATAAATCTAACTATCGATCAGAAACGTTACAGAGCCGACCTAAGAAAATTTTAAATAATATTTTTTTATTAACCCACAGTTACTTTTGTAACTCGGCAGCTTTTAAGAAGTTTGAGAGATATCGCACTTAAATAACGCAATTATTTAATAAAAAAAATTACAAACAATAAAAATCACTAATCAGAAAAGATTCGAACCACTTGTTGGGAGCAATAAAAAAATAGGTACTGGTGGGTGAGTCGCAACAATTATAATCAAGAGACAATTACGCTATAATAAATTAAGAGCGTCCGAGTTTTACATCCGACAGGCCACTGCAGCAAGATTTTTATTTCTTTTAAGCTTAACCGAGACGTTAAACTTGCACAATTTAATTCGTAAAATTTGTTTACTTCCTTTGTGCTTTGTTAATCACTGATGCATTTTCCTCCAGCGGTGGGTGGGAATGCAGTAAACAAATTGTCTTCATTGTCCTACTGAAACGACATGCACAAAAAATTGTTACATGATTCATAAATGAACTTAATTAACCGTCACATATAATTGATTAGCTCTCATTTTAATCTGAGATTATGTAAAGTAGCCGTCACATTTTTTTAACTTAGCGTACAACCTTGTAAGTTAACTTTCGCTGATGAATATCGCCGAATTTGCGTTTAAAGCTGGACACGCACGTTCAGTTGAAATATAAAAAAAGATGGCGCATTTAGAGCATGGTTAGTTGGGTCGCTCGCCGCTAGGCCTAATTAGAAACGCTTTGATAGCTCTTTCTGTAATATTTCATTTAAATTTAGGAAAAAAGAGATAAAGGAAATTGACGAGGTAGTTTAATGTGATTCAATTGTGAAAGCAATTTTATGTGCCGTCGTAAAAAAGAAACACGAGCTAAAATAGGCAATTAAGATTAAAGCTATTATTATTACTTATTCCACCAAGTTCTATAATGTTTCCTATAAGTGCCTGCCATTAAACTTGTTTACAAAAAATTTTTAAACTTGCTGATGAAGAAGCGGCATAACGAACGAAGGAAAGACATGGAGTGTTATTACAGCGGTCGTAAATCGCACAGAGGACTGCACAAGCAAACGTGCTAAAAACACAAAGTAGCGGAGGAGTTAACGGAAAATTTGATTTTCTTAATTTTATTTTACAGAAACTTAATTAGAAAAGCGTCCGAAGTATATGAAACAACTTTAATTTTAGGATTTCTTTGTATTTAAATGGCCTCAAGTTTTTGATGTAAACAATAAATTAATTCAAAGTTTATAATTGAAAAAGGGATTATCTCCTTACAATTTAGTAAAGCTTCTAAAATCATTCACAAGTTGAAATATTTTAATATTTTAAGTAGCCGATATGTTACAAAAAAAATTAAATTATCGGATTTAAATGTCACATTATAATAATAAATCCTGGATTAGATATAATTTTTTTAATATTCGGTATTTTTACTTGAACCTCCCTCGTAGAGTGGCAATCTCGAATTTTTTTGAATAATAATAATAATGATTATAGCCAAGGATGTTTTTTCGGTTCTTTTTTTGGAACTTAATCGAAATGATTAAAATTCTGTTATTCTTTTAAGTTACAGTAATTAATTAAAGAATTTACATAAGTTAACATTGCTTAATAATAATTACTCGAAGATAATTAAAAACATTTATCTTTTCAAAATTAACCACACCACAAACTTTTTTATTAGGTATAGGATTAGTGTAATTAAGAAACTGTGCGTGTAACTAAATTATTAATTATAAAATGAATTAGCACGGTAGGTTTTTAAATTGTAAAGCACATTTTTTGAGAAATCCAAAAAATTAAATCTCTAAATGCAAGTCAGCAAATTCCAAGGTCGTCCTAATAAATTGGCGCCCGCGTGCAAAAATAAATTGTCCTTCCTACTTAGAAAATTTATTTGTGAGAATTTTGTGAATGAAGCAGTTTTGTTTCGCACACAATTTTATGAGAAACATAAAAATTTTTGAAAAAGCTCGTTAAATTTTAAGTAATTAACTCTCTGTACTCGATTCAGCAACTAATGAGGAAGAATCATCTGATGACTAATTTAATTTGAAAAACGTGGACCTTCCGATCTTATCACAATCTTGTCAACTTGGCATAAAATATGACATTTTTTATTGTTAACAAGTAAAAATAAATCATAATTAATTACATTTACATCTTTCTGGAGGATGAAAATAGTAACTGAAAATTGCGTCGACCTTCACGTTTCATGTTAAATATTTTGCAATCTGAAAATGTTAACAGTGACGAAACGTTTTGAGCAGTTTTAATAAAAATCATTAACATATTTTCATATTGAGAAGGAGCGAGAACAAACCCTACGCTTTGAATCATAAACCAATTTAATTTTCCCAATAATTGTGAACATGCATGACCTCTTTGCTGTGGCTGAATGACAGATTTATACGATCAAAGAGGTAGTTAATAGATTATTTCTACTGAATTAAACTCTATTTCTCAAATATTCTATTGGCCAGGATTCGAAAAGCTCAATTTATTTTCAGTTGTTATAGCCACCATCTTATACTAGATTGTCAAAGTTGTGCGGCCTGAAGACCGCACTTAGAAAATCGATCTTGAATTCCACAATATGTGTGGGAGCTTTCCCCCCTACAAACAAATGCCCAAATTTAATTTCAGTACGCTCAGAAAAGCTTTATGACACAGCTGTAATGTGTTCCCCTCAGACCCCTGGTCGCTGTCTACCATTCTATGTTAATTTAAAAAGTTTCTCTATTAATTCCTTAACACGAAAGGTCATCAGTTCGCAAATGCAAATTTGAGTATAACTGGGTATCCCTTGGTCTTAAAGGCTAAGCGTTCTAGTTTGGTTTATTCGAATTAATTACTTTTTGACTTACAATTTAATTCCCATATTTAAGAATTTTTCTTATTTTCCATTAGGTTGGATATTTTGTACTTATGATATAAATGCTGAAAGTAAAACTTTTTTAAACTTGTTAAAACCACATCCGAGTCAAAACAGAACTCGAAAAGGTGGGCGTTGAAAGCACGGAATCTGAGAATGCAATGAACGTTTCGAGAGCCACAGATCTCGTAAATATAGGTTATGTGCAAGTTTACAACTAGCGCCAACTGGTTGGGCGCCCGGCATTTTTTACTGTACTTATACCAAGCTTGTAATTAGAAAATTACTACATACTCATCACAATACTCATAAATACTCATTTTTACTGTTAAAAACACTGTCATAAACACTGTCAAAAAGTACAGCAAAACGTTCCATATTTCACCACCGTAATCGCTGGCATCGAATTTTTAAAAATTCAAATTATTTGCACATAGCCTCTACGGAACCTGCCCTGACCATCAACTTCTCCCATTAGAATAATTCCATATGTTTCTATGATAAAATTTAGCATCTTTAAAATCGACTTTTTCGGTTATTGATATATCAAGTTCATCCTCACCTTAATCGTCTTAAATTAAAGCTATCTAATCCAAAAACAACTTTATAAAAATCTCTGAAGACCTCGAGTGCAAGTTAAGGTACTACAAACTAAATTAATTGTTAAAATAACGCGGCAAATAAGTTTTACGGCAAAGTTTTAAGGCAAGGTAATTGTCACACCTAACACACATAAAAAGCCGCCAGTGGTTACAGACATATAGATAAAATAAATAAATAAAAAAATTATAAATTTGTGCTAGCGAGACTTATGACTAAATTAACCAATCAGATGCAATCTAGAGTGATGCTAAATAAAGGCGATTGGTTGGTATTCCAATTACCGCTCACCCACCATAAATCTGCCCTTGATGGTATCTGTCAACATCATACAAAAAAGTCAGGTATCGGGAGATCTGCAATAATGCTCAGAATATGTATGTCATCAATTTTTTTACATTTAATTTTCTCTCCCCCGAAAATTAGCCCCGGCAAAGTATTTCTGCAGAGTTTATTTTTATCAGGAGAAAATGAAAGACTTCAGCATATCTGGCTTGGCCGTTGCTATGGTTACGTAACATTTTTAGTAACTATTACGGGAAGAAACAGTGTCTTTGTTCGACTTCCGAGGGGGGGGGATTGTTTATCGATAATTGACCGCCGGGGCTTTCGGCGTAAGATAGTTTTGTAGAGAAACAGCACATCCGCTCGAATCCCGAAGGGGGCTTTTCCGGCATAAAACTGTAGTCCCAGGGCAGTTTTTTTCGGTACAATCGCCCGAGGGATCGACAGGAAGGCTGTTTTCGAGGAAAACTCCCCCGTCGTCCGAAGGAGAAACAAGCCCCGAGGACAGGTAGGCGGGGAGTTTTCCCAGAAACTGACCTGCGAAAAAATTACGACATTTCCGCAGTTTCGGTGGAAGTTGCCCCACGCTAGATTGCCCGACGTCACCGTCTCCCTATACTGGCGCACTGAGTGGTACTACATACATCCCCCCTCCTCCCAAAACCTCCTGATTTATACAATTCAATTTCATCAGAAGAGAATTGATGATTTCGGTCCATTTTCTTAGCCGTTGCTATGGTTAAGTGAACATTTTTTTGGAAACTTTGTAAACGGAAATAATAATTAGTAATAATAATTAGAGGAAGCACGTACTGCAAACTTGTGTAAACCGGGGGGTCTGGGGGGTGTGGAACACCCCCCAGGCAGATTATGATCCATGCAGCATTGAAATTGAACGAAAACGTCAAAGGTAGTCGAAAAAGAATTCGGCGCAGGGCACAAGGGATTGAACTTCGTTTGGTACAACGAAGAGAGGAGCCGTTGCCCCGCCTTAGGTAAATAATTAATTGTTCAAAATTTTGAATCAGCACCTACGCTAAATTTTGTAGGGATTTAGACCTGGACAACTACATTTCGATGGTTTAAAGATGGTCCACCACAATTTTTTTTGTAAAATTAAAGGCAATTTTGCTTAGTTTAGGTTTTGGTAACTCTCAAAAACCGATGACCTTTATAATCTCCTGGGGAAATTATTACCAGTAAAGTAGGGATTGTCTAATTTATTTACCTCCCTTTGGGGAGAGAGACACGTGCATCTCAAATTGATAAAACAGTTTTTTTAAAGTGTCACCTCTAATCGCCGCGAAGTTCTGGGCAGTGTTTAGTGCCACCTTAAGGAGATTATTAATAACTCAAAGAACAAAATTATTTAGTTATTTGCAACTGCTCCCACTATTTTTTTTTAATTACAAAATATAATATTCATTTCTCCATTCTTCAAAATTGATATTAAACCTAGAAATGAAAAAAAAACAATTTTTTAAATATCGATTTTAAAGAAAAATCGGGGACGCGTGGAGTCTCCTCTTAATTACTTGTTTTTATGACTGGTACGGTACTGGAATTTGATTTGATACCACTCCTCGGTCTCTTAGCCTTTGTTCTGAGTACTTACATCAAGGGGCTACCGTGCAGGAATAGTAATCAATGTAAGTACATTAGTACATACATACGCATTGCATTTTAAATTATGATGAATATGGGAGGGGGGGGGGGTCTAAAAAAGTGTAAACTGCTTTCTTTTAGTAAATTACTTCTCATCATGGTATGTAATTATACAATGCACTAATGTTCCGTTAGGTGATCCACTCAGCTTGAATAAGAATTCTTTGGGTATGATAAAACACCTGTGTCGTATTTGACGCTTTTCTCCCCACTCTCTTCTCGTTAAAAAATATGTAGAATTATACTAGCGATATAATTGGTACTACTCTTCACTCATACTCACTGAGGTGGGCAGACACCAAAAGTGAGTGTATGATTCATTACCTATTGAACTTGCTCTTTAACCAAGATTTTAAATTATTCCATTATTTTAGTATTAAATGTTCTTCACCTATGTAACTTCGAGATCTTCACAAGTATTTTTAATAACCCCGCTCTCAGAACTGTGTCCTAAATAAACCAATCTAGCTAATTAGGTATCTAATGCATGTGGTTAATTAGGTGGCCAATCTCACTCTAAAATACTGCTGATGGTATTCCGCTACACTCCGGAAATACTTAAAAACAAAATAGATATCTTTGACCTAATTTATAATTTAATTTGCTAATTAGCAGAAGCACTTGATTATAAAAATATGGGTGCTGCGCTGGAATAAACTCGAAGGTAGGGAAGAAGGAAATATCATCTGTTCTTCGTCGGAGCGAAATAAAATTACATATTAATGAAGCCAATTTTATGTAACACAAACTTTTTTACTTTTTGTTCTTTATAAAAAATCAATAACTTGAAATACAAGCTTAATTATCTAAGAACTCGTACATAATATGTAAACTGGTATACCTATAAATATCAAAGATTGTTCGATGCTGAGGTAGCTCATTTCTTACATAATGGTAAATCATTTTAAAATTTAAATTCAAAGAGTTGCGTTCGTATTATTGTGGATGCAGTATCGATGACAGACAATAAGCAAAAGGTTTTAATTTAAACACAAAATACATCGCCGTGTTTATGGGAGAGGTTAATGCTCTCCATCGCTATCTCTACTTTCATTATTTATTAACCATCTTTACCTATAATACATTTTTTGACGTGCACTACCGCATTTTTTTCATTATCATAATTGAATATAAAATAGGACAGGATCGACTCGAAAACTACGATAAATTTTTATTCCCGCACAAATCTTCAACGTGGTATTGTAAAGTCTCGTAAGGTTTCTTATTACGAAAATAAAGCGCAGAGTTTATTGAAATTCGCATCGACACACCTACGAAATAAAAAGTTTCTTTGTATTCTTCCAATGCACGTTTAGTACGGACCTGATGCAACCGGGTTAAAAATAAACATTTAAATCTAAAAATAAAAATACGATTTTAATTATGCAAATCTAAAATAATCTCGTCATTGTGACATGGTACTTTTGGACGATCCGTATCTCCCAGATGCTGAGTCTCAAGAAGCAGTAGTTGGTGGGTTCGACGTTCACAGATTTGGCAGATTAGAACCTCTTTAAATTACAAATTTGTGCTTAAGTAATTCTTTCAACATTTAAATCGATTGGTCCGACTCTTCCGTTTATGGAAAATCGAAATTCGAAATCTTTGTTTTGTAATCAACCAAACAAATATAGACGCACACATAAATGAATACAAAAGTGGCGCTCAGACTGCATGGTATTTCCGGTGAGTGACCTAAAGTTTTCTCACAGGTCTTTGGCAAGTTACGTTGTGTGCTATTTGCATTGCAAAATGTAAATACGACTCGTGCTATATACACGCGTCTTGCATTTGTAATAACCATATTTTACGGTTTAAAAATGTAATTTATAAATAATAAGCGTTTATAAACAATGAGTATGAAAGATCAGTGTGGGTTGGGCTTTATTTGCAACCAGTAACCATGTTATTGTTTCCTACGATATTTTTTTCCCACCACAATTGAAACCTTTCATTACTTTTTGCTCCGTCCTTCGCAAGGTGCGAGAAAAAGGTGATGATTTCACCACAGGGACGGACTGGTCATTTGAAGAATGTCAATAATCCCACAATATAAAAGCTAGTTCAAACAAAAATGCGCAGAATTTTTTATCGACTTTACCGAAAGATTAAGAGATGCAAAAGTTTTTTTAAATTAAATTACCTAATCGTTTAATTTGCTCACAAATTGACCGAAATTTGATTTCGAAAGCGTTTGGTGTTTTAAGCAGTAAAATTTAGGCAGACGGGTTACGAACGACGAAATATGTTGAATAATACAAGTTAGCAGAGATTATTGGATCCGACAACTTCTCGAGACAATATTATAAGAAACTTCAGTATTTTACGTGTAATTTCGCGATATTAAAAAACAAAGCGAATGGCTAATCAGTAAGTGAGCCCAAAATGTGCAAATAAAACTTTTTTCTAATAAAAACTAAAAGAAAAGAGAAGTAATGCAATTATTCTCCTGCATAAATGAAAGAACATGACATGCGGCAAACACCCGAGTCTAAAACGGGAAGAGTATAATTTTCTTCTTATGAGAGTCTCTCTGCTATTTAACTTATCCATTAGTTCTATTTAAATTACTTGTTTAATTCAATTGGTAACGACCGTTCAAGCTTCTGTTTATTCTGTTTAGTAATGTAACAGTTTGGAAAATCTTACGAAGCCTTACGGTGGAGAGGGGGGCCAAAAGTACCGTACATAAGTCTTTTTTAAATATTTTTTAACTGAAATCAGTTTTGAATTTCGTAATTACCACCCTTCTGCTTCTTTTTAATTAATATAAATAAGTAAAGTATAATATATATAACTTAACACCTACGTCATCGCGCGTAAGTACTGCCATTGGTTGTTAACCAAAATCATGTACCGTCATTGGATAGGTTGGTATGACGTAGGTGCCAAATCTAAAAATCTTACTATACTCATTTTGAGTAAATTGAAGTTTGTCTGCGGCGCTTTTTATCCTTTCTGCATTTTACAAAAATGTTGGCAAGCCACTGGACCCCACACCTCATTTAAAACACGGTCTTTTATTTCGCAATTTTGTAGCGAATTACATTTTTCGCAAAAATAACTAAAAAAACATCTGCGAGTTTGAGACAGATGTATGCTGTTCTGGACTTCTTTGTGGAATATATTCAATTCTCTACAAAATTTTGTTATTAACTGACAAATTTTAGCAACGAAAGTGCTTCCTGGCTGAGCATCTTAAAGGTATCCTTTAGTTTTTTGTAAATCGACCGGGAAAAGCGAAAAACGCAGGAAATTAAAAAAAATTGAAAGCTCTTAGTTTTCAATAGAAACCGGAATTTCTTCAATTTTAAAACAAACGGAATCTATTTATTTCATTTCTAATCTGGAACACTTTGGATCGACATTTTTTATAAAATTCTTCTTGGTTCACCCAAAAACTTTGAATGTAAAAGATTCAAAAATTAAAGTTTTTTCTCCGACCACGAGCCATACTTGTCAAAATAAATTAAAAAACTCCTAAAATTCGCCCATTACACTCAAAATTTACGTTTTTGAATTTTAGCTGAAACATTTGGATTTTCAAACGACAATTTTGATGTCTTTGATATTTTTTAAACTGCACTTCTATTTCGGTTTTTTGAAAATAAACTGCGGAAAACGTAACATGCGTATGAAATTTTTTTTTTAATTTTGACCGAAATTTTTTATAAATTTCTTCTCGTCACCCAAAATGGAATAATTGCACGCGAAATTAAATTCTTCCCCCATCGGATGGGTTGAATTGGTCGGAACAAAGTGAAATTTTGGTTTGACATCTTAAACTGAGATCAAAAATCGTTTTTGGAAATGATTTTTCGAAAATTTAATGTTTTTTTCTTACAATCGAAAATAAATCGGAAAAATTCTATATTTTTTTTAGGAATTGACGTATTTCATATTTATTAAATTGTTTTATTTGGCGTTTTTCGACAAAATGTGTAATACAAAAAACTTTCGCCTCTCGAAAAGGCACCCGATGCCGAATTGGAAGAGGTTCGATTTATATCAGCCTCTCAGAAACTGCTTCAGAGTACCCCAATTTAGTAAAAAACTTGTATTTGATCTTGAAAAATTAATTAATTCAAAACTTGCAAAATAAATTACATTACAAAACGAAAGGAAATTAGGAGAAGAGAAGGAAAAGTGGGCTGGATAAAACTGGCCCCTCAATCGAAGTATTACTTGAAGATCTTCTAAAAAAACTCGCACCCTCACAATTACATTACAAAAAAAGTAAAACATAGTAGGGGGGGGGGGAGATTAGTTGCCCCACAAATTTTTTAATTGCCAGGAAGAAAGCTAGGTCAAACCTAGGCGTCTCAATCAATTGTTTCAAGGCAATAAACCTTGATTTGATATTGAAAAATTAACGAACCCAGAACTTGCGGTTGGGTCAAATCAACCATCTGAAGTGCACTGCCCTTATCTTACGGTGCTCCTTTTCGCAAATGTCTCAGTAAATCCCAAAGCAACTCTGTTTATAATAATTGAATTTTTGTTTGAATTGATGATCGCAATCCGAAAAATTGACATCCGAGGTGATGTGAGAATATAGTATTTGACTTGTTGAAATTCTTCAAAAAATCCCCTGTGGTGTTCTTAATTATTAAATTGTTTTAAGTTTTCATGTGTTGCACACTATCCTGGTTCCAGTCCTGTTCGGGCATGCTAAACCATCAAAAGCGAATAGTCGAGTTAATGAGATTTCAAAAATTAGCATTTCTGACCGACGACCTTTCCCAAAGGCGCTAAGTAATTTTTTTCCGTCTTCTGACAAAATCATTAGCGAAACGCATAAATAATACAAGATTAATTGATCGCGAGCTGTGAAAGACAAGGAAGCTGTGGGCTTCGTAACATTGGGCAAAAATTCATGACCCTCATTATGTTTCTCTAATGACAATTTACTTCAGTGCTAGATTAACAAAATTTTCATCGTTTTTAAGCTGGAAGTGACGGTTAAAATTTTGCAGCCAGTTTAATTTTGTTAATTACAGGGCATGTAGATGATTTTAGTAAAATTGGTTGCCCGGAAAAGTACTAAACCGAATTAATTGCTTAATGGAGTCCAATAAAACGTTTGGGTGACTGGAGAGTCCCGAGACAGACGTTCCATATGCCACTTTGTGGCTTGTATTAGGCGAATGACACACAAAATGTATAAAAACCGTAATAAAAACTTATTAATGAATCAGGTCTGCCATTTACATGCACCAAACAACCACCAGCTTGTTCGCTATCTCAATTTTAGCACCATAATTAAATAATTCAACTAATTATTCCTTAAATTGTCTAGACTAATAGATCGAAACTCCATTAATAGATACTCGTAATATATTATGTACATAGCATGCATAATCGCTTCTAATATTTATTTAAATCGCCGATCTCCAATCCAGTTCCTCTTCGCCTTCCAATCCAAATCACCTCTTCTGATTACATAAAAGGAAAAATACCGGAATGACAATATCTCTCCATAAAAGTCAAACTGGTTAACTTACAACTCGCATATATGGAAGATCAAGTTCAATTTTTGCAAAAATAATCTTGCAATTGCAATAATAATTTCTTTCCAAACAAAAATCGGTCAAAAACAAAGTCCTCTGGGTGGTCATCCAATTAACGACGACAATTAGACGTAGTACAAATTTTGAACAAAAACCAAAATTTTTCTACTCTTACAGGTCGTTATCCTGTTACTTATTTATAGGTGACCCACCTACTTGCAGTCCCTACAAAAAGCGTTTTGCACTCAAATTTCATGGAGATGCCGTGGCGATTGGTTTGTGAAGCTGTGTAACTTGAATGATCCAAACTCTTCTTTTTGTTTATTTATAGCCTGGTTATTTTTAGTTGACGTACGTAGGTGTTCATTCTTTTCCCGTTCCGAATTTTACTCACCGAGTAATTTTTTTTTGCGACGACGACAACAATTAATCCTCATTTGTTTGTTTATAAAATTTAATTAATCACAATAAATGTTAATCGTAGCAAAACAAAAATGTTTATTCGATGTTGATTCAAGAACGTTTTAATTACTTATTGCTAGACATCCAGAAAGTTATCAATTGACTTTTTATTAAATGTAATTGATCTGTGAAGATAAATAATTATAGTAATTTGTGTCTATTTTTGCACGATCGTAATTTTTGTTGAAAATGGTAATTTTATGTTGTCACGTTGTCCGCCGTCCGTCACGGTCAGTTAAAGGAGTTCATTGTAGTTAATAATTAAACAATTTTTATTAATTATTGTTTTATTGCTAAGTCGGCTTAATTTGGACCTTCGCAATCTTCGTCATTCGATGCCACAGTCGAACCTGTCACTTCTTCCGCTGAAATTCGACACAAAACCGTCTGCTTCGGACGCAGATACGTTCGTCTCCCGTGAAGACGAAAATTTTTATTAGCGTTGATTCGAAGGCTAACTAAGCGAATATAAAACCACTAACTTAAAGTACTTTTTCAGAAAATTAAAAATAACCCCAACCTCCAACTGTCTTAAACAGGTCTACGTTTTTCTATGGTTTCACTTACGTTCTTAGTAAGCCAAAAATAACATTTTTGCATTTTGTTTAACAAAGTGTAACGAAATGCAGACCTTCAAAAGTGTCGATTTTTTTATACCAACACCAATTAGAAACGAAGTTGACTTAAAGGAACCGCTCAGAAAATTATACCAAATTTCCTGTCGAAACAATGTGATTGATTCTCAAACCTTATGGAGTGGCTTCAGCGCATTGTCAGTGGGCATCTGGGGATGGTGAATCCCTAAAAAGATGAACTGTAATCGATGTCATCACTGCTAGCTTCTTGGCTTTCGTAATCTGACGAAAACGTCTATTAATCAAAAAATCTCATCCCAAGAACGAAAACAATCACTGAAACAAACAATTTTAAGCTAACTGATCGGACTGCATGAAAGGTCGAAGTTCTTTCAACACTTAAAAAGCATTTTGTTATTACAGATGACTTTTGCATGCTATCAACGGTTTCGTTGATCAAAGAAGTAACTTCGTCGCGAGTCGTCCGTCAGCTGATCACTCAACCTCTTAAATTGAAATGACACTTCATCCTTCAGCTGGGTTCTTCGTGTTAATGGATTTCATAAGTTTTCCAAAAACCGTTTCATGGCCGAAAACGCTTGTTCCGGTCACATTTACATTTTTGCATTCCATCAATACGATGATTCACAGTTGACCCAATTGTCTTCATTAAAATGTAAAACAAATTTATTTATGTTTAGCAAAGTGCAATAGACGAATTAATTACAATGCACCGCTTTATTTTACTTCATTCTGCTTTCCAATTTCTTTCCTGTGTAAATAATGTTGTACGTCCGTGACGTAATCCTTCGCTCATTCAATCAATTTTTCGTCCCATTTGTCTATTTTCCAGCCTTTTATATTTTTTTCTAAATAGCCACCATTATTTTCTTGTTCTGTTACATAAAAGCGGAAATCATCTGCTGTAATTTTGTGCAATCATCTGTTGGGTGATTATCACAATTGCACTCGAGCATTATGTGCTAATTTTAGAAATTATTGCAGTTATACCTCCTTAAAAATCCTTCTAAAGCAGTAAAGATTCTTGTATTTTTTTTATGTAATTCTAAAAGATTAAATAATATCAAATTTGTCTCGTACTAATCAATACCGCAACCACTTCCCTAATAAATAGAAATGTCGCACTTCCATTTTTACTTTTAATGCTAGAAAAACTGAGGTTTTGCGTTCATCGGGAAATAATATCGATAGATTACCAGGAAATCGCAGTTAGAAAAAATAGAATTAAAATTGTTATCCACCTGTTTGAATTGCCACTTGAAGCGGTGTTCTCATTTCTGAAAATAAGTTAAGGTCACTGGATACTAAATTGGGCAAAGAGGATGGGTGAAACCGTAATTCCTGTATGTAAATTAAGCCCAACATCTTCTGCATTGACATTATCAGATATTTTGCTTTTTCCTCGATCTTCCAAGTACAACTCCTGTTTCCATTCAACATGTTGATACAACATAATAAGATCCATTAGAATTTGTCATCCATAATCTGATGACCCCAAGATCTGCGGTTGACGTAATCTCCATCAGCAGCTGAACTATTCAGGAAGTTTGGAAGTCTATCGCTGGTTCATGATTAAAAGCAGTCCATTAATCAGCTTGAACTTTTAAAAATTGTCAGTCAGTTGTAATAACAACCCTTAAACGTGTCAACTCGAGGCTGAGAGAAAAAGCCCACGACTAAATGATTACACTCCACTCGACACAAAGTGGGAAGCTTTTATAAATAAAAATAACGTTAAGACTGGGGAGAGTGAGAATGCTACACGCTAAGAGAGGGTGTGAAGCTATCTCAGACACGAGTTGTTACTTAAAAGTTACAAGGCGTGTAAAAACGAAAAAATATTTTTAAAATACTTGCCAAACCCATCGATATTCCAATTTCGGGGTCACCATTCGAGCGACCTTCTTAAATCGAGCATACTTAAATATATCTCGAGAGTATTTGTAAATATAAATAAACACTCTGTGTTGTGTAACTGCTTATCTTATCTATGTTAATTATTTGTTTTGGAATTATTATTATTATCGTTTCGAGAATCGTACGAGAGCAATGTAATCGGGTTCAACTTGCAGTTTTTCGAAATCAATCTAGCTCCGCGGCTAATGTATTCGGCAAATGTGTAAATAATGGTAAATGGATGAACACCCTTGTTGGCTTGGCAAACAATTCGTACCCCCTCAAATATTTGTCGACTCATCAAAAACGTGGTTAGCTCTAAATGCGTGATTTTACACCAGAACCGGACTAACGCTAAAACGTCGATTTGGAAAAATTCTTAAAGCTCAACATAGTTTATAAAAACAATCACTAACGTCGATGTTTAAGGTGTTAATCTCAAAGTTAGCGCAAGGCTATAACTGTGGGTCCCCTGTGTCTTTAGACAACTTTAGCGCGCTTAATGTAGATCCTCGAGTATTATAAATATAATATTGTAATGTTTGTTACCCCAAGCTTCTAAAAGATTCTAAAAATTTGTAGTAAAATTAAAACGCAGTTAAAACATTAAGAAACGGATAGGGGTACTCTTCCACACATAAACGAACTAATAAGAATCAATTCGTAAGAACTAAGAACATCAAATAGCTAAAAAGTGAGGAAACTTTCTCTAAGTCAAATTGTCATCTGCCATATTGAACTGCTTGATTTAGGCCAATTTTAAAAAAGAAATTGTTTTCATTTAGAAACAACGACTGAGCAGGTTATCTGAGCGTCTAAATGGGATAATCTAATAGAGCAATTCTATTTTATTTTTTCGCTATGTTTCCTTGAAATTTTGACAGGACGGAGCAGAGAAACTCAAACCGGAGAGTTTACCGGAACAAATTTTCGACTCTTTGTCCCAAAGGGAGGAGCAAAGATTTGTTTCAAAATGTTGGTGTTATCCTGATCGTCTCAATTTTAGATTTACGTTTATAAAAAAACGTAATTTCTACCTACTTTTGCACCACCAAGTTTAATTAGTACCCCGAAACGGTGTAAGTTGGCCGGTTCACATCAGGTTTTAAAAATTCAGCAGGCGGATCAAATCTAAATTCCATACAAGTACGAGTAGAGTTACATTAAGTCCTGTCTATGCTTATCTACACAAAAAAAAACTATTTTTCAAATGACGAAATTATTAAGATTAGATTAATGTTCGGTTTCGTATAAAAGAAAACATAACATTTCACGCCTAAGTGCGGTCTGAAGGCCGCACAATCTTAAGTTATGAAAAAGTATCGGTAACAACAGTTTAAAATATTTTCTTCAAAACTTACGTTGTGTCGGTAGCTATACTTGAACTTCTCAGGAAGGCGTGACCCCCGCTCACTCATGTACGCCCTCGCTACTGAATTTATGGTATTATTTAGAAAATAACTCAATACGGGAGGGGGGGGGGTAAGATATCTGGCTACTGGGTTGATTATTAGGGTACCCACATATTGAATATTTAAGATGCCGAATTAATTCATTCATGGCCTCAGCATTTAGTATTTTTGATAGGTATGACATAGCAAGCTTGACCGTGTGTGTCCACCTTTATTACAATTTAATAAATGGTACGAATAATTATTATTGAAAGAGAAGCATTTTCAAATAATCGTGTTTTAGAAATCAATTAATTGTTTTGATTTAAAGGCTCCCTTGAAGATCAGGAGTTAGCGGACCCCCCCCCCCCCGCTCCCGCGCCCCTTGGGGATTTGCTTTTAAGTTTTATTGAAATTAGTATTATAATGTTATTATTAAACAATTCTGAAGTTAATCAAATTAAATTTTACGAATAAGATAATATTTTAATTTGAATTCCATACGTGATTTGTTCCTGTCTTTACAGATTCTTGATAATAATTATTAAATCGAGCGTAGCAAGATTTCTTATTGCATTTATTTTTGGAAGTACAGCTGAGTCGCAAAATAGTGAATTTTGCAAAATTTACAATTAGCACATAATTATTTTGAATAAGAAAAGCTTTATTTTAAAGCAAAAAAAACAATGTTATTTTTGATTCCAGTTGTTTTACATTTAATTTAATACTTAATATTTTTTGTCTTAAATTTTGACACTATCGGCAAACTTTCCAAAAGAAATTTTGTAACTTTTTCATGGTTTCTTGATTAACATTGACAATAATTTTCCCTGACCTTTCAAAACTTGGTTCAAAACAATCAATCGATTATTATTATACCAAAAATAGTTGAATTGTTAAACAAACAAATTCAATTATTAAACAAAACAACAAAATTATTGAATATTTATTTTTCAAATTTTTCGAATTATTTTTGGACCAAGAAGTAACTTTCTTTCTTAAAACAATTGATTTGTTGAAAAAACAGTCGAATTATAGAAAATCCTGTTGAATTCTTAAAGAAACAGTTGAATTGTTGAATCACATATAATAATTGAATTATTGAACTAAAACAATTGAATTTTAAACAGAAATAATTGATTTGTTGAATTATTTTAACCAAACAGATGGATTATGAAATCTAGAACTAAATTTATTAAATAAAACAGTTGAATTATTAAAAAAAGTTACATTTTTCATATTTTATTCATAGTTTCTTTGCATAAAACATTTAATTTCTTGAAAAAACAGTCGGATTTATGTATAAAAAATCTTGTTAAATTGTTAAAGAAACAATTGAATTATTGAATAATGATTGTTGAACAAAAAAGGACAATTCAAAAATAATTAAATCATGAAACCAAAAATAATTAAAATTGTTGAATAAGCCAGTTGAATTATTGAACAAAACAGCTGAATTGTATCGAACAAAACAATTGCATTGATGAAGCAGGAATGATTTGAGTTGTTGAACCGAAAACAATTGAATTATTTAAACCAAAACCAATTGAATTGTGAAACCAAAAACAATTAAATTTTAAACAAAACTAATTGATTTGTTGAAGAAGTTGAATTATTTTAACCAAACATATGAATTATGAAATTAAGAGCTAAATTTATTAAATAAAACAATTGAATTATTAAAAAAAAAGTTACATTTTTGATATTTTGTTCTTAGTTTCCTTGCATAAAACTACTGAATTGTTAAAAAAGCAGTCGGATTTATAAAAAATTCTGTTAAATCGTTAAAGAAACAGTTGAATTGCTGAATCATGAATAATGATTGTTGAACAAAAAAAAATAATTGAACTATTACATCAAAAAAAATTAAATCATCAACCCAAAAATAATTAAATTGTCGAATAATTCAGTTGAATTATAAAACAAAACAGCTGAATTATTGGACGAAACAACTGAATTGTGTCGAACAAAACAATTGCATTGTTAAATCAAAGATAATTGAGTTATTGAACCGAAAACAGTTGAATTATTAAAAAAATTATATTTTTGATATTTTGTTTATAGTTTCTTTGCATAAAACAGTTGATTTAAAAAGAAACAGTCGGATTTATAAAAATTCCGGTTAAATTGTTACAGAAACAATTGAATTGTTAATCATAAATAATCATTGTTGAACAAAAAAAAAACAATTGAACTATTAAATCAAAAATAATTATCGTCAAACCAAAAATAATTAAATTGTCGAATAATCCAAGTTGAATTATTGAACTAAACAGCTGAATTGTATCGAACAAAACAATTGCATTAATGAATCAAGAATGATTGAGTTGTTGAACCGAAAACAATTGAATTATTAAACCAAAACCAATTGAATTATGAAACCGAAAAAATTAAATTTTAAACATAAATAATTGATTTATTGAATAACAAGTTGAATTATTTTAACCAAGCAGATGAATTATGAAATTAAGAACTAAATATATTAAAAAACAGTTGAATTATTTAAAAAAGTTACATTTTTAATATTTTGTTCATAATTGCTTTGCATAGAACAGTTGATTTTTTGAAAAATCCTGTTAAATTGTTAAAGAAACAATTGAATTATTGAACAAAAAAAACACTATTAAATCAAAAACAATTAAATTGTCAAATAAGCCAGTTGAATTATTGAACAAAACAGCTGAATTATTGAACGAAACAATTGAATTGTTGAATCAAAGATGATTGAATTGTTAAACCGAAAACAATTGAATTATGAAACCGAAACCAATTAAATTATTAAACCAAAAATATTTAAATTGTTGAACAAGTTGAATTATTGAACCAAACAGCTAAATTATTTAATAAAACAATTGAATTATTTAACAAAACAGTTGCATTTCTGGACAAAGCTACATTGTTGAACCAAAACGATTGAATTATTAAACCAAAAACAATTAAGCAGAATTCCCATCATATTTCCAAAACAAATTCTCTTGCTCTCCATAGGATTATTTTAAAAATTAAATATGGATCGACTAAACGAATAATATAAAAAACAGCTTAATACTAATTTAAAAAGTACAGTGTTTATTCATTTTAATAAATTAAAATCTAGATTTATTTAGTGATTTAACCTTAAAGTTTTTAAACTGAATTAAAATCCCCCCTCCCGGAAACTGTCCACGAATACCTATTATTTCAATCTTTTGCTATTGTTTTCAACGTTTTTGCCTTTCTTTAGTAAATTTTAAGCGTAAAAGACTTTCGCTTCGAAACTTGATATATAATTAGCTATGAGAGGGCCGTTTAAAATTTTTCCGCACCAAAGTGTGGGTGTACGTCCGCCCCTAGCCATAATCGGGCAATCGCTTCATATTTCACGTCGTTTTTCTCCAATTTCCAATTAATTGAATTTTTATGCTTCCTCTCGGTCGATCTCAATGGTGAACGCCTGCGGCGACCGAATAACCATTAATTACGTACCAACTGGTTAAAAGCAAGGTTGTAAAGGTGATAACCCAATAAAAAAGTGTTTATTTTGCACACTTATCAATAAATCGCCGTAACAAAATTACGCAACAAGCTTAAACGTTTCTTAATTGCTTAATTCGCCTTTGTCATAAAAAATATTCAAATACGGAATAAAATTCTCGTAATTATTGTAAAATCTATCGACGTTATTATCATGAATAAAATAAAGGCAAATGACCCAATATTTTTATCTTACAACCGGCGCTATATTTCAGTTCTTTAACCTCCAAGTTAATTATTATTAAAAGTCCTTAATGGCACAATAATAATTTTTCGTATCACTGTTTTCGATTTACAATTTTTATTGCAGTCGTGTGTGGCATCGAAGCCGGCACGTAATGTTTTTCGACAAAATGGGAAATGGGCGAGACGTGGTGTTATGACTAAAAACAGTTTCAGCAATTTACCCGTAGACGCGCCCCAAACTCATAACGTAGTAGGTACCCCAAGTTTTGGATCCAACATCCTTCGCGCGTTTTAAAAATAATCGGAGGTCCTTTTATTTTGGTGTCAAGTTGATATTTTATGCGATCCGCATTATAAATAATTTTGAAAAGTTACTTGACCACTTATTTTAGTCCAGAATACAATGCGTTATATTTTTAAAATGTGGTCAACACTTGAAGTTTTTAGAATGAAGTGGTTTTATGGTCTTGACAAGCGGTACAATAGCCAAACGATTGATTCCATCTTGGCTTTCTTCGATGTATCATGTCTGGATTATGTCTGGTACGAGTTACACGACCCCCTGCTCCCGCTCCCTAGGTGCTCCAATAAATTCTCTTAACAGATTGTATAAGATAATAGATGAATAATTTATGAAAGGAGAACAATGTGAAACACGGCAGCGAGTAAATTTAAAAAATTTGTTCCACTAAAATTTGGCACGTTACGCCGACCGTGCGTTAATTTAGCGTTATATTATTTTTATTGCACGTCAATCGAAATAATTTAGCAAAATTCCGACGTGGAATTTTAACAAGTCTTAAAATAAGTTACCCATTTGGAAGAATTATAGGTTGGGTGAGATGACTACTGTTTTGGACCTGTCAAGACTAACGATTAACGAACCCGAAAGGAAGACTCATGACGCTTATTTGAATAAGTCGACTGGGTAATTGATATGTGCATGAAATTTTAATGCACAATTTTAAAGAATGCACGTCTGGGTGTATTTTTAATCTAAAATGCTCGCGCTGTTGAGATAACGAAATTGGAAAAATGTTTTCTGCGACCATCTCGCTTATCTCTACTAGCGCGTCACACGACCATTAGGCCGTTCGTATCTCAACTACCTGCGGAAAAGATGGGATTTTATCACGATTTTCATGTTAGAATGGTGGACTGGTTTTGTATCTTCATCAATATTTACGACTTGGTTGACCATAAGGTCATTTTCATTACATTATTATAATTAAAATTGACACGATAGGCAACTAATAAGGAAGTTCGAGGCGAAAAAATATGCAGCAATCGCGTGAGCGCTCGTGCTAACCACTTTGCAAATTGACATTCAGAAATGAACATTATTATTGACAATTCGATCCAATTCAAACCCAAAACGCACGTTCCAAAGTGTGATATAACAAAACCACAAATAATTGTTCCAATAATCACGTACCAGAATGCATCAGACGCCATCACACTTGTGTTGCATATTTAATGTGTCACCGTATTTTACCAATAGCGATGAGTAAACGGTTAATTAACAGTTTTTTTTTCAGTTTCTAGCAACTGGAAAAATGACAAGTCGAATGAAATTATCGGAAGAAACCGGACTACCAAGTGGGTGATAACTTCGATAATGGCTTATCTCCGCGTTCGTGATGGCGAATATCTCCTCTACTCTTGCATAACAATTATTCGATAAAACTTATAAAAAAATTACATAACAAAACAAAATTCCTAAAATGACCTCAAAAATGTACACCAACCGAAATTTAGTCATTTGCACAAGATCAAAGATCAAATGAGTTGCTTCTCCCAAACGACGACATTTAAAAATAGAATTTCCATCACGATTCATTTTAAAGTTGTGGTCACTCACATTGGATTCTGCAGATCCTCTATTTATAAGTTTTGGACAACATGCACACACACATTTTCACTTTTTGTTCGAACTTTTTAGTAAAATGACTTACACTGTAAACAGGAAGCAGAAATTTTTATGTGCCAAAATTTTATGACTGCCAATTTGCAAACTTTAATTGCTAACTTTTTCTATACTTCTCTCACGAGCATACCAGCCACGTTAAGAATAAAGTTACCGTATAAGCCATTCTTCCCGTTTTTCAAAATGGGAAAATTTTATTTTGAATTTTTATGTTTATTGGACTAAACTTATCCTCATCCATTACCTACTATAAGGTATATAACCTACCCAGGGGCGTAGTGTCACGCCCCCCCCGGACCACTTTTTCTGTCCAACCATTGTCCAAAATTAAGAACTTTCGAGTGATAGATTAAAGTTTTTAAAACCAAAATTAATTTGAGCAGTAAATATTACACATAAGTATTACTTTACATTACTAGATTGCCAGAGTTGTGCGGCCTAAAGGCCGCACTGTTTTACCCTACACTAAGCTTAGCAAAATAATACCGGAATTTTCTTAGATGTCAATTTTTTTAACCACTGTCGTGGAATATTATAAGATATCAATTTTTTATCCATTGCCTTTTTAGGTTTATAACATAATCCCGATTGATTTAATAATAAATTAATGGTGTTCCACAACCGCACTGTCATTTTATTAGAAGATGTCAATGTGAATAAGCGCCGATTTCATAATAAAATTTAATCTGACGTTAAAATTTAATAGAAGAATTGGAGTAAAACAAACCTCAATCATCAATTCTGATTTAATTTTCCCTTCTTTTTCGGGAGGTATATATTGTGCAATGCGTAAGTGACTGTTTCCCTCATTGGTTTATCAATGGTTTATTCGTAAATAAATAAATATCTGTAACGTGTGCGCACAGAGACAGGAAACCTACTGATTAACGTGGAATCGCACCACGAAAGTGTGTACCCTTATTTTGAAAAAGTCCTCTACGTAGTTATAACACCACCTCGGTGGTTTGCCATGCCTTCCGAGGCAATATTTGTTCTAAAGTTAATTCTCCCATTAAATTTTGTTATGAAATCGGCCTTTAGTCATTTAAATATGTATTGAACTTTAATTTGACTCAATAAAAATTAATACTGATAATCAACCTTGTGATTTTCTCAATTTTCAACTATTTTGTAAAATAAATCAGTTTCACAAGCACGAATTACTACAGTAAAGTTGTAGCCCGCTAAATTGCCTATAATATAAAAAAAGTGTCACTTCATTGTACAACTTATGGTCTCCAAGTTAGAACAATTAAAAAGAAAAAATAAAATCTTGAATTTTTTGACATTTTCGTCCCTAATTTAATCCGTAACTCAAAAATTGTTAATTTTACACAATCAAGAGTTCGAATCTAGTTTTTGCTGTGATATGGCTGTCGCTATCTAGCCGTCCAGTGCGGGACAGCTCTCAAACTCAGATATAAATTATAAAACAGATGACGCATTTCGATGTTATTTATTCGTAGAATAACCTCATCAAATTAATCCTGGTGTAAAGTAACATAGACTAACTAACACTTCAAAACATAACCTTAACCTCAACACGTCATATTACGATGATGACGCGTGCGGAAATTTTGCAAGCGTCCCCTTAAAAAAGATATCTAAAACACAGGATCAGTATTTTTTAGTTGTTTGTTGTAACTTGACGCATCATAGCGCATGCACTTTTGATTTCCTTTTTAAGAACTAAAATTGAAATCATTGAAATCTCTGATGCGAAGTATCCTAGCTCCCCGAAGACACTTAATCGGCAATTCGGCTCAACACAAACGCGAAATTAAAACCAAAGCATAAAATTTTAATTAAAATTTAAAAATTAACAAGATGTAATTTTGCGCTTCCGACTCCACGCCAAGTGATCAATTATTTAATTAAATTAGTATCGCAGATAGATCCTGAGCTCTATGTTTAACGGAAGGAAGAGAAGTAAATCCAGCTTATCGATTCAAAAATAATAAAGCCGGGTTATACTTGTTGCGATAGTTTCGCCAACCGTCAAAATTATACTAAATAAAGGCGCGTGTCAAGTCAGGAAGACGGCTCTCTTCCATGTTATAATTATTTGTTTACCTTCTGCAACAACTGCAATTATACATCATAAAAACATTATAATTTGCATATCAATTTTCTAATTATTAAAGCGCATGCAGTTCAAAATTAAGTGAAAATTAATTTAATTCTAGCTAACTTTGTAACTTTCGAGACATAAAATTTTTAAAATTTGTTGCATGTGAAGGAAAGGGTAAGCAAAAAGCTTCTACTTGAGAATCTAAAATTGGGAAATCAAATTTTCTAAAAAGAAAATATAAAAATTGCATCAATTGAAATAAAAAGCTTCTTTGCAATTTTCAATCCGAATAATTTAATTTCTCTTCCTAAATCAATAAAAAGTATTTCCACGATTTAAATTTTAACTTTGCAGGAAATAAACAAACCTAATCGAAAATTTCTTGTAGATATACGAATTCGCCACATTTGTATTTGCTGTTTTGGCGGAAAACCGCACCGTAATTTTATTAATTAAAACAAATTACACACACATCAATTTTAATTAAATTGGGGGCGTAAAACTAAAATTTCACGCATTCTTGGAAACAAGCCTATTAAAATTTTATCTCATCGTACAGCCGGTGGCTGTAAACTTTAATTGGAGAAGAAGTTGCTGACTGACTCAGAGATGGCGTTACACCAACTTTGGAATTTGTATTCATGACGATGAGTCGCCTTCCTGTGTCCGGTAAGGACTTTCTTCGAATACTTACTTTACACTTTTATTATCTTTGTGGTTAAAAGAAGTGTGGCGATGCTTCCTATCACGCCGTGATTTTTATCAAATTTTCGTGTTTACATAAATTTTACAGAATGGAAGTGTCGCAAAGGTGTTCGTTCAACCCTGCGACGAGACACACCAATAAGAAATAAAAAATGTGTCCATAACAGGAAACGTGGCGTTAAGTTCTTCAGACGACGTTTTGAATTATAAACAAGCTGCTTCTGTTTCCGTTCTTTGTTTGTCTGCAAAATTAAAGAATTTGACTAGGAATAACGAAGTACGAAGTATGTTTCTGCGTGTGTGGTCATTTAAATTAATTAATATGCATCAAAGGACTCATTCTTGATAATCTATGCCGTTGGATTGAGATATCAACAAGAAAATCGAGAAGCCAAACGAATAAGAATAAGGCATAAATGTGAGCCATTATATTTAATTTATAGTCTAATGAGAAATTTAATTTAATTAGGAATTTTATTGAGGATGAAGCCCGACTTTATAGATTTTCACGAACCCACTTGGTGTGTGTGTCTATTCGTAAATAGGTGGAAGATACTAAAATGGTCGATAGAAATAGAAGTGAGTGAATCATGTAGTTATGTAAAATTATCTCAAGTGGTTGAGGAGGAAGTGCATCAACAAAAATTCACGAAATGCACGGGACTTTTCTAAATTTATCCGAAGTTCTTCCTTCGGTCACCGGCAATTTTACTGCTGGGATTAGTCATTACCACGATTTGCCAATAGGGCGGGCAACGCAGTGGCGTAGCAATCGTTTGTACGGTGGTTTGCCGAGAGAGGGGGTTGTTTTGGAAACATTTAACCTCGGTCTTTAAATCGAACTTATGATTGCAAAGGGAAGAGAGGGACGTTTGGGGATCAATGTCCAAGTAATCGAAGAATCTCGTGCACCGCACACTGTCTGTCATATGGAAAGGTCCGGTTCTAATGACATAACCTCTAAAAGGGTTCTCTACTAGTCGTTTTTTGCTTTTAGGACAGCGGTGACGCTACTGCAAACAATTTATAACTTAATCTGCCTGCACAAAACTGTTCGGAGAGAAATTGCTGTTTAAACCTTAATGCACTTAAATTATTATAGTACTTCAAGTGCAAAATTATATGCAATTACAAATACACTGACCTCTAAAACAGTGTTATTTAGAGAAAATTGCTCCTTAAATTGAACCTAGCAGCTGAACACAGAAATTTACGATCAGAGATCATAAAGCTAATACAACAAAATTTACGATGCTCAATCGGTTTTGACAGAAAATAAAAATGGCAATTTACGCAAGTAGGACGCCCGAGAAAATCCAAAGTCCCAAAGGTACAAAGAGATGTTGTTGATGACGACGACGACGACAAAATTAAAATAAAATTAGAAAGGAAACCCTCTAATTCTATTGGGTGCTACAAAAACGTTCAAGCTTAAATTAATCAAGTTTTGAAATCAAACTGAAAGTTTGACCATCTTCTATTTGTTACTCATCATCCGTTAACGAAGTTGTCAGAGAAACAGTCAAGTTATCAAATCTAGTTAGAACTATCAAGAGAATTGATGCAATTATCTGTCGAGCTTTTAAATTAGTACTTTGAGAATTAATTTAACATTCGATGCAATTGATTAATTAAGCAATTTTCTAATGAAATGGCCCATCCAATCAAAATTTTTGGATTCGTTTAAATGTCGCGTTCACGTGTTGGATCGCTTTTCCCTCGGACGATAATTAATGACGAAATGCTAGACATTAATTATTTAAGATAAAATTAAACTTTGATTGATATGTTCGATATCTTAACGGCCTTAACGCTGTAATTGTAATTTTTTTGCAATAAATAAGTATTTTCTTTTGGATACTCAAGGTTTACAATATAAACAGGATGACGCACAAAGAAAGCATAACAAAGTAATCGTGGCAGTGAACTATAAGACATAAACATAAAGGCTCTTGATAACACGGTCAGTTACAGTTAATTACACAAGTCAATTCGGATTAATTGTCTCAATGCACAGTAAATTTCCTGACCTCGGATTATCTTCTGTTGGAAATACTTCACTGTAATAAATTAACGATATCGAGTTTACCGGCTTTTCCTTATTAGCATACAGGATTCGTGAGGTTTTCAACGGTGAATCACGAACAACAGGGGTCGTAAACGCTCCCCCTCAAAGCACAAACATTTTCGTGTTGGCGGATTATCAATCTTTTACTTTTCTATTTCAACATATATAATATTTCCCTCTGGCGCCCAAACTAAAACACCGCCCACCTTAACAGACAATTCAAGTGAAAGATGTGTCAGGTGTGGCGGCTGCGGTGCTAAAGATTCCGCGATGATCCCCAATTGAAATTTAAAAAAATGCATTGTCAGTCCGGGCCTGAATTCCACCGAGATGACAGCGACATTAAAATTTCAAATAGAATTCTATTTTTGTGAATAGTAGGAGGTGTAAACATAACCAAAAAACTGAACTTTTAAAATTAGCATTTAATCATCGCGACCTACAAGGTGTGTCGTAATTACAATATCACTTTAGAGAGAATCGTGCCGATGATGTAAACGACAAACGAAATTTTGTTGGTTTGTGGCTTTTATAGCTAAATTTTGTGGGAAACTTTCAGGAACATAATCAAATTTTTCTGGAGTGAATCACACTGCGTTTGCAAATGAAGCGCATTTCAAACGAAACAAAGCTTTCCCGAGTAATGTTTACGTCACACTCTGTACATGCATTTTGGTAATAATAAGAGACCGCTCATTTGATGTTCTAAATCGTAAAATATTAACTTTGCCTTGGTTTAATAACCTTGGCCAAGCGCTTTGTTCGAATAAAAACGGTGTTGGAAATGTATGTATGTGTGTGGATATAAAAATAAGACAAATAGTGAATTACTGAACTATGTACAATGACCTTAGAAAATATGGTACGCTACATGATCTCAATCCAAAAAAATAAATTTTAAATCGCGCAACTCGCAGAATTTTAATTTCAAATTATTAGCGCCATTATTTAAAAAATTCTCCAAATTTAAATGATTCATGTCGCTCATTTGGCGCGTTTGGTTCCGTTCCCATGCGGGACACACGAAAACTTTCGATTTTCCAGTGACTAATGACTTTTCGGAAAGCTTTTCTACAAATTCAGGTATAATCAAAAAATTTAAGTTTGTGGAAATTATTCACCCCTACGTGGAAACCACACCCTGCTCGTGAACAATCCTTTGTTACCACCGTTTTTTTTTATAATAGAAAATTCAAAATAAATTAAAGGAATATGAGCAGGTTGGAGAAGTTCATCAAAATTGCATTACCATCTGACTCGATTAGGGTGGGTTTATTCACGGTCTGTCAACTATTTAATCGATTATTTTGCATTTTAATAACCACGGCGGACAAGACAAGCTTGTCGATCGGCATTAATCCCTCCTCGAGAGGCACAAACCGAATTAATAATTTCTTTTTTTTTTTTTAGAAAATTCAGCAGTCGAAATTTGGGAAAGAAAAAGTTCACCTGCTGCTAACTCACACAAAGAGCCCGATTATTAAATTTGTCGAGCATTTATTATGAGCCCTAGGGTAAATCGATCCGGCTCTACGCACACTTCGGGGTTTTTCTAGCTTGGCGCCACAGGAAACGAGAAACCCCCAGGATGATGGTTGCCTGAGTAACATATGGGGTCAAATATAGGGCGACGACGGCTGCAATTCCTTCAACTAGGAAGCTTTCCATTACATTGAAGTAAATTCCTACAAAATTAAAAATCCGAAACAAACGAGAACGATAAAAAAATTAAATGGCTTCATTAATGTGTCGGTATTTACCGTATTTGGTTTCAAGGATTTTAATATCGATTAGATTGAAGGTTAAAAATTAAAATGTGATTCACAGGAATGACGAGGGTTACCTCCATCGATGTCCTGTTCGTATTTCTAAAAGCGCCTGCGGCGCTAAATCTGTAATATTATAAACCTACAATTTAGTGTGCGGAAAAAACTTGGGGTTGAAAGTTAAGTGGCTGTCGTATTTTTGAACAAATTTGTCAGTTTATTTAATTTCCTCCACTTGAGAACAAACATTTTTTAGTTCCAAAATATATAACCCCATTAAATTTAAGTCCCTAACCGACATATGCTTTAAATTATGTCGATTAACCCTTGGAAACTTCAACAAGCAATAATTCATAATTTTTTGAAGAAAAAATTCGTCGATGGATTTATGTAATGTGACCTTATTATTTAACAAAATTTAAAATTTAAATTTAATTTTCATTCCGCCTTGACGCTTCGTTCTTTTAATAAAAAAATATGTAAATTGTATGCATCACAAAACATTTAAAAATAATTTTTGTATTTTTCAAATTATGTAAAAAAATGCGCATTTTTTTTTCTCTGAAAAGGCTTCCCATTCTGCAATGTTGATTGAAGTTTGATGATTATCTCAATTGATGTGGCAAACCCTTGTTTAATTTAGATTGGATTTCGAATGGCAACCCCCCAATGTATACATACACAAAGTAATTTACTAAAACAGTACAAAACAAAATGAAAACTTTCTTAATTTAAATGGATATTGGTTGCTCTCCAGAAGCTCTGCAATTTTAATTTTCAACATCAAAACTGTGTACTTCTGTGCCAGGAATGCTATTTTGGAAAACACCCCTAATAATTGTTTACTCAAAGTTTTATCTCCAACAACTCAATTGTTATCGTTTGACTTTCACCCTCATTTTTGAATGATAAGAACCAAGCCGGAACGATGGAAAAATTGCAGCAGCAAAATTAAATAAACGTGGGTTTGTTATGATTATAAAAGAGGCTAATACACCACGCCTACTCACGTCTGTCATGGTAAAAAAAAATGTGAGCGAAATTTTTCAAAAAAGTCAACTTACCACGCTATCGTCAATTAGCTCCCGTTTCAGCCGAACGGGCAAAGGAAATCCTTGTTGCAGAATGCAAGATATAATTAATAATACACTAATTGATTTATAAGAATGTTCAAAAAACTTAACACATAAGGCACACGCGTGGTTGATGAAAAATGCGCACTCACACATTTTGAATGACGATTTTCAAAATACAAATTTAAAAAAATTCGCTAGGGCGAAAACCAAGCGACTTATCCTTGTTCACGGTTTCGATGCACTAAGAATCTAAGGAGGTAATTTTTCGCAGGCATTAATATTATCTGAAGTCTCCAAATCACAGAAAAACCCAACCTCGATGATTTCGAAATGCCTATCTAATTTAAGGCCAGTCATCCAATTAGATAACGAAATTAAACTTTAAAGGTTTTAAAGCACAATTTTGTGACGAAAAATTATTTAAAAAAAAGCACGTGAAAAGGTTCAATAAAACGCGTAACAACTCGCGCAGCCTTCCACGGCCTTCCACCGCACAACGCGGTCTGAAAACGAATGGTTGTTTTATTTATCCAAGCAACAGTAAACTCCTCGTGTAGAATTCTTTAGTACTCGTTGTGCGCTTTTAGTGTACACAAACTCACAAATTTAGTTACAAAAAGTTTCAGCCCGACTTGCAAAAGCTCATCATGCAATTATCCCGATACAAATTGGGGGAAGGACATGGGCGCTGTAGCAAAATCGCACGCGAGTTCCGCGACGAGTAAACTAAAACTTGTGAATTGGACGATATTTTTTCGAAAAATTAAAAATTCGCACCCGACTTACATTTTCGTCACAGCATCTTTGTTGTAATTTGATCTGTTTACAAGTTTGAAATGTGAACCTTTTTCTTAAACCGGTTGTCAGGGCCGGCGCCAGGAGCAAGCCAAATTAAGTGACAGCTTCAATCAGCGTTTCCCTCGGGCAACGTTTAACATTTAAAACTACAAAACAATTCTATTAGGGATTTCTTTGTATACATGCACACTTTGTATCCTCATATTACAAGATTTATTTTTGGCAGGAAAATATTATTAAAAAGGAAATAAATTAAAAATATACAAGTAGTAAATAAATTTTAATGTCACAATGAAATTTTAGAACAACGTAGATAAATTTAAAAAATGACGAAATTTATTTTTAATTAAAATTTACTTGAGATAATCTTAAATTAGAGATAAAAATGAAGTGGGGAATACTTGGTGATTTATGGTACCAAAATGCATTTGAAATAATAAAGTTTACTGTTTTCACAGCTCAAGTTTTTTATATTTTTAATTGTAGGAAAAAAATTATGTTCTCATTGCAACATTAGCATTCAAATTAAAAAGATCGCCTGTGGCGAAAGTCGTCAAATAGCTAAACGCACTTGAGCTACATTTTAAATTTCAAACATTTTCCGCATACTCGAATCAATTTTTGAAAGTCGTACTTTCGTTTTGCACCATTCTGCACGCTTGATTTTGAAACAGAAGTTTGTATAATATAAAAATTGATAGATATAAGCTACCTAAAACAAAAATAGCGATATTGAAATAAAATCGGGGAAATGTTATCAAATCTATTACGGCCCTTCCCCAAAAAAAACCCGAATGTACAATAATAAATACAGACTGGTATATTTAATGCTAAAAATCGACATATCTGAATAGCTCACTGCGGGATATATTGCTATGATCCAATTGATAATGTTACTCTATTTGTTGTATTGCTTTAGCCGCCATTGGCTATAAACTAACGACTTAATTTAATTTTTTTGGTTTTAAATTTTGCCTCGGCTTCGTTATCTCAGCTTGAACTCTCAGCTGAGAGTTTTGTTGTTGAAGGGAAAAACTAAAATACTCTTTTAAAATATGGTTTATTAAATTTTGAGCAGGTACAGGTTTTTATTATTTAAATTCAAAGGATCGTGTTTCATTCAAGTTCTAGCGAATTCAAGGCTTTAAACCGGCTACAAAAATCTTAGATTGTCTATTGAAAATTATAACTAAGAGCTCTATTTTAAGAGCTCACGTATGTTTAAGAACCACCCAAACTCTCAGAACTGTGCACTAAATATACAAAGTTAACTGCTGCATGCATTAATCAAGTAGACAAGTAATGGTAAAATATTGGGTTTATCTGTTTATATCTTTGTACACTTCGGGTTTTTGGTGCAACTTTAGTGTTTTCCTTCTCATTTATTCTGAAAATTTCAAATGGCGCCCAATAGAATTATTATAATTCTCTAGCCCTTGCCAAAATAAAGATTTTGCACTTTCACTAAAGCCTTTCGAAACAAACTGCAGGGTTGAGTCCCCAAAGATGTCACCCGTTCTTTTAGCTGTATTAAATGAAGAGTAAACCCCAGCCCTACTCCAAGCTTTAAATGATAAAAAATGCAATTTATTAAAATTGAAGAATATGAAAGCTTTCGTGATCTTTAAATTATCAGCAGCAGATGAACCTAATAGTCACAAATGAAAATAGTGTGGAGATTATGGTTTGTGCCCTGTCCCTCAAAGGAGTTTGTGAAAACAAAGAAAAAATTGTTCCCTTTTAGATAAAAATCTAGTTAGTTATATTACCTAAGTGATACAAATTAACGTCTTGAAGTACCCCAGTTCTAGCCGTTGAACTAATGCCACCATCTTAAAAAAATGGCGGTTGGATCGGCTCTCCGCGTTACTTTTCGCATTTTTCTCCAAAAGCGTTAGTTTTTCGTCAAATTTGAAGAGGACCTTTTTTAAAGAACATAAAATTTCCAATAAGAGTGGGAATATAGCTGTTATTCCGATGCAATGGCGGGTTTCTCGGGAAAAAAATTACAAATTAAAAACTTATTATTTCATTTCAAGCAATTCATTTAGATCAATTATTTAAAATTAGGATCATTTTAAAGTCATAAAACAATAATAAATTTTTAAAAATTATAAGAATTAAAAAAAAGACTTAAAATGAATTAGGTTTAAATTAAAAATTTTATTTCTTGCATTTTATTTCGATTAGCAAGAAAAAAAATTGTTTATTTTGTGACTTTTTCCAGGATAATCCGGCATAACATAACATGTTCTTATTAAAAATTTCATGCTCTTTAAACAAAGGTCCTTTTCAAAATTGACGTACAATTAATAGTATTGGAGAAAAGCGCAAAAAACAATGTGTGAAGCCGCCATTAGCTCAAAGGTTAGAGGGGGGAGGAACTCCAAATCGTCAATCAGTACTACTTAGGTAATATAATTGAGAAGAAAAAAAATCATTATTAATTTTGTTGAGCTTTTTTGCTAATTCGGCTGCACTATAGGCGTTTCAAGATAAGCGATACGCTACCTTGCGGCAAATTTTTGAACTAATGATATAGGTTATGAAATAGGCTCGCGTGTATTTTAATGTAAAGTTGTGCGTTTTCCTAACAAAATTTTAATAATGGATAGATGGTTTTGTTCAGTTTTCTGGTGCAATACTTTGCATAAAAGAGATTCTCGAAAAAAGACAAGAAAAAGGATACACAAATAACAAATTTAATAAAATTTTGTCAATTTTTGTCATCGTTATGTCGACGTAACATTTCATTGTGCGTAGCTTACTTTGATTGTTTGTTTTTTCCTTCACGGAAACCAAACTGCATTTATAGGATTTGGGTCGCTTTTCATCTTCAATGGAACTTGTGGACTTCAGGTCTTCAACCGAATTCACTTTTACTTGCTTTTGTTTAATAGGTTTTGTAATTGTCTCATATCTTGACATTTATACACACGCAAACCGTTTTTTTTAAGAATAAATTAAGACTCTTGGTTCTTTGTTTTATAAAACTTCCTTCATGATTACCTGATGAAATTCATGACCCTGGCGTACCGTCGAAGCTATGCAATGCAAGAGCAAGGGTGAACTTTTTTTTTTTTAAGAAGAGGACCCACCTCTTGGTTTAACATTTTTCTCTGGACGACCAAGTGTTTTAGAGAAAGGGAAAAAATGTTATAAACGTTTAGGAACTTTTGATCATCGATACCTTTTATTTGATGAGGATCTGGGCTCATTGTTGTAGTTTTTAAATTTAATTTATTATATCAGGTGGTCTAGTACTTTGACTGCCCAAATAAATTACATGTCCTGCGTGTAGAGCCGCTTTACTTTTGTTTATTTCAAATATTACAATAAAAGTACCGTAATATATTATAAATATATTTAATATAATTATATACACGACAACGAAATATCAAAAACATACCAACAATGTTAATACCACTAATAGCCACTATGGCGCTGCAATCTTAAATTGAAACGCCTATAGGCAGGGGTGAGAAAAATTAAAATTACATGTATTTCAAATACGTATTTGAAATACGTTTTGTATTTTGTATTTCAAATACAAATTGCAAATGTATTGTGTATTTCAAATACTCACATAAATGTATTTTGCAATATGTATTTCAAATATTCTGTATTAAAACAAAATACTGTATTTTGTATTTTTGTATCGCATTTTGTATTTTTATTATGTATGTATTTCAAATACATAAATACATTTTAAGACACCAATGCAACTTCTCTAATGGAAAATTGGAAGTAGTAACATTTTTGAACGACCAAAAAAAAAATCACTTATTTAAAAATTAGATTGCTTACTAAACTGTTGAATAAAGAATTGTTTTTATTTGTATAACTTGAATTTTAAAATTTATTTTATATTTGAATTATATCTTGAATTTTGTATTTTAAATGTGGTATGTTGTATTTTAAATGCTATATTTAGTATTTAAAATGTTGTATATATTGTATTTTGTATTTCAAATACAAATTGCAAATGTATCTTCTATTTCAAATACTTACATAAATGTATTTTGTAATTTTTATTTCAAATATTCTGTATTAAAACAAAATACTGTATTTTAATATTTAAAATACAGAATATTTGAAATACAGTATTTTGTACTTAAAATACCAATACAAATTGCAAATATATTTAGTATTTCAAATACTTACATAAATGTATTTTGTAATTTGTGTTTTAAATATTCTGTATTTAAAATACAGTATTTTGTATTTAAATTCTATTTCGTATTTCAAATACAAATTGAAAATATATTTTGTATTTCAAATACTCACATAAATGTATTTTGTAGTTTGTATTATAAATATTCTGTATTTAAAATACAGTATTTTGTAATTAAAATTCAGTATTTTGTATTTAAAATACTGTATTTTGTATTTTGTATTTCAAATACTCACATAAATGTATTTTCTAATTTGAAATTAAGTATTCTGTATTTAAAATACAGTATTTTATACTTAAAATACAGTATTTTATACTTAAAATACAGTATTTTATACTTAAAATACAGTATTTTGTATTTAAAATACACAGTAAAATATACAGTATTTTGTATTTAAAATACTGTATCTTGTATTTCAAATACAAATTGCAAATGTATTCAAATACTTACATAATTGTATTTTGTAATTTGTGTTTCAAATATTCTGTATTTAAAATACAGTATTTTGTATTTAAAATACTGTATCTTGTATTTCAAATACGCACATAAATGTATCTTGTATTTTTGTATTTTAAATATTCTGTATTTAAAATACAGTATTTTGTATTTAATAGCAAATACAGTATTTTGTATTAAAAATACTGTATTTGTATTATCTGTATTTCAAATACTAATTTAAAAATTTTTTTTATTTTTGTATTTAAAATAAGTATTTTGTATTTAAAATACTGTATTTTATACTTATAAATACATATTTTTTATTTTAGATTTTAAGTACTTAAAATCAGTATTTTGTATTTAAAATAGTATTTCTTCTTTTTATTTAAATCAAATTTTGAAATTTGTATTAATACTAAATAATTTTTTTTTTTAAATTTGATTTAATTATTTAAGTAAAAATTTAAAAATTTTTTGTATTTAAAAAATTTTATTTTATTTAAAAAGTATTTTTTAAAATACAATTTTTTTTTAAAATAATTTTAAAAATACAATTTGTTTAAAATTTTAAATACTTTTTATTTAAAAATATTTTATTAAAAAAAATTTGATTTTGTTTTTGTATTAAATTTTTTATTTGTATTTAAAAAAAATTTTTTATTTAAAAGTGTTTAGTTATAATCATTCTGATTTTGTATTTAAAAAGAATTTTTATTTTTGTATTTTGTATTAAAAACAGTAAATTTAAATTTATTATTATAAAATTTTTTTAAAAACAAATTTATTAAAAAAAAGTATTTAATTTTACTAAAAATGTATTTTGTATTTTAAAATTTATTTTATTTTAAAAAATTTTATTTATGTATTTTAAATACTGATTTTTTATTTAAAATACAGAATTTTATTTTAAAACATTTTGTTTAAAAAATATTTTATACTTAAATACTTTTTTCTTAAATGTATTTTGTTAAATTTTTGCTTAAAAAATATTTTGTTTTTTTAAAATGAAAAAAATATTTTGTATTTTAAGTACATTTAACGTATTTTACAATACAAATTGAAAATGTATTTTGTATTTCAAATTTTTTTGCACATTTAAAAGTATCTTGTATTTTGTATTTTAAAATTTTTTCTTTTATTTAAAATACAGTATTTTGTATTTAAAATTTCGTTAATTTTTTTATTTTAAAATACTTTTATTTAAATGTATTTTGTATTTCAAATACTCACATAAATGTATTTTCTAATTTGAAATTAATATTCTGTATTTAAAATACAGTATTTTATACTTAAAATACAGTAAATTTTATACTTAAAATGCTTTTTTGTATTTTATTATCTTCAAATACTTTCATTTTAATGTATTTTGCTAATTTTTAAAATACCCCATTTTTTAAAATTTAAAAAAAACAGGGATTTTGTAAAATTTAAAATTTCTGTAAAACTTCTATTTCAAAATTAAAAAATTGCCCAAAAAATATTCAAATAATTTAAAAGTTAATATTTTATTTTTGGGGAATTTTTTTGTTTTTAAATATTCTGTATTTAAAATACTGTATCTTGTATTTCAAATACTGTATCTTGTATTTCAAATACAAATTGCAAATGTATTTCAAATACTTACATAAACGTATTTTGTAATTTGTATTTCAAATATTCTGTATTTAAAATACAGTATTTTGTACTTAAAATTCAGTATTTTGTATTTAAAATACTGTATCTGGAATTTTGTATTTCAAATACTCACATAAATGTATTTTGTAAATTTTAAAAATTCCTGTATTTAAAATACAAATTTTGTATTAAAATACAGTATTTTGTATTCAAACACAGTATTTTGTATTTAAAATATATCTGTATTTAAATAAAATTGCAAATGTATTTCAAATACTTACATAAATGTATTTTGTAATTTGTATTTCAAATATTCTGTATTTAAAATACAGTATTTTGTATTTCAAATACTGTATCTTGTATTTCAAATACAAATTGCAAATGTATTTCAAAAATTCACTTAAATGTATTTTGTAATTTGTATTTCTTTCAAATATTCTTTATTTTGTATTTCAAATACTGTATCTTGTATTTCAAATACTACAAATTCCAAATGTATTTTGTATTTCAAATACATTTTGTTATGTATTTTCCCACCCTGACTATAGGATACAGGTATTTACGACTAAATTATTTTAATGCTAACCAGTGGCGTAGCGTGATCGTACGCGAAAATATACTTCTCGAAAATTGTAAATTTTGGGGTAGGTTTGGAAGAAACAGTATCTCCGTTCGATTCCTGGGGAAAATTCTATCAAAGTTTTTTACCACGCCTTACCTCGAGCATCCCGATTCTAGACGCATCTAAAAGACAGTGAATAATTGTGATTTTGAAGCAGAATCCCGTAATTTCGTGCTAAAATTGCGTTCCATCGATTATTTGCAGGCTGCGACCGACGGAACATGTTGATTCCTCGGTACTTGTTTCGCCTCCTCGGAGCTCGATCTGAGGTACTGTTCTTCTACAAAGCTGCTTCTTCTAATGTAATTTCGATAATCACAAGAGGCGACAAAAGTAACACCAAGTTAAGTGAAAGAACGATTTCCCCGCCTATGACGCTACGGGACTGATTTAGTGCCGTACTGAATTGTAACTGCACCTCAAGCTCTCATCGAATGGAAGAAACCTGTAATAAGATTATAAAAATCGCTCAATAATGACGAAAACCGTAAAGTCATCACATTTGTTCAATTTTTAAACCTTGAACAACACCCGCGTAGTCAGAGGGGACAAAATACACCGTTTTTAATTAACCAAATATTCGGTATTTTATATATAAAAATCTGGCTACTATAAACTACACCCAGCCGCATTTATAATAAAAAAATTTTTGATAATTGCAGGGTAGTTAAGGGGGGGAAAATACTCCGTTTTTTAGTTCCGAAAGTGGGGAAAATTTTTCTATCAAAAAAATTTCTACCACGCCTGGACCCAGCCCCATTTCTAGACGCAAATCTGAAAATTTTTTGACAGTGAATAAATCGCGGGATTTGGAAGCAGAATCCCGCAATTTCGTGCTAAAATTGCGTTTCTCGATTATTTGGCAGGCTGCGACCGACGGAACAGCCCCTCCGTTTGATTCCTCGGGTACTTGTTTCGGCCCTCCCTCGGAGCTCGATCTGAGGTACTGTTTTTCTACAAAGCTGCTTCTTCTAATGTAAGTTTCCTGATAATTACACAAGAGGCGACAAAAGTAGCACCAAGGCTTAAGGATGAAAGAAGCGAGTGCTTCCCCCTGCCTCCATGACGCTACGGGACTGATTTAGTGCCGTACTGACATTGTAACTGCATCTAAACCGCTCTCATCAAATCGAAGAAACCAAATCAAATAAGATTAAGCTAGCAAAACCTCTCAAGTAATGACGAAAACCGTGAAGTCATCACACTTTTTCAATTTTGAAACATTGAACAACACCCGCGTAGTCAGAGGGGTAGCGTAGTCCACCGTTTTGAAATAAATTCACCAAATATTTGGTATTTTTATATATAAAAAAATCTGACTACGATAAACTACACCCAGCCGCATTTATATTAAAATTTTTTTTTAAGAAAAAAATTTGAAATAATAATTTTTACTTGAGTGCTCTGTCCCGCAGCAGTTTTCAAGTAAATTTTAATAAAAGATTTATTCCATATCATGTAAAATTTGCTTCCAACATTTTTCTCTATGTATGCAATCATTTTTTTATTTTGTATTAAATTAATATTTAAAAATTAAGAAGCCAATTAAACGATAAAAATAAATTTCTTTAAACTGAAGGTTTTAAAGCCCACACAAAAACTAATTTTTATTGTTCATTTAGATTGTTAATTTAAAATTTTTAATCTAATGTTAAATTTATAATAAATCATAATTATGTAGATTTTTTATTCATTGATTTTCTTTTGATAAAAGGAAAATCTGACATCTCTTTATCCCTGGAAACCAAAATTTTCTATTAAAAATTCGTTTCCGATAAATGTAACAGACCCATTACCCTTTGAGGAATCCGCCCAAAAATTTAAAAAGTAAAAAATCTAAATTTCAGTGACGTATGCTGGAAATTTCTTTAACAAATTGTTTAAATTACCAAGAACTTGCAATTGATAGAATCACCGATATAACTATAAATTATTAATATTTGTCAGGAATAATTGATCTGTGTTTTCAATTCAGTTAATTGGTGACCGAGATGGAAATTTGACCACCAGAACGTTTTGCAAATCTAAATTGAACATAAACTGTTCTAAAATCTTGCCTCCTCCTGGTGGTTCACTTCAAGCTGAAGTATTATTTATTTGTTTATTTAAAAACTAGGCGTGGGGTCCGCTTCGCTTAAACTCCCAACAGAATTTCAATATAATCGAAATGGACAATGTAAAGGAGATAAACCCAAAACAAAGCTCAAAAGTAGGTTAATCTAGTTTTGAACTCGTTCGTCCTGATGAGACTAAACAAAACCATGAAGAAACGAATAAACGAAATAGTAAAAGCGTAGATAGTGCGACGTATAACTTCATCAAATCAAATTCTCTTCTTAATGGTTCAGTTTGAATTGAAAGGCAAATCCTGCTTAATTTTATTTGGTAACACAACACAGATAATCACTTTCATTTTTAATCTCGATAAATGAATAGACACAGCTGAGTCCACAGCTACTAAATTGCTTTTAGTATTATAAAATTAGAAGTAACTTCTATGAGATATTTTATGAATGAACTATGTGTTATTATGATTATGCCATGATTGCCACCCGCGTGCTTCTTGTTTATCCAGGAGTCATTAACTTTAAGTATTTATTTTTTAAATAAATTTAGTATGTAAGCTTCCACTTAAATCCAAAGCTTTAAATCTTCTCGGTTACAATGCGACATTATCGGATTTGTCGCATTTAAGTTTGCTTCCAGGCGGTGCCTCCTACGCTAAGATACGGTCCTGTTCGTAAAAATACCACCGCAAGCTTATGCTTGCAGGTGGGTGTGTGCCGAGAGTTTCGAATTGTTGAGCTTTAAGTTTAGTGCAGGAAGCGTAGGTAATCGAATAGTTGACCTTACGGAAAATTTGTGGGAAATTCTTAGTGTTCGTTTTCAGATCAAATTTTTTTCGTCTGGAAATAAGACGTTAAAATTTTTCCAGTCGCTGTCTGACTATTTCAATTTATTTCCCCTAATCCCTGATGTATGGAGTCTCAAAAGCTCGCCTGTACTTTAATTTTGAAAAGTTTTATGCTTGGATCGAATAAAAAAAGCAGAAACTTGATCCCTGTAAGCGCTGGATGCATTCAGTGCATCACTTCGACAGGATTTTCGAGCTCAATTTTAGCTTCGATTAAATTTAAACGAAATTGTTGGAGCTTTGTCTTCTTTCTTACAAGAAAATCGAATACCATTTTGTCATGTACGATTGATTCATCAAGGATTTACTCTTCCATTTTTGTAAAAATGCGATTATGATAGAAAACTTCCGTTAGGAATTTTGCAAGAGCAATGACAAATATTAAATAATTAATAAGTAGTACATTCCAATAATCTGATTGTTGATTTTTTAACGTGACTAATCCACGTTTCTTTATGAATCACCTGCCAAATTTAAGCGCACCTACTCATAAATTGTGAATTAATCAATGTTTTTTTTTGTGTTGTGTATTACATATTGATCGGTGACATTGCACTTCATAAACATAACCGGCCCATCACATTCAAGTACCTCAAAAACTCGAATCGAAAACGTTAACTTCAGGTTTCCATCTCGATTTGTTTTGATAAAACCGGACGTGATAGTAAGTATTACAAATGCAGGAAGGAAATGGTCTCGGAAGAGCTTGAAAAACCCATTTTTCTTAAAATTCGGTGTTGCCGAAATGTTTATGTAAACCCCAAACCACGCAATATTTTCACGTAATGTTTCTAATAATCAGTGATTTACTTTTACTACATTACTACAACGATAACGTGAGTGGCTATCAACCAACGCAGTTAATAACACAATTTTACTATCAGCAGCACAACAAATTCAAATTATGAATGAATTTACGTCATCAATCAAGTCTCTGATGTAATACCGAAAACTTGCAATTGCTTTTTTGAACCACCCCCGAGGTTTTATTAGGATTGCTGTTAAATTTTACCCATCTCTCAGATCGATTGTAGAGTTAAGGTCAGAAATAGAGCCGCTGGTTCTCGCTCCCTAATCTGTCGATAGATAGAAATCTTTTCTTTCTCGACCGTCTAATTCAGTTGTCACAGTGGATTTTGAGAATGCAGATTATACCTCGGTGGTTTGCCAACGCCTTCGGGAGAAATTGGTAGGAATAAAGTTCTAACTTCGCTTGAAATCAAACTCATCGAATCGAAATAGAAAGTTCTTGCTTTCCTAATAATTATTTTAGGCAAAAAGCTTTCAAATGTAAGTTTTATCGCACAAAATCTTGCAGTTACGTAAATCAATGAACAAAATTAATCTTGCATGCTTTGTAACGGCAGAAGTTCAAAGCAAAAGTCGTGACACAGAAAATATAAATAAGCAAATTATATTATAAAGTTTGATTTATTGTCAATCCAAATGACATCATAAAACATTCGTTCATTGATTAATAAAATGAATGAATTTTAAATTAGCATTTGACAAGATGACAGAACAGTAGTGAAACAACGTGAATTAGTTTAGTATTGTGGTAAGGCAGTGCGGCCTTCAGGCCGCACAACCTTGGCAATTCAGTTACGTACATAAACAGTAATGTCTGGCCATGATGTACGGACAAAATCCGCCTGAAGGAACCAACGAACATATCCAAAAATTTTGGTGCATTTGATTCTAAATCTAATGAAGCATTTTGCAGAAAAGTACAAATCAATTTATTGCCTTCGATTGTCTTAGCAGTATTTATTGCATTATTATTTCATAATACTTCCAAACCTTTCTAAAACGAAGAGTTAACCTTTCTGTTTAAAATGAAATCCTTGAAAGACAATAATTATTATTAATTTTAAAATATTAATAAAATAAATTTATACTTAAAATAATGCAATTCAATGGGAAAATTACATTCAACAACAAACCAAAGTGAGCCTTATTTCGTTTTTCTTCTATTTGTTGTTTTTAGCCGTCTTCCATCTAGCTATCTGAGGTAATTAGCCAAAAAGTCCTCTTGTAAGAGAAGAGGGGGCACAATAATACTCAAAATCGAGTTAACTATTTTGAATAAAAACAAAAAAGCGTAAGGGTTTCTAAGGGCAAGTGGAAGGGATAAGATAACTTTCATAAATCATTGTGTGATTGGAGGGGGTTAAAAAGGTTTTTATTAAAACGAACAAAGTAAAACTAAGAGAAAGTCTAACATTTTCAAAGTAATTCTCACGTAAGAAGGGAAAAAAAATTTTCTAAAATCTTAGATAATTTACAACGAGGGGAAGGTGGGGGGAGGTTTCAAAATTTAAAATATTACGTAATTAGTAAATATAAAATTGAATTCTACAATTTTAGGATGATATCGACAACAATTTGATTTAATCTCATTACAAACTTTTTAAAAGTTTTAAAGATTAAACGAAGTTTTAAGTAATAAAGTTAAACAAAAATATTGTTGCTATAATCTTCAGTGAAGTAAAGCAGACGGAGTTTTGCCAATTATTTATGTTAAAAATGTTACATATATTACATTTTTGTGTGAATTCTATTTTTTCAAAGTAGAAATATATCGTCAACAGATGGTGCATTTTAGCAATGAAAACAAGTTTTTTGTAAAGATAAAATTCATATAAATTCAATTTATTTACAAAATGAAGTTGCTTAAGCTTAACAAATGTAATTTTAACAAAACCATTAGGTATGTCCGAGGGGTTAACCGCTGGTGAAGTTTTTTGTACACATCTCATGAAGTACTTGTGAAATACATGAAATACTTGTGAAGTACATGAAATACTGGTAAAATACATGAAGTACGTGTAAAGTAGGTAAAATACGTGTAAAGTATATTGAAGTACAAGTGAAGTATCATGAAGTTAGTAAATTTTTGGTGAATTACATGAAGTTGAACCTAGCGTATGCGCATGCGCTACGGTCAATGTGTATCATAGCTAAGACATGTGTTCAATAATAATTATTTGATAGCAAATTAACTTACATCAGTAGATTTTCTTAACATTTTTTTATCTTAAACGTTGAATAGACCTTTGGCGGTCATTATTTTACTAATTAAAAGTTTTGGTAGTTGCTAGTTTAATAGTAATCAATTACTTAAATTAAACTTAGATTTCTTTAGTTAATTTTGTAATTTTTTTAGTTCATTTGCTTGAATATCATGGAGGTATGATAGCTCAATAAAAAACTTTGGTAATTCATTGTTTCATCGTGATTAATTAACTACATTGAAGCGAAAATAAAGCGCTTGTCTCGCTTTTACAGAGACGGCTCCAAAATGTGATAATGTAATTTAAACTATCTTCTTATGTCCGATTTACTAAAGTTGAAAAAATCGATTATCTATCTGTTCTCTGTTCACTGTTACCTATCAGTTAAAATACATTAAAGTTAAATTAACGAAATAACCAATCAGGTGTTTGATTTGTTTTTGTTTTGTTGAGGGTTTGGTTACTTTGTTGTGGTCTGATTAAATGGGATTGGATAAGGTACATGTCCTCAGCCCCTCCATTACGAATTTTTAATTTAAAAAAGTCTAAATCTATTGTGCATTCTTTATTTTCGGTTGGACTTCTTTCGTTTTTGAATTATTTTGAAAATTAATTAGGGAGGGGGTAGCACACCCCAAACCCTCTAGTTTAACTAATTTATTTTTATTAAAAGTGAATTAAATATTTAAGCATTTCTTAAGTTCTTTAAAATTAGCTATGGCCAAGTAAATGTGTTTAATTTATAATCTGACAATTAATCATAAACTGCATAATTATAAATTCCGTACCCCCTGGGGGGTAGATCTCTGCAACGGGAAATCTTCAGTTTACTTCTGATAAAAATAAACTACTTAATCCGGGGGGTCTGGGGTGTGGAACACCCTCCAGTGCACAAATTTTGGAATGAAGAACATTGCAAAACATCTAGAACCCCGGATCGAGTAGTTTATTTTCTATCAGAAGGAAACTGACGATCTACCGTTGTAGAGGCACTGGAGGGTGTTCCACACCCCCCGACCCCCCGGTTTAACTAATTTATTTTTATTAAAAGTGAATTAAATATTTAAGCATATTTCAAGTTTTTTAAAATTAGCTATGGCCAAGTAAATGTGTTTAATTCATAATCTGACAATTAATCATAAACTGCATAATTATAAATTCCGTACCGCAGGGGGTATGGAATACAGCATATTTATCATTTGTTTGGTTGTTTTCATTTTATGCAACTTCTTTGTATCGCAATAATGACTATAAAAATGTCACGTTACCATAGAAACGGCCAAGAGAGTATTCTGACATTTCCAAATAATTATTATTAATTATTCGTCATAATAATTATCCCATTAATCGGATTCGCTACCTGTGCCCGTTACGTTTTAAAAATTGTGACGAACACAAACGACACATATGTACAACATATACATAGTTAACATTACTTTTAGTAAAATCGGTAATATTTTTAACACGTAAGGTCTTTGAAATACCGATGAAGTACGTGAAATACAATGAAGTACCGATAAAGTAGGAGAAGTACTGTGAATTATTGATAAAGTACGGTGAATTACTGATGAAGTACGTAGAGTCCCGTGAATTACTGCTGAAGTATATGAATTACAAAGAAGTATGGTGAATTATGATAAAGTACGTGAAGTGTGAAGTTCAGTGTACACGATTTCCTCTAGCGGTTGACCCCTCGGGTATGTCAGTCTATGTTTTATTAAAGATAAAGGTTAATTCTAGAATTTCGGTATTATAACAGAAATGTTTTAGTTTATTTGTAGTTTTGTTTATCAATTGTCGCGCCAACTGTTGACATGTGTTCTTATGCAAAAATAGGGTGAGTTGGAAAACCCGAACTGTGAATTTCAAAATTATTTGAAGCAAAATTGTGAAAGGGGACGTTTATTAATTACGTGAGCTGAAAGTGGGGGGGGGGAGAGGTCCGAAAAAATCTCACCAAATCACATTTTAAGGGGGGGGGTCAATTAAAATCTCACGTCAAGTTTGTAATTCAGCGAATTACATTATTATAACAGATTCCCTGTATAAAATTATTGGTTTCCGGTGTGGTAAAAATTGCAGGGTAAATATCACGTGAGGCGGAGGAGGGTTCCACTACATCTTACCAAATCTCACCGAGACGGGTGGGGGGCGTCAAAATTTAAAGAAAAACACCACACGTCTTATTGGACGTCCCCAAAAATAATTAGGTAATATTGACATTTTAAAAAAATTATGGGTCGTAAACAAATTTTGGAAGAAACAGCCTTAAATGTTCATAATATATAATCCGATTTTGTTTTTGTCTATTTTCAAACTGTAACTCTACCCATTCAAAATTATATCCTAATTTTTAAGGTTAAAAATTATTTTAAATACATTATTTTATATTTATAATATAATTGCAAACGGTTGCGATGCCTTCGGCATCGCCAAATTAAAAAAACCATCGCCAAGTCAAAACAAAACTCAAAGAGGCAAGCTTTCCAATTGTTCCTATAATAAAATTGAGTATCTTTAAATTTGATTTTTTGGGTTATTAAAGGACCTATCAAGTTCTATTTCATATTAAAATTCTTATTTTAATGTCATCGAATTAATGGCTAAATAATTTGTTTAAACTTTCTAGTCTGGGTTTCTCTTCTCTTAGGGGTGGGTTCATCTCAGATAATGTGCTCTTCTCAAAAACGGTTGAACAGATCAAGTTACAATTTTGGAAAAATATGTAAAACAGCAAAGGAAAGCAATATCCTATTTGATATTTTTATATCTTACAAAATACCTATTTTATGTCGAAATACGTAGTTTTTTCCAAATTTTGATATTTTGGCATATAAAAGTATTTTATAAAATACAAAAATTTGGAATAGTTTATTTATTATGTTCCTTCCATAAGGGGGTTTTATAAAATATGATCAGAAAATTTTGAATCAATCCGTCGAGCCGTTTTTGAGGTGAGTATTTTCTAATGAACCGCAGCAGTAGCTCAGCCTTAAAATTTGATTTTTTTTCAATAATGAACTGAAGAGCTTATTGACCGTTGCTACACTGAAAGAAATTCATTCTCACCGTTATTGAAATTAACCCAATCATGGCGGCATTCTTAAATTTAAACAAAGCATTTATTAACTTAGGAGGATACATTACTGATTGATTTCTGCAATATTAGTTAAGTACGACATTCTTAAATTTTGATTTAATTTAAGAACATTGGATGATTGGGTCAATTTCAAGTACATTATTCTACATGGTAAGAACGTATTTTTCAGTTTATAGTTATGACGTCACATTATCAGTCACTATTTTGGTAGAATCAATGAATAATGCAAAATCTTTCATAATTTTGAAAATTTTTATATCCACCAGCTTTTCACCAAGCTGCAGCAAGTAAGAAACGAATCTACGTCCCTACATATTTTATTTTAATGAGTCCAATGTGGTAGTAATAATAAAATACCCTCCAATCCGATATAAACGACGAAATATTGGAAATAGACATTGTTGAAAGTCTGGTTTAGTATAGCACTCCATTTTACTATGCACTATACCAACTACTTGTATCAAATTCCGATTCTACATCGACTATATCTGACTAAACCCATAAAACGTTTCCTACTGAATTTGAAAACAAACCTTGTTGTGGTTACAAAGAAGAGCGCGGCCTGCTCTTCCTCAGAGACAAACCGCGCCTGATTAATTGTAAGAAACCTGTCGTTTTTAAATCTTCTTACGAAAAATGTGCTATAGCCTAATACACGTTAGGATGATACTATTGCTTGCATATGGCTTTATGTCTTTACATTAAAAGAAGCGGCCAAAGCAAAATAAAACAACGCCCTCCCCAATACTATCCCCTGCCCTTAAGCGTTGATTTGCTTGCCAGCGCAGCATAACCTTGTCTCGACTATGTGTGTATTACACAGATATTTGTAATTAATAATATTAACATATAATTAACTTAATTAAATTAAATTAATGAAATAATTGGCGTAAAGCAGTCACCCTGCACCACGACAGAAGTCGCTGGCAAATCAAGGTTTTATAGAAGCTATTATACTTCTAGGTGTCTAGGTGTCATTTTAGCATCAACATTCATGCAATCATGAAAACATAATAATCTCTAAACTATTAATCGTTTTACATTTTCAATAGATTGAAAATTTTGAATCATTTAACAACCCCCACATAAAAAATCTTAATCTGAAAAGCACTAATCTGTGGAGGTGTGCGAGTCGCCTTAATGGAACACGCCCAATAATCTCTGCAAATTGAGAATGCATTAACTTTACAACTGAGGTATTTTGCAAGTTAATTGTATGATTTGCAAACAAGAAAGTGCAAGCATTGCATAATAAATAATGAATTTACTTGGTTAAAATGCGCAAGTTAAAATTATAACGGTAGTTTCAATACCAAAGTGTTTACAAGACGTGCGTGCACCTGGTGTTGAACAAATTTCCTTTTGGGAAAAAAAAACCAGAGCAATTCTAAAACACAGTGATTGTTTTGAAATTAAGGGCTGATATACGAGCTACTGTTCTTGGTATATCAACAGTCGCATTAGTTATTGAAAACTGTTTTAATAAATTACATTTATTGATCGGCGTCCCCATAAATGCCAACTTGTAATGTAGGCTAAGAAAAATTTTTAAATTCTTATTAAACAAGTTAAATTAAAATTTTAGTAACTACGATCGATATAACGGAAAAGTCTGGTTTCGGTTTCCTAAAAACTGTGGTTTCTTACTAATTAATATAAGACAAAATGTGGTCAACGATGATAACCTATAATTAAGGTGCCCAAGGAGAAATTACGCACATGTTTGTTCGGATCAAAATGGAAACTACAAAAGAAGGATATTCAAAAAAAATCCAAAAATCGGACCGAACATAACAAAATATTTTAATTCTCTTTGAAAATTGACACCTGCAGCCTTCCTGATCTGCAGAAAAAAAGGCTGTAGAAAACTTAATTAATTTGATTCCGATACACAAAAATTAATGCTGCGACGTAATTCTTACAACTGGCTTCCGCAGCTCCATCAGACTTATTGTTACTTGTTTTTCAATGCTTCAATTTTCTGTTATTTTTCTCAGCTTGAAAATTTATTTACCGCACTAAAATGTTAGCGCCAAGCCGTCCCTGAAGATAAGTTATTATAGTTACTTTCAGTTACCATAAATAAAATAATAATATTTATTGTCATGTTTATTAATTTATTGAAAAAAATACAAAATAAAATTCTATTTTAAGAACTACAACTGAATTTCTCGTGTTTTAATATACTTTTTTTTAATTGAATAGAGAATAACCGGGATACACTAATTTTGTATGCTAATTCTTATCGCATACAACAAAAGCAATCTCATTATGTTTTAAGCCTGCCGTATATATAATTAAATTTTTGGTGATGAAAAAAGGATTTTGTTTTGTTGTCCAACCAACATTTTACTTTAACAATAAAAATACATTTATGTAGCTGTTGCAGAAAGTGTAGCTAAAACGTTTGTGTTATTGTCGGTCTAATTCAGTTCTACTGTGAACCACTCAAGTGGTAATAACTTTCTAAAAATAAATTAATTTGATATTTCTTAGTGTCTATAGAGTGATAATTACTGTATCTACAAAAATGCAAACTTTAAGTTTTTTCGTAAGATATGTAGTTTTCAAGTTATCACGCGTGAAAGTCAAAAACGTTCGACTCGTATAATAAATATTCCTAAAATATTTTTACTGCGAATCGCTTAAGTATTAATAACTTCTGTAAAAGTAAACTAATTTGATTCTTTTTAGCATTTATAGAGAGATAATTACTGTAGCTGCAAAAATATTTAAATTGCTTTTTTTCGTAAGACATATAATTATTAAGTTATTATATGTCAAAGTCAAAAAAAGTTCCGACTCAAAATTTAATAGTTCTAATAAATTTCTATTGTGACTCACCCAAGTATTGATAACTTTTTTAAAAGTGCACTAATTTGATTTTTCTTAGTGTCTATAGAGAGATAATCACTGTAGCTACAAAAATACTTACATTGCTTTTTTTTGTAAGATGCGTAGTTTTCAAGTTATCGCGCGTGAAAGTCAAAAACGTTCGACTCATTATAATTAATATTCCTAAAAATTTCTACTGTGAATCACTCAAGTTTTAATAACTTCTCTAAAAGTAAACTAATTTGATTTTTCTTAATATCTGTAGAGAGATAATTACTGTAGCTGCAAAAATACTTATATTGCTTTTTTTCGTAAGACATGTAATTATTAAGTTATTGTATGTCAAAGTCAAAAAAAGTTCGACTCAAAATTTAATAGTTCTAATAAATTTCTTCTGTGACTCGCCCAAGTGTTGATAACTTTTCTAAAAGTACACTAATTTGATTTTTCTTAGTGTCTGTAGAGAGATAATTACTGTAGCTATAAAAATACTAATATTGTTTTTTTCGTAAGATGCGTAGTTTTCAAGTTATCGCGCGTCAAAGTCAGAAAAACGAACTCGTAAATTTAATATTTCTGGAAAATTTCTATCTTAATTGTGTAGTAGTGATTGTTGCAAATTTGAATTATAATATATTAGATTCTTTACAAATATCTGGTGATTTTTTTTCTACAACATACAGTTTTAAGTTATTACCATTTGTTACAAAATTTTACGTTAATAACTCAGAAACCGCGCATTCTGCACAAAAACTACAAGTACTGAATCAGAATTTTTTATAAAAGTAAAAGTTCAAATTTTTAAACAAAATAAAATTAAGAATTCTACTTATAATACATCTATGAATAATTTATAGTAGAGATAATATAACTTGGCACCTACGTCATCGAGTGTAGGCACTGCTATTGGTTATGAACCAAAAGCAGCTACCGTCATTGGTTAGGTGCCAAGTTAAAAAAACCTACTATATCCAAATTATTTTCAATAATGTTTTTAACTGGAACACATGCGCTTGTAAATCTGGAATAATCTAAACAACAGGGCTTGTTCTTTTCGCAAAGAACAAGGGATGCAGTTTTACGTTATGCCCAGGACGAGATTTGTCAATTCATAATATCATTACGTCGGAGAGTGTTACTTCGGCGAATTGTATCAGCCGGCACATTATGTACCGGCGAAACGTACCCAACCCCGGTTTTTAACTTAAATACTTCTCTTTATTTGAACTATTTTTGGAGTACACCTCAGAGCTCAGCCGAAAATTCTATTTTTCAGAATCACGCAAGATTGTTGTTATAGAAGGAAGGGGGGTACATGCCCCAGTGCTCCCTTCAGTAAGGGTTATGGATTTAATTTACCATAAATTAGACGAGAATTGCAATTTTGCCAAAATCGCTGAATTTTATTCAGCAAAGACATTTTCAGGATTTTTAAAGATGACGAAGGTTTGAAAAACCTTTGCTTAAAAATAGAAAGTAGGCAAGAGCAGTTTAAATTTTGTTAATATATTCGTGCGCATCTCAATCCCCATGGTTATCCCTTTCTACTTTTACGCGAAGAAATTCACAGAAAACTACAGAGTAACTGCAAAATTTGGTTTAGATCCGTTCAAAGAGTCTTTGATATGAAAACATATTAAATAGACTGCGTACGAAACTCTGATCTCTGTTACTTGTTTGGAGGCGGGCCCGAGTGTCAAATATACTACTTTTATTTTGATCAAAATCAAAGCTTTTGTTTCAAACAAAATTTCGACAGTTTAATTTAATTTTAACTACGCTTCTGATAATTTGAACGGAAAAGATACTGCAGCATATATGCTACCTCTATGGGGGCGGCAGATGAGGACAGTTGCTCTGGGCGCCGAGTACAAGGGGCGTATTTTGGTTCTGTGATAAATTTTAGTGCAATACCTCGGGCGCCTCGTTACCCCTCTGGATATGGCTGTGCCTGTAGCCGTGGTTGAACTTTAATTAAAATTCAAAAGCATGAAATTTTAATTATTCTTTATCATCAGTTTTTCTGTGATAACAGCAAACGAATCCGTGAATGTGAGTATTCTAACGAGCATTATATTATTCATTGTTGAAATTTAAACAAGAAGCACAAAAACGGAAATTAAGGACGGTAACACACGTTTTGATTAAAATTCTCAATGAGTCAATTGCATTCGTGCCACTTTATCACAGAAGCAGATGAAGGTTACGCATTACATAAATAAATTTTTTTATCCTTATTTAGTAAATTGTTTATGTATTACAAATAATAATCTGGGTGTTTCATTCATTTGAACATTTGGAAAACTTCCTATTGTGGTGCAAGACGCTACGATATTATTAGTTGAGCAATAAAATTCTTATTCTAAAATTTCTTTACGTGACACTTTAAAATTTCAATAAGTTTACGATGTAGAATAGGATTTTGTCGAACAGAACTTCGTTTTGTACTGTAACTTTACGATGCTCTTATCTCAACAACAATGAGCTTTTTTAAAAGTCAGTGGCTTATTTTTACTATAAACATCCTGTATGGACGCAAGTGTTACGTACTTTTATGGGTCCAAAACGATTTTTTTAACCTGCATACTAAATACTTCCTCGAGGGATTAGAAAGTTACCAAATATGGTTCTGAAATTATCCAAGACTCCCATTCGGCCAATTTTCTTTTGACATATGTATTCGTTGCAAAAATTTATTTTTGGCAAATTTTTAGTCACACACCACAATGTACCTACTACTATTTTCGGAAGGGAAATTCTATGACAGCAGGAAAAATTAAGTCATCAACACTTAAAATATTGTAAATGTCAAGATGTCGAAATAGAAGATCGTATAAATGTAAAACACATTGAAAAAATTAAAGAAAATTAACTCTTCGTATAAATTGTGCTAAATTTCAATTTTAGCTTCATTTGCAGCAGTTATTTTTAATTACGTAAGTAATTATAACTTACCAGACAGTTGATCAACAGTTTTATAAGTGAAAATGCAAAATTTTTAATTAAAAATTCGAATTGTTTGAAGGTTTTTTTTTAATCTTTAACATAAAATTTTTTTTGTTATCCTTCCACTTGGTAATTGAGTTATAACTTTGTGTTTTAAAGAAAAAGAGCAATAATAATTATTACAGGGTAGGCCGGGAAATTTTCAGGTGAACCATGGTCCACTCGCTGAGTTCTTGTAAGGGGTAACCCCGGACGACTTCTCATCAACATCTAATTCAAACCACTTGTGAATCTGAATCACCTTGCAGGTGCGTTTCTGATGTAGGAATCGATAGCATTTATTCGAGACGGAATGGTTAAGAAATTCTTGAATTGAGATCGCAATTACCCTTAAATGGCATGTTGGAAGATTTCTCTAGGCAGTTCAGCCTACCTACATACATTGCACTTACTTGCACCCAACACAACCAAAATAGAATCTACTGACGAAATCGAAACTCGGACGAAGAATAATTTCGCAATTTGATTTTAATTGATGACATTTTGGTTTTAATTTAGGTTATTATGTCATTAATGTTCGTTATTTAAGAAGTTCCACTAAAGGTTATCGTATCAAAATAAATCTAATTGGTCAGAAAATTATTACTTCCATGCTCTTAATCATAAATAACACTAAATTGCAGTTACAAATTAGGATAAAAGGAATTGCATAATTTAAACAGTGCTGTCGGTGCACCTGGAAGAATGCCGTAATGGAGAATGTAATTCTCCCTTATAAGGTCGCACAAAAGGTCACTTTTATTATTACTATATGTGCATATTTTCCAGTCGTGTCTTATTAAATCACTCTTAAAAATTAATTAACTTTCTAACAACATAAATTTATTACAAAACATAATAAACACTTCTATAGGTTTTATTTTGCTCCACCGTGTATAATTCGAGATTACTAATTATAAGGAGATTTATTAGCAAAAATCTCGATTTCGGTTTTAAAACCATATCAGTTTGACCTAGATAGTACACTTTTGAGTCAATTCGCACTAAAAGAAGTAAAGACCACTTTAATGCCTTTTATTTAATTTAAATTTGATTACAATTATAGCCGGCAGATTTATGGATTTTATGATTTTGTAATTCTTGCAAAACAATCGTCCGGAGTTTCTAGCAAAAGTCATTAAAGAAATTATGTTTCACGGTAATTGATTTAATTACCTTAATTGTGCTAATTACGTGTATATTTTTACACTGCCGTGTAATTTGCATAGATATGATTCATGCACCAACAAATCGAATTTTGAAACAAAGGGAACGTTGCGGTGTCGTCGGTTTGGTCTGATGTGGACTGAGGTCTAAAGCTTGACTGGGCTATAATAGCATAGTTTTCAACAAATTTCGCAAGCTTGATCGTGGAAAGAACGAGTGTGAATATAAATTTTCCTAAAAATTACGTGTGTGATTCAAATGCCGCTCCTAGAAGGGAGCCGCCCTTAATATACGATAGCCATTGTAATAAAATAAGGTACGACCTTAAAATCCCGACTTTCTCGGTAAAGGTGTTAACGAACCACGACTTTATTGGTAGTCATAATAAATTTAAATTAATATAACATCCTGTATAAAAAATCTTAACAAGAATAAATCATTATCCAATTTTAACATTAACCCTTTCCTGCAATTTATGAAATTGATTAAGCGAAATAAGAGCTTTCGGAAAATTGCTAATTTAGTGCAAAGTAAGTTATTTTTGTTTGCCGAACTCTTAAAACGGAAGTGCGGGTGTGTCGGCTAAACCGGGGGAAGAAGGGGTAGTGTTAAGTACATCCGTTCGGTCAATGTACGATTTTACAATTACTATATCACCCACGTACGGTCATTCATCTACATTCGATGTCTAACCCCTTGAAAAAATGCAGTTGCAAAACAAAACTAAGTAATAATTATTATTGCGCCGATTGTGGTAAGCCTTGAAAAGCACAAACTGGTAGACAAATTGTGCAGAGGACGGACGTCGAACAAAGTGATGCACTGATGCACATATAATGGGAGAGTCAATCAAATTCAAATGCAGCTAGTATACTATGTATGTTATAACACGTTCCAATTTATTATAACACAATTCTTCTTCTTCCATTTTGATTTCGTGGCGCCGCCATAAAATTGACAGTGAGAAATTATCATTTTCTCACAAGCGAATACAAGCACTTAATTTAAACGTTTTCCACTTAAAATTCACAACTAATCGCCTTTTCAATTTAGTGCAATCATGGAAGAGAAAAAACTAAATCAACTCGAGAAGTTATGGTAACAGTTGTAAGAATTATTGAATTTCTTATTGGAATAATGGTTGAATGAATAGAATTTGTTCAATAATGACAGAAACCATGAACATGTGAAAGTCGAAACAATTTTTTCTTGCGCCAATAAGTAATAAATAAACGGTTTGTTCGAGTGACATCTTCAAAATGTAATAATTTGTAATCGCGAAAATCGGGAAGAAGAAGAATCCCCCCTTCACTGAAAGAGTTGTCCAAGTTACGTTTGTAAAATGTAAATTGCAGTCCCCCTCTCTCGTATCCTTTTTCCTATAATACTTTTTGGAACCTGACAAATCTATTGCAAACCCCCTCCCCTGCATATTTTCGCTAGCAACAAAACGTAAATTATTTGAAAATGATGCTAATTTGTTTTAAAATATTTGAAACCCACCACTACCTAGTACGTGTTTCAATACAAACAATTGAAATAAAATATTGAAAAATTACACCAGCTACATCTAACAAATACTTTACAAACTATACATTCAAGGATAAGAAATTTCCATTGTTTCAGATAATTTGACTGTTACATTCAAGCATAATCATCAAAGATGGGGTGCGTCTTTATATAATCTGAATGAATATTGTTTTCAATTCATCAAAAAATCCTCGATCAATAATAATCAGGCGCGCAACACACAAACGTCACGTTTATATCGCGGCAAGTGTGCTTGTAGCTTTAGAAAAGCTCTTGCCCAATTATTTTATATTTAATTATTGATAATTTATCTTAACTTAATAACTTATTAACTAACAATGATACCTTGTCGTGTGAATGTGTTATAAAAATCATAATATTGTACGCAGTGTCGTTACAGGTACAGCTGCACAGGATCCACGATGAAGAGGGGGCCCAAAATATTATGCTTAAAAATAAATTTGAAAAGAAAAAAAATTAGATTTTGAAGTAATTTCTGAAATAATATGCAAAATAATTACACGCGACGTCTTGTCGGTCGGCAATATAATATTAAAGAAATATTTTATATTAAATAAAACAATTTAAAATTAAAAGGTTAAATAAACAATAAAACGAAATATTATTCGTAAGCTTTCAGCAATGGTTACTGCTGTCATCAGACGTCAGACGTCGACGACAATAGTAAAAATCAGAAATTCATCGTAATGATGAACCAATCATCAATATGATGTACAAAATCATCGATTAAATTTCATGGACGATGAATAATTCATCGATACAATGAATTCTATTTCATCAATTTATTTTCATCATAGTGATGAAGCAATCATCAATATGACGTATAAAATTATCGACAAAAGTTTTATGCATAATAATGAAGGGTCCATCAATACAAAGAACTTCATTTCATCAATTTCTCGTGATGATGAAACAATCATCAATATGCCGTTCAAAAACATCGATCAAGTTTGATGATTTATGAATGCAATTATCAAATCAATACGATAAACGAGTGCAGATGTTGTTCACCATATCTATGAATACGTTCATCATAATTATGAATGCAAACATCAACGTGAGGCCGACTATGTCATATCAATGACGTTCATGATATTAATGAACAAGTTCATCATAATTATCAATGTAATCACCAATATCATGAACAAGTGGTTCAAAGGAATGATTTTGTTTCTAATATTTATCAACACGTTTATCATAATTATGAATACAATCATCAATATACTGATCGAGGACGTCAATTAAATGATTTTGTTCATCACGAACACGTTTATTATAATAATTAATACAATCATCAATATGATGACCAAGTACCTCAAAGCAATAATTTTGTTTCTCGAATTTATCAACAATTTTATCATAATTATGAATGCAATCATCAATATGATAAACAAGTACGTCAAAGCAATGATTTTGTTCATTATATTTGTGAACACATTTATTATAACAATTAATACAATCAATACGATGACCGAGTACTTCAAAGCAATAATTTTGTTGTTAGTATTTATGTATGTGGTACATTTTTGTTCGTACAATACAAATTTTCAAATATTTTTCATGAATTCGTTCATCAAATCGAACGAACGCGTCCATATTATTTATAAAACAGAAGATTTATGAACACTTGTTCATTATAAACATGAACATGTTCATCGGCGCAAAATTGATGTATTTTCATCAATATCACGTTACTTTTTTTTCAGTGTAAGTACATAACTCTAAACTTTGAAAGGGTAATACCTGTAATTTGAGTGCAATAAAACCCTTTTACGGCATCAATCAATTTCAACTACGTAACAACTGATTAGGTTTATTGTTTATTTTAATAATTTAAACCGAATTTTAATCAAATCACCAAAAATTATTTATAAACAATAAATAATTGTTAAATTGAAAATTTAGGAATGAGCTTAATTTGAGTTAACAAATATTGGAAAAATTGATACAAAAATTAACTCATCAAATTAAACAAACGCGTCCATATTATTTATAAAACAGAAGATTTATGAACACTTGTTCATTATTTAAAATAAACATGTTCATCGGCGCAAAATTGATGTATTTTCATCAATATGATGTTACTTTTTTTTCAGTGTAAGTACATAACTATAAACTTTGAAAGTATAGAACCTGTAATTTGAGTACAATAAAACCCTTTTACGGCATCAATCAATTTCAACTACGTAACAACTGATTAGGTTTATTGTTTATTTTAATAATTTAAACCGAATTTTAATCAAATCACCAAAAATTATTTATAAACAATAAATAATTGTTAAATTGAAAATTTAGGAATGAGCTTAATTTGAGTTAACAAATATTGGAAAAATTGATACAAAAATTAACTCTTGAAGGATGGTGAGTCCTAGAGGGTGAACCAAAAATAAATAAATTTTTATTTCATTATTATTTTCATTAGATTAAAATTTTTAAAATTAAAATCGAAATATTATTCGTAAGCTTTCAGTAATGGTTACTGATGCTGTCATTAGACGTTTAATAATAATAAAATTGTTATTTTCAAAATAAAATGTTGAAGGGGGCTTTAAAATAAAAATCTTGCACAGGGCACACAAAAGATAATTACAACACTGATCGTACGCCAACATACTACTATTGGAACCGCCATTTTCAAATTTCATAGTTTTTTTGAAGGTTTGAGGTTAATCACTATTTGGATCTACTAGCAAAATGTTAATTTAGGCTTGTAAACCCCGGCTTTCCCACGACTCTGGATCTGCGAATTTTATGAAAAGAAAAAAACTAAACAAATTATGGCCACCTATAAATGTTTCTCGTATTTGTAAAAAGTAGCCAACGCACTGATAGTGCATGCACTCGGAGAAGCAAAATGTCAAGCAGATATGCTATAACTCTCAATAATTCACTTCTGATAAAAATTAATCAGGGTATGGAACACACCTCGGTGCCCCAATATCGACAGGCAAAACATAAATAATGTTTAGAAATTATTTTAGTTTTAGCTTCGGTTTTCAAGGAAACGATGGTACATACCAAACATATTTGTTTCCCCCCCTCCCCAGACTCCCAGTCATTATAGCTTACATTCTATGTTGTTTTAAAAAGTTTCTCTATTATTCATTTAATACTGAAGACCACAAATTTACAAACATAATATTATGTTACAGTTTGAGAGTACCTGGGGGTGTTTGAGAGTACCCCCCCCCCCCGGTCTCTAACACTATGTTTTCTAGTTTGGGTTATCAAGATTAGTTACTTAAATTTGACTTGCTAAATTTGAATAGCAAATTATTTTAATTCTCATTGTTAACTATTTTTCTTATTTTCAATTTTTCCGGTTTGCATTTCATTGCCAACATAGAAAATCGCCAGTGAAAACCACAAAAAGAAGTACGCCATGACCTTATATTGAAAACACTGCAAAAACTAAAAGAAATACAAAAAAATTATGATTATCTTTCGTGGAAGCCACCGACTGTTTTAAGCGGTCATTCTGAATTTTTCTAATTTTGATAAATTAAAACTTGGCATTGTTTAAAATTGCTAAATGTACATTATATGCGAAACTTAACAGAAAACATAGCAAATACGAAACGTTATGGAATACTTGTACAAAAGAACATTGTGTTCAAAATTTAGGACAATTGGGATGTCATTTTGCAATTGATTGTTGAACTAATTATTACGTAATTAATGATTTTTTGATGTCATAGCTTTCCATTAAAACAGATTTTTTAAAAAGATGACGAATGGCAAAGAAGATCCAAAAGATCGTTTTATTGCATTTTTACACGAACAAGTTCGCAGTCTTGCCAACTGTGCAAAATTTGGTTTAGATGGACTAAATAGACTCAGATAGTATAGAAAGTAAACCAACAAGCTCTTAGATATGTCAGAAGTAATGAAATCATATCGATGCCGGTCCTGATGAGCGATAACGAACGCCAACCCGTTACTTCGATCCGATCACTAGAAATAGACGTGGCCCTCTTATTACAATCCTGATCGATGAAAATCTCAACCTATTTGTCGAGTAAATCCTACTCAATTTTGGTACTGTTAATTTAACTAGATTTGTTTATTCAAGTTAAATTTTGCAAACCGTCGCCGTTTTGAGAACCAATTATTTATAAACAAATTGAGAAAGTTTCTTGGAGGTCATTAAAAATTAATAAATGCAATAAATTATTAGTCAAATTCGTCAGGTAACAATAAATTACAAAAATACAGTCAACAAAATTTCAAATGTTTATGTCTTGTAAGATATCGCAAAAATAAGGACATGGAAGCCCTTCGTTTTGACGTTTAATTTAATTTTAATTTTTTTACATTTTTTCAAAATTGTTTGCTGTAAATGAAAATAAAGAAAACTGACTTTTCGGAAACTTCAAACCCCTTTTATATTTTTTCTAAAATTTTTTTAAAATTGCAGACATCACAAATATGTAAGCTAAGTTAAGAAATGGATTCCAATTTATTAGAAATAAATTTAGATGATTAATCATTTAAAAATTTCATGAGTAGCAAATTTTATAATTTTAAAAATTTAAAATCAAGAGAAAAACAGAATATCAAATTCAAAATATTATAATAAAATAATAAGAATATGAAATTTAGATATATTTCGTAGGGCTGCAATCAACCCTTTTAAAAACCGAGATGAATCAATCAAAATAATTTTTATGAACTCTTCAAAAAATACAATTGTGCAGAGATTTGAAAATGGCAAGAAAATATTAAATAATGCGAGATTGTACTAATAATTATAAGCTTGATTGTTTATTTGTTGTTGCATTGTTGCAGTAAAAATTAAATATAAATAATGCTCGATTTCAAAGTTCTATTGCCCTACCTCAAATTTGGTACTAATTACGGGCCTGTACGTGTGACTGACTCGGCGCTTTTTTCGGCTATCGCGAAATTTAGGATACTAATATAAAGAGAACTTCCACAATATAGTTTGGCCCTTGAGATTAGGGTTCCGCAATGAAAAATTTGAAAACATTTACTCCTACATAAACAGATTTTCTTTAAAATCCGTCCGCGCCTGTTTCAACCAATTTTCCAGAAATCAAATTTATAAAAATAGACACAAATTATATTTTAAGTAAAACTGTGGTAACAAAAGAAACCTACCTTGCTGTTGCCCATAAAGCTCCTTCCATTTTGCTTGGGTATTGCTGGACACCTTCACAAAAAAGTTATCAAAACTTTAAATTTTAAAATGTTTTTATAGCACCGAAAAATCCCACGTTATTTTTACAACACGCAAGCACAGCACATTAACATTTTCCAAGTTTTTCACAATTTTACCGTCAAATTTTCAAGGAGAAAATTTTACAACCGACACCCTCCGATTAAAATAACAAATGCCAAATGTACATAGTACCTGTGTTACGTCGAAAATTGATCTTTTTTGTTTTTATCAAATGACGCACAATACCCATTAGTCATTTACGTATTTTACAAGAGATACAAAATTTTTAAAAATATGACACATTTTTAAATAATTACAGCAATGATGTAATAATGAAATGATTTAAAAGGCACATTCAATAATTTATGGTTATTATTTTTAACTAATCTTTTTTAAATTAATTAAACTATAATTTAGTACGTTATAATATTTTGAACTTTATGAAGTTTTTCCAAAACTTCTTTAAGGTTTGCCAATCTGATACTAAACATAGTACTTATGTGATTGAACTTTAATTGCTGTAAGAGCTGTAATAGAAGGCGGATATCACTTTCTTTCCTCTTTCCTCCGCAAAAATAAAATAAAATAAAGCCTGTTTTTCGATTTTTCTCTTTTTTTAATTTAAAATTTTAATAATACGTCAATCGGATTAATTACATCTATTGAGATTTTGAAAAACACAAGTTCATTATATTATAAGGATTAATATATACTTGACTTTATCTTAGTCACCTAGTAAAGCCATCCTTTAAAATAAAAACATTCTTAGTAAATCCGCTTCATAAAGATCTATCTTTAAAGGACAGTCTTTCAATTGGAGATTCTTTATAGTTGCAGAAAAAGTTCATCCTTTACATATCCTTTTTAGAAAGAAATCCTTTATGAGTTACAGAATAACCGTTTTGTACGAATAATGTTAAACTATACCAACGCGTAGTTTCCAAAATCCCGAATCTTCAATCGGCTCATTAAAGATTTGTTATTTGCCAAAAAGTTGCTGTATTTTCGTTCGGCTTATACGATTAGAATGATAACGTAATATAATGGTTATGAAATACAAACAAATTCATTTTCCTTCTTTTCTTAGAAGCGTAAGTAAACCTAATTCCCGATACACTTATTTGTTCATCGTTTAAGTAATATAATTAATATATCTATAAAAAAACTGATAATAATTTGGCAGGTATAAAAGCCTACAGCTTGTAAACAACTCCAATAACGACAATAATCCAGAATGAATCGCGTTATATTACCAGTTTTGCTGTTCGCTGTAAGTAGAATCACCAAGTAGCATGTTGGGCTGCACCTAATAATTTTTTTCCACAGTACTTCTTGCACATAAATAGTGTGAGCTCAGCAGATAATTCCAAAATCTTGAAGCTGCTTAACAACAATTGGACCAATGGAACAAACAATTGCACAAGCGGAGGGTGGAAGTGTCTCAATTGCTACACATCGCAATTTTGTATTTGGAATGCAGGGAATAATACTTATGATGAATATTTAGAGTATTGTTATGGCGGAGAGACGTGCTCTAATGGAACTTGCACTATCTACCACGACCCCCACTGTTCCCCCAATACGACCAAACCATCAGATTTTGAGTGTCGAACACATGGAATGTATCCAGATCCGTATGACTGCAAGAAGTACCATTATTGTGTACCCACATATGATACCTACAATTCCACAAGTAATTCCACGTTACGTCACTATTCCGCCGAGTGTGATTGCAATTATGGATATAATCCTCTTAGTAAGTCTTGCAACTTACAATTATTATCGAATCATACTTGTTCTCCTTTCGACATACCTGTGCAACATTGTTTTGAACGCGGACAAAGTCATGCGTTATGGCGAAATCCTAGTATTTATTACATATGTTTGCAAAATTATAATAGAGGGGATCTTTACCCCTATATGTATGGTTGCGATCATGGTAAGCGATACAATAGCGAAAAGTATATTTGTGAATAAAACCAATTGTGCTTTTTTTAAATCAATAAAGACGAAAGTTCAAATTTTTATTTACTATCTGTTTAAGTAATTCCAAATGATTAAAACAATATTCAAACAAATTTGGAGCCCAACATGGGGAATGGTCATTTTTTCTCATATACGCAGAGCAGGTAAGAAAAAGCGCAGCAGTCGGATATTATTAATTTTGACTAACATGCGAAAATATTATCTTGGAGTTTCGTATTTAATGTAGTTAATATGACCTCTATTGGGTTCTTCCAAGAGGAGGGAATAAGCTGCTACACCCTACACAAACCAAAAGATTTTAAATAAAGTAACAAAATAAAATATTCTTCTACCGAGAACTGAGGCAAGAAGTACACGAAATAAGTCATAGTAATGTCACTAATTAGCCGGGTGAGGTAATCAGTGGAATCAATAAATGATGAAACGGATAGAAATGCTATTTGAAATTCCGAACCATGCTCTGACAAGAAATAGCAAGTAGAAACAAAAGAATATGATTTTCCTTCCAGGGAATCGTTTTGGCATATCAAAATTTACAGGTTTCCTAAAAAAAATTGCAGAGAAGGAACGAAACACTACAGGAAAGTATTAGACATATCAAAAACTTTTGGCTATTTTAGAATGCTGATTTATTTATTGCACTACAAACTCTACGATTATAATTATTTAAATTTTATTTTATAATTGGGCCATTATTTGCACGAATATGTGGTCGGATCGTACTGCTTACCATTGCTGCAAATTTTCAGATATGGATATAAAATGGCTTCCTCAGTTTGGTAGAATTCTTCGTCCTGCAATAAACCCATTGATTTGGTTGTAGGCGATTTGGTAGTACCGGGGTCTGTTTCTTCATATATCCTACACGTATAATAAATGCTCGGGTTATCCTTCAAAGGACCAGATTGTGCTGGTTCTGTGCAAATAGGTACGGCGTATGATTGACACGTAGAGTTGCTCATTTTCTTATCACAATAACCAGTACTGGCATTGTAACTGTAAAGGTTTTTGCATGTCCTTGTATCATGCGATTTAATCGCAGTATTGTCGGAGTCGTCTAGGGCAACGCAAATGTGATATTTGAAGCAATTACCAGGATCTGGAAAAAGTCCTTCCATTTGGCAGGGAAATGTTTTCTGGCCTTGTTCGGAGCATTCGAAGTTTGGAGTGTTTACACATTTTCCATTATTGCAAGTTTGAGTTGCATTGCAGGTCCAGACTTTGGAAGGCCGATTTTGATCGTCGCAAGTGTACACGTCCTTACAACCATGACAAATTGGACCAGGAGCAGTACAGGTGGGAACACCCGAAGCATAACTTTTGGCTTGACTTTCTAGGCGATAATCCGTCCAAATAGTGGAAGTAACAGCCACTATTAGCATTACCTGAAAGAAATAATAATTAAAATTTTTTATAAAATAATAAATAAAAGAAAAACTTACAAAGGTTAGCACAGTGGAAAGTTTTTCTAAATTGTTCATTTTCGATCAGTTTTCACTTACGATTACTGTTCAATATCACAAAATTTTCACTTATATAGTTTGACAAAGTCTAAAATGTGCAATAGTTTAGATTTTACTGGAATTTTTTTAATAAAATTAATTGAAATTTCATGTCTAACGTAATCGATGTTAAGATAAATTCAGTTAATTGCAATTTATTATAATCAAAGATTAATTTTAAATCTTCGAATATTCACCGACAAACGAAAATTTCAAAAATAAAGATATAATGCAGATATGAAGGTGTAAAAAAATGTTAAATAAGAAGATACATTGATAAAAAAATAACGAATAATAAAAATTAAATTAAAAAAAAATTGAATAAAAAAAAAATTGAAGCCAGAGTGATTTTAGGTAATTCCCCACAGATTTTCAAATATTTTATTTAGTTTACTTTGCATTTTATAATTTTATTTTTACCATGTTGAGTACATATTCAGTTAATTTCTATGATCAAATTTTGTTTCTCTTTCTTTGAGCTCCAAAAAATGAAGAGCTATTTAATAATATACTGAGAAGCCAAAAAATTAGTGGTAGCAAAACCCAAATTTTAAGCCTCGCCACTTTTTTTGTCGGTCTATTGCTAATTTGATTGATGTTAAAATAATATCAAAATTCCAGGTATTTTATTGAAACATTACATTATTTACTCATTTGATTAATTTTATCTAAGAGGTAAAAGAAAAGGTCTCACTGATAAAGGGGGTATTAATTTCCATGTCGTGCAAAATTCTAAAAACTTTAAAACTCAAAATTTTTGCGTTAAAAGACCCTTACCCCCTTAACCAATTTTTTTGCCATTATAATATTACAGAAAAAATTGTACCATTCAATTACTCTTATCTATTATTTAATTGCATTATTTGCATTGGTTTCTTCCATCATAATTTTTCCATTTTCGCAAATATACAAAAACGGGTACAAAACAAGTCCGGAAATGGCCGGAGTACCTGTATACTTTTTACAAATGTAATACATGCTAGGATTTTCAGAAAATGCTGCTGTCTGTCCCGGTAAAGTACATAAAGGAACTACATGTGATGAACAGTCCTTAGAAGTTAACTTTTTATCGCAATAGGTGGTTCGAGGATTATAACTATAGAAGCTGCCGGTGGTAGAACTTTGGCAATATTTAGGAATGTGGATTATCTTGGGATTCCCATCCGCAGATTTCATTTCGACACAAAAATGATACTTAAAACAATTTCCGGGGTCGGGAAAAACTCCTTCATTGTTACAAGTAAATACTGCATCTAGTAGAGGAGAGCAGTTGGGAAATGTAGTCTTACTGCATAATCCCTTGTTACAAGTTTCCGTTTCAGAGCAAGTCCACAAGAGGCTCGACTCGTTCTTGTTATCGCAAAGATAAATTTCTTTACAACCGTTGCATATTAGTCCAGGTTTGATGCATTTTGAGTTTATTTCTCGAACAAATCTTCTGCCATGGGCTTCTGCAGAAACTAGTCGATAATCGACATACTCTACACCTAGTGCTTCGAAAGCAGCTAAAAAAGTTTTAATTAGTAAAATTCCCAAAGTTTTCAAAATCAAAATAATTAATGAAAGAGAAAATATAGTTGAGGTGATAGCCCAATGAAAATCTAACAAGTAGATACCTTTTTCACAACACATTACCAACGCAAACATTCAAAAAAGCAGAGTCGCATTCAGCAGTATCGTCGAATGAAAAACCAAAATTATAATTTCTACAATTTACTGGATGACCTAGGTTTGGAATTGAATTCCCCAGACCCAGATTGAATTTATCATTTATATCAGACCAGAAATTATAATTTTTGTTTGCTATGTTTTTCATTCGACGATGTTGCTGAATGTGGCTCTGCTTTTTTAAATGTTTGAGTTGATAATGTGTTGTGAAAAGGTATCTACTTGTTAGATTTTCATTGGCCTATCACCTCAACTATATTTTCTTTTCAATTTATATTCAGGTTGACTATGTTTGATCTTTTTTGCATTTCTAAAAATTTCCAAAATTATTTAAAAATTTTGTTTTACGTAATTTTTCTAATTTCTCCAAATTCAAATTTTGGCGCTTCTATCTATCAAATAATTAATTATACTCACAATAAAGAACATTAGATGGAAAATTAATGATATGAACTTCATTATTTGATTTTTAAAATGAAAACTCCAATGTAAGGTATTATATAAAGGTTTTGGAATAGAGGTATATCCTTACAAATTCCTATTTGTCAACCGATTTCGGCTTTATGTCATCTTCAGAACAATCTACAATTAAAATACAAATATTTCTCGATAAATTATACATTACAAAATCATTTACGCGTCAATATTTAAGATATCGTTAAAAGCATAAAAACATAAAAACATAATACATAGAAACATAAAAAACTTAGTTAAATTATTTATAACCAGCAGAAACCTCAAATTACAATTTCTACGGACAATATAATGATATCGAAGCCACATTTTCAAGTTATCACTTTTCTATAAAATACATATTCAATACTCGAGAGGTCTCAAACATTTTTATAACAAAGCGCTGTATACCTTAGAGGTACAAATCCCAATATCAACCGATCATTTAATAGGTAGTGTTTATTATCGTATTTTTGCAGCTTCTGTATCTCATAAGCCTTCAATAGAGTGAGTTTATAACTATTTTCTTTTTGGTAGAATGTTTTGATATTACTATTCTTCATATAGGGTCCTTCCTCTTCTAGGTGTATGCCAAAGTGTGGTTTAAAGTGGTTTTTGTATAGAAAGTGGCACCCAAAAAAATTTCCGTAAAAATTCTACGATTAGTGAAGTAAACGGACTTTAGGCACTAATAAATGTCCAGACCTTGACTCGCATGTTAAGCTAAGCTATCCCCCAGATTATTTAAATTAATATAGAGTTTTATTAATGTTGGCGCCGCTTTAGCCCTCGTCCTGGTGTGCAGATTGTAGCGCATCAAAAACTGATAATATCCTCCATTATTGTGGTATAGACCAACCAAGTGTGTAAATTGTTTTTCCAAAAAGTGTTTTTTCCCGCTGAATAATTGTGAAGCCACATCATAGTGCTTATCAGTGTTTATCCTTGTCTTTCTCCTCTCTTACTCAAAGAAAGGAGGGGGTTCGCCCAACCAAGCATTGGTAAGTCACCAATCTTCATTAACATCTTATTAACACACCATAATTACAGTCCATTTATTATTTTCGCCAAAACAATTAACTTGATTGCTTTTCAACAGTACGGTTATTAGCTTTACGTGGCGCCCGCGCAGAGACATTATTAACATTACAAAATAAAGAAGAAAAAGCTAAAATGGAAACGGTACCTAACACAAAAAACGAAGTAATGTATGACGAGTACAAAAAACAAAGATTAAAGAGCAAAATAATGATAATTGATGCAAAGAGAAAAGCATGGGAAGAACAGATGAAAAAGAATAAAAATGAGAATTAAAAACTGTTTTACAAAATAAGCAAGATTAAGAAAAGTAAAGATACGACATTAGAACAAACGCAGAGCGGCTTCGAAAAGGATTTAATTATTGTAAATGTTTATTAACTTGTGAAATTATATTTATGTTGAATAAAATATTAAAAATTACAAGTTTAGTGAAATATGAAAATGTTTCAACTTACATTTTAGTCTAAGATCCCGTTGCGCAAAGTGGTTTCGTCTTTTCAAGAATTCGTCAGTTAAACTATCCCTAACTGAATGAAAATGAATTAAATTCCATTAAAATTGAAATCAAAACTATATTGGAAAATTTTTTTAAGTAAAATTTTCATATATTTCACTAAACCTGTAATTTTTAAAATATTTTATTCAACAGAAAAGGATTTAGTATACAGAATCACATATTTACAACAAGTCAGATCATAGAAAACCAGAAAGAATACAACAGGTGCACGTTTTATAGATCTAGAAAAAGCATTCGATAGAACACCTAGAAATAAAATTTGAAAGATACTAAAAAAAAGAAATGTTAAAATAAATTTGATGCGGGCAATGCAAAGTATCTACAGGACAACAACAAATTATGTAAGGGCGGGAAATTTAAAGTCGGAAGAATTTAACACCGTAGAAGAGCTGCAACAGGGTATATATATATTGTCGGTTTAGAACGTCTTTCGACGTTGTCCGATGCTTAACTTCCAGCCCTGTCGGTCTTCCCAATCCTTCTCAGCTAGGTTTCTCATACTCATAGCCCTCGTATTTCCTCACCCATGACTTTTAGGTCTTCCTCTCTTCTCTTCATTCTTGGAAATCAATTCATAATCTTTTTTTGGGAATCTTTCTTCGTTCATGCGCTTCACATGACCGTACCAAATTAGCTGTTTTCGCTCTATATCATCAATTATTGTACCTTCGATACCCATCCTTCTTTTAACTTCTTCATTTCTTATGCGGTCCAAACGCGATATTCTTGCAGCCCGTCTTAATGCATCCATTTCTGTAGCTTTTAATTTTCCTTTCATTTTTTCCGTCATTCTCCACGTTTCTGCAACAGGGTGCCGCTCTATAAACCTATATATGATTTATATAAGACAAATTATAGTTATATAAGATTTAACACCAAAACTCCGCCGGAGGAGGTGGTGGCGTACAGGAATTCAAGGACCTGTAACTGGAAACTCCATAGAGAGTTTTTAAAGCAGGGGTTGGAAGAATGTCCACCGAGGCCACGTACCCCGGCGACGTTGGAACTGATGAATGACATGTTTATATCGGTTATCATAACTGCGCATGAAAACAGCTGCCCATTGTAAGAGAAGGAAGCAAAGCGAAAACCGTCTGGTGGAATCGTGACCTTACCATCCATAGGGCTGAAACGCGCAAACTCTCTAACCAGGCCAAAAGAACTGGTGACTGGGGAAAATACAAAATTTCCCGTCAGAAATACATGTATGCCATACAAAAGACAAAAGAAAACTCGTACCGTGAGGAGGTCGACAGAACTCCAAAATGTGCAAGACTCCAACGACATTGATGAAGGAGAAAGCCAAAGCAAAGTTGGCTCTCTATAAAAACCTCAAGGAGGTTACACATCTTACGGAGAAGAAACCCTAGAGCTTCTGCTCAAGGCCCACTTCCCAGGATGTTAGAAAACCAACCCATCGCCAGAAAAAATGGGAGGGGTATCTAAACTGATGCAAAACGCCCAAAAAATTGTTAAGACATGGTGCGCTGCGGAAGGATTGTCGGTCAATCCAGGCAAGTGTTACTGTAGGTAGTACAACTTTGGTATAAAGCCAAAGAACCATTTTGGTTTCAGTCCCCACATTTTTCCAATCATGCTTCTACAAGCCCACATAGCCCAAATAAACAGAATAAACGTTTATGCCCAATTTCTTCACTCAAAATTATCTTCAGGTTAGCGACTTTAGGTTAAATTGACGAAATAACTAATCAAACCGCCAACAAAACCAATACAACAATCATCTGATTGGTTATTTTGTCAATTTAACCTGAAGTTCGCTAACCTGAAGATAACTATGAGTGAAGAAATCGAGTATTAGTATGTAGTTTCCAAATTCCCGAACCTTCAACCGGCTCATGCAAAATTTGTTATTTGGCAGAAAGTTGTTATATTTTCGTTTAGCTTATACGATTAAACCGATTACATAGTAATATAATTATTATGAAATACAAACAAATTAATTTTCCTTCTCTTCTTAAAAACTTAAGTATACTCGCACCTAATTACCTATAAACTTATTTACACATCATTTTGAGTAATATAATATCTATAAAAAACTGATAATAATTTGGCAGGTTATAAGAGTTTACAATTTGTAAACAACTCCAATAACGACTTTTATACAGAATGAATCGCATTATATTTGCAGTTTTGTTGGTCGCTGTAAGTAGAATCACCAAAAAGCATGTTGGGCTGCACTTAATAATCTTTTTCCACAGTACTTCTTGCACGTAAATAGTGTGAACTCAGCAGATAATTCCAAAATCAACAAGCTGCTTAAAAACAATTGGACCAATGGAACAAACAATTGCACAAGTGCAGGGTGGAAGTGTCTCAATTGCTACACATCGCAATTTTGTATTTGGAATGCACAGAATAATACTTATGATGAATATTTAGAGTATTGTTATGGGGGAGAGACGTGCTCTAATGGAACCTGCACTATCTACCACGACCCCCACTGTTCTCCCAATACGACCAAACCGTCAGATTTTGAGTGTCGAACACATGGAATGTATCCAGATCCGTATGACTGCAAGAAGTACCATTATTGTGTATCCACCTATGATACCTACAATTCCACAAGTAATTCCACGTTACGTCACTATTCCGCCGAGTGTGATTGCAATTTTGGATATAATCCATTAACTAAGTCTTGTAACTTAAAATTAACGAATTATACTTGTTCTCCTTACGACATACCTGTGGTGCCACCTTGTTTTGAACGTGGACAAAGTCATGCGCTGTGGAGTAATCCTAGTATTTATTACATATGTTTGAAAAATTATAATACAGGAAATCTTTATCCATATATGTATGGTTGCGATCATGGTAAGCAATACAATTGCGAAAAGTATATTTGTGAATAAAACCAATTGTACTTTTTTTTAAATCAATAAAGACGAAAGTTCAAATTTTTATTTACTATTTGTTTAAGTAATTCCAAATGATTAAAAGTAATATTTCAAACAAATTTGGCGCCCAACATGGGGAACAGTCAATTTTTCTCATATACGTAGAGCAGGTAAGAAAAAGCGAAGCAGTCGGATATTATTAATTTTGACTATCGTGCGAAAATATTATCTTGGAGTTTGAACAAGTTGCGTATTTCCTACCATGGAACCGTTTTGGCTTTTCAAAAGTTACCGGCTACCTAAATAAAATTACAAAGAAGAAACAAAACACTACAGGAAAGTATTAGTCATATCAAAAACTTTTGGCTATTTTAGAATGCTGATTTATTTATTACACTACAAACTCTACGATTATATTTAAATTTTATTTTATAATTGGGCCATTATTTGCACGAATATGTGATCGGATCATACTGCTTACCATTTCTGCAAATTTTCAGATATGGATATAAAATGGCTTTCTCAGTTTCGTAGAATTCTTCGTCCTGCAATAAAGGTATTGATTTGGTTGTACCGGGATCTGTTTCTTCATATATCCTACACGTATAATATATGCTCGGGTTATCCTTCAAAGGACCAGATTGTGCTGGTTCTGTGCAAATAGGTACGGCGTATGATTGACACGTAGAATTGGTCATTTTTTTATCACAATAACCAGTACGGGCATTGTAACTGTAAAGGTTTTTGCATGTCCTTGTGTCATGCGATTTAATCGCAGTATTATCGGAGTCGTCTACGGCAACGCAAATGTGATATTTGAAGCAATTACCAGGATCTGGAAAAAGTCCTTCCATTTGGCACGGAAATGTTTTCTGGCCTTGTTCGGAGCATTCGAAGTTTGGAGTGTTTACACATTTTCCATTATTGCAAGTTTGAGTTGCGTTGCAGGTCCAGACTTTGGAAGGCCGATTTTGATCGTCGCAAGTGTACACGTCCTTACAACCATGACAAATTGGACCAGGAGCAGTACAGGTAGGAACACCCGAAGCATAACTTTTGGCTTGACTTTCTAGGCGATAATCCGTCCAAATAGTGGATGTAACAGCCACTATTAGCATTACCTGAAAGAAATAATTATTAAATTTTTATAAAATAATAAATAAAAAGAAAAGACTTACAAAGGTTAGCACAGTAGAAAGTTTTTCTAAATTGTTCATTTTCGATCAGTTTTCACTTACGATTACTGTTCAATATCACAAAATTTTCTTTTATATAGGTTGACAAAGTCTAAAAATGTGCAATAGTTTAGATTTTACTGGAATTTTTTTAATTAAATTGAAAAATTAATTGAAATTTCATGTCTAACGTAATCGATGTTAAGATAAATTCAGTTAATTGCACTTGCAATTTATTATAATCATAGATTAATTTTAAATCTTCAAATATTCACCGACGAACGAAAATTTCGTAAAAATAAAATTTCTAAAATATTGAAATAATGCAGATATAATGAAAGTGTACCAAGAATGTAAGTATACGAAGAGACATCGACTAAAAATGATGAATAATAAATTAATAAAACGGAGATTGAAATTAATTAGTTTTAAGATATTATCTGAAGCCAGATAGTAATTTGAGGTAATTCCCCGACTCGCAGATTTTCAAATATTTTTATAGTTTAATCTGTATTTTCATAATTTCATTTTTTAACATGTTGAATTTTCTGTGTACATATTTTGTTAATTTCAATTATCTTTCTCTTTCTTTGAGATCTCTTTGGACTCCCTAAAATGAAGAGTCATTTAATAATACTGAAGAGCCGAAAAATTAGTCACAGGAAAAGTCAAAATTGTAGGCCACGCCACTTCTTTTGCCGGTCTATTGCTAATTTTATTGATGATAAAATAATATTACAAATGCATGTACATATGTGTTTATTCCTACGTATCGGCTTATAATCTATAAATTTTTTAATAAATTGATTGCAATTCCAGGTATTTCATTAAAACATGAAAATTATTTACTCATTTGATTTTATCTAAATTATATTAAATCTACAAGATAATCATGAGGAGGTAATGGAAAAAATTTAACTGTTAAGGGGGTATTAATTTCTTTGTACAAAATTAAAAAAACTTTTTTGCACTTCTAATATTACAGAAAAAAATTGAACCATTCAATTGCCATGATTTATTATTTACAAAAATAATATAATTGCATTATTGGCATTGGTATCTTCCATCATAATTTTTTCCATTTTCGCAAACATACAAAAACGGGTACAAAACGACCATGGGAGAGGTAGGAGTACCTATATACTTTTTGCAAATATAATACATACTAGGATTTGTAGACAATGCTGCTGTCTGTCCTGGTAAACTGCATAAAGGTACCAGATGTGATGGACAGTCTTCAGAACTTAATTTTTTATCGCAATAGGCAGTTCGAGGATTATAGCTGTAGAAAGTGCCGATGGTGGTACTTTTGCAATCTTTAGGAATGTGGGTCATCTTGGAAATCCCATCCGCAGATTTTATTTCGACACAAAAATGATACTTAAAACAATTTCCGGGGTCGGGAAAAACTCCTTCATTGTTACAAGTAAATTCTGCATTTCGTAGAGGAGAGCAGTTGGGAAATGTGGTCATACTGCATAATCCGTTGTTACAAGTTTCCGTTTCGGAGCAAGTCCATAAGAGGCTCGACTCGTTCTTGTTATCGCAAAGGTGAATTTCTTTGCAACCGTTGCATATCAGTCCAGGTGTGACGCATTTTGAGTTTATTTCTCGAACAAATCTTCTGCCATGAGCTTCTGCAGAAACTAGTCGATAATCGACATATTCTACACCTAGTGCTTCTGAAAGCAGCTAAAAAAGTTTTAGTTGGTAAAATTTCCAAAGTTTTTAAAATCAAAATTATAAAATATACTTACAATAAAGAATATTGGAAGGAAAATTAATGATATGAACTTCATTATTTGATCTAAGTGCATGCAGTTACTCCAACAAGTAAAATTTGTCTTTTGCATTATTTGTGCTCGGTTACGTATTTAGCATTATTTCGTGAATAGCATCATAAAGTATTTTACACCTAGAAATTTAAATCTGATGGCAAATATGACAAGATAAAAAATTCAACTGTTAATTTTGCGATGTAAAAGTTTTACGTATTCCAAACTTTTGCACAATAATCTAATTTTTTCAATCTTTATATTTTGTCTTGCTGGCAAAAATGTTAGAAACCACTGTTCTAAACTTAGAAGCATCTTGAAGATCATCATTGAATCTCCCAATTGAAAAAACTGAAAATTTTCTAAATTTACAAATTTTCCCAAAAGAAAGAAATCGTCAAAACAAAAACACTTGGTGAGCATGTTTTATGAATTTTTTTGTACATAAAATTTTTCTTTCTAGCATTATCTGCAAAATTTGGTATATTTTGTCATAATTTAATCAACCTTCATGGGAGAGGGGTAGAATCATTTCCGATTACAATAAATTACTTTCAAATTACAGCTCTTTTGAAAGTAATTAAAATGCAGCTAATTTTATCAAAAAATTATAAGATCTTTTTCTGTAGTTTTAAAAATTATTTTTATACTTACGATAAAAATTGAGCAAGCAATTCATAGCGTAAAAAGAAACAGCTTTTTTTATAAAAATTAATTTTCTTTAATGAAAAAAAATCTTTTCTTTCTTGTTATGAAAATAATACACGCCACGTTATTTCTATCTATATAAAATGTCATTTAATGAACTAAATTAGCAATTTTAATTCTACAAACAAAAAATAATTTCTTAACAATAAATAGCCATAACTTGGCAAAACTTGTCAGTAGAAGGTAAAAGAAAAGACTAAACTACGTGGTATTAAAATACCTTTCAACTTGGTATTTAATATTTTTTTTGTAAGTTCGAGAAAATTGTGAAAAATGCATGTTGAATTTGACTTTTACAAGGGGGTTGATAAAAAAACTCTTAAAAAATCATAATACATTATTTTTATCGTACAAAAACATCGAATTTAAAGATAATTTATTTTTCTACAAAAAAGATCTTTTATAATTTTTCGAGATAATTAGTTGCTTTTTAAATTATTTATGAAAAAGTAATTTTTCACCCCTAAAACGAAAAGTGCTCTTAAATTCAGGATAGACTTATCTAAATCAGCATGTATTTTACCACATTTATGCCTAGTTTCACTGATCACATAATTTTTTCTCCCAAACTTAGTATGTATTTTACTGCACGGAAGTAAACTAATTAATGTAAAAAAAGGTAAAAGCACTCTTTAAGCTCCTTGTCAAGTTAATCCATCGCTAGAAAAAAATTAAACAACATCTGATCATAATTGAAATTATTTTGTAGGAGGTAGATATCTTTATTAGTTGAATAATTATCTTTATAAGAAACGGCGAAACGCCAGAAAAATACATTATTTAAATTAGTTATTTTTATTTTATTAAATCAGAATATTAGTTATTATTTTAAATTTTCAAGTAAAATTTACTATTTTATTCCATAATTTACATTTTAAAATAATTCAATTATCAATCCAGGTTCATCTGACGAGTTTCCTATAGAACGAAATATAAATGATCGTCTCTATAAGTTAGTGTGGAAAAAATTTACCAACTGTCAAATTCAATTAAAATTTCATTCAACTTGTAATAATTGCATTTATATAAACATTATTTATAAACAATAAATTGCTGTATTACGAAAGTAATAAATTTATTGTTTTATTATTATTTCCTAGAGAAAAAGTAGAAGGAACCCAAAATAAAATTTTTTATTAGACACTGGAGTCATAAATAATATATGGGGTAAGAATATTTTCGTTATTTTGTGTACATTCTTGCATTATTCGCATTGGTATCTTCCATTGTAATATTTTCCATTTTCGCAAATATACAAAAACGGGTACAAAACGAGTCCAGCAATGGACGGAGTATTTACATACAGTTTACAAATGTAATACATACTAGGATTTTCAGACAATGCTGCTGTCTGTCCTGGAAATGTACATAAGGGAACCGGATGTGATGGACAGTATTCAAAAGGTAATTTTTTATCGCAATAGGTAGTTTGGGCGTTGTAACTATAGAAGATACCCTCGGTAAAACTTCTGCAATAGTTAGGAATGTCGACCATCTTTGCTCCCTCTGCCGTATTGTTTTCTATACAAAAATGATACTTAAAACAATCTCCGGGGTCGGGAAAAACTCCAATACTGGTACAAGTAAATGTTGCAGTTGCTAGAGGAGAACAAATGAGAGATGTAGTCATACTGCACATTCCGTTATTACAAGTTTCTTCTCCAGCGCAACTCCATAATAGGGATGACTCGTTGTTGTTATCGCAAAGAAGAATGGTTTTGCAATCGTCGCATGTTAGTCCAGGTTTGGTACATTTTGGGTTTGCTTCTCGAATGAATCTTCTGCCATGAGCTTCGGCAGGAACTACTCGATAATCGACATACTCTACACCTAGTACTTCTGAAAACAGCTAAAAAGAAAATTTTAATTAGTAAAATTCCCCAAGTTTTAAAATCAAAAATAAATTCTACTCACAATGAAAAATATTGGAAGAAAAACGGATGATACCAAGTTCAACTTCATGTTTTGATACTTACAGTTACTCCGACGAATAAAAATTGTCTTTTATATCGGTGCTCGATTGTGTAATAGCATTTTTCGTGATGCACAATGCAAAACAGAATCATAAAGTAAATCTGATCGCAAATATGACAAGATAAAAAAATTCACCTGATAGCTTTTCGATTTAAAAGTTATACGTATCTACGCAAATTTTCTCACAAGATCTATTTTCAGAATTTCCAGTTTTTCATTATTTTTGGTGCAAAATATCAACTCTGTTTCGAAGGATTCGTTCAAATTTGAATGTCAAAAATATTGGAAGGATCAATTTATATAGAATTTGTTAGAAACCCTTAATGAAGCCTTGAACCGTTAATTAGATTTCCATATCTGTAATTGAAAACTATAGAATCAGAAATGATTATCTGAAGGCTACAGGAATAAAACAGGGTATGTCACAAAAGTAGAATATTGAGAAATCTTAATTTTAATCTTAATTATTCTATAGTTTATACCGGTATACTATATTTTCAACGTTAAATTTTGTGGACATCCTTAGTTTTATTTTTTGATATTTTACATGTAGAAAGAGCCACATAGAGGCAAGAAATGGGATTAACAGTTTCATTTTGCAAAAATGGACTTACCTTGTTTTATTCCTGTACCCTTTATCTACTCCTCCTATTCCTATTGTCCGACGAAAAAAATTTGCGTGTGATGCTCAGATACAGTTTTTAAATGTGCAAAACTTAATCATTAGAGAGACCAATTTTGGTGAGTTTATGAAAGCATTAAGGACGATGCAGACCGATTTTTTTATTTTGATTAATTTTAATCTGTAATTGCCAGAAGCCTCTCAGGAAAACCAAATCAATCGCTTTAAAAAGAGGTTTGGGGAATTGGGAGAGGCCTATGTCAAGGAGTGGACGAATACAGGCTGACTCTTTACCTCCTTTAAATTACCAAACCATAATTGAAAACCTCAAACGAATATTACAAGGCACCGCTAGTTTGAATGATGCAAAATTTGCTGTATGTGTTCCTGGAATAAGCAGAAGATATGTGTAAATTTTCAGTGCGATTCAAAAGGAAATTCGTATTTACAAATTTTTAAAATTACGAAAACCATGAAATTTCGATGTTTTCTCTTTACACCATATAATAAAGTTTTATCGATGAACGTCGAAGGCAGCACCAGAGCCACTAGAATTGTACCTAACAACAATTCTGGGAATTTTTGCGTGGGGTAATTTATAGAACCTGCGCGTAGCGAGTTCAAGTAGGTTGACGCAGATTCGGTTGACGGTTGTGTTGTAATACTTATTGGGGATTTAAACTTTGAAGTTAAACTTTCTATCGGAATTAGGCCGTTGGTGTTTAGTTTAAAACATACAGGGTTCGGTAAAAGAAAAATAAAACTGGAAATTTTTAACATTTCTTCTTTTACTTATTTTTTTTTTTTTTTTTTTTATTGTAGTTAATACCAGATCAACAAAATTTGTTTGTTACACATAGTAGCTTTAAAAGATTACATAGCATGAATAAATAACTAGTGAGGTCATGTACCTCGAATAATATTTAATAATTTAAGTTGAGTCAAGTTGAGTTGAGTTGCTAGGTCGTAGGTGCTTGTCCTGAGGGAGACGCCTTTTGAGTCGCTGGTGTATTCCTGTCGCTCCTAGCGAGAAGTGTTGAACACTTGAGCAGTTATGCGAACTAGCATGGAAGTTGATGGTGGTCGTTTTGATAAATTGCTTAATGGTTGGACAGTTAAGCTCGTAATGTAAAGAAGAATTCCTCACAAACCATGGAGCGTCTACCGCTATTCTCAGGATCTTGTTTTGATAGATTTGCAGCTTGTTGATATTGGAGTCGCTTGCATTGCCCCAGATTGCGCAAGCATACATCATCGAGGACCTTATAAGAGATTTATATAGGAGAACGCTACATGCGTGTTTCAGTGTTGATTTTCTATTGATTAGAGGATATAGTAGTTTGAGTTTTACGTGACACTCCACTAGCTTTTTCTGGATATGTATTCTCCAGCTTAGTTTAGTATCTAGTTGTACTCCGAGATATTTAACGGCGCAGTTTGCCGGGTTCCAAGAGATTAATTCACCGTTTAAAGACAGTTCTGTGGGATCATCGATTTTTCTCAATGTGAAAACTTTGGCAACGCATTTTGAGCTGTTAATTTTCAAGTTCCATTCGTTGTACCATTTTAGTAGTATATCAGTAGCTGCCTGTAGTTGTTCTATGGCATTTTCAAGATTAGAACTGGATGTTAAGATGTAGGTGTCATCAGCGAACATGCCTAGCTCAGCTGTTGTGGATGGAGTATCGTGGGTGTAAATGTTGAACAAATCGGGTCCCAGCACGCTGCCCTGGGGCACCCCAGCGTTTATATATTTTAATGCAGATCTGGATGTGTGAATTTTAACTTGGAAAGATCGTTTGGTGAGAAATGATAGAAGGATTGTCTTGAGATACTCGGGAATTGGTAAGCGAAGGATTTTGTATTTGAGACCTTCTAACCACACGCTGTCAAATGCCTGCTGGACATCCAAGAATAGTATAGTTGTAAATTTTTTTGCTTCGTAACCTCGCTCTATTTCTTCGGTGATACGTAACAGCTGGTGTGTGGTAGAGAAGTTTTTTCTGAATCCAAATTGGTGCGGGGTATAATGTTTTTTCGTCGAGGATTTTTATTAGTCTGGTGTGAATGACCTTCTCAAGTAGTTTGGATAGAGAGGTTAGTAAACTTATCGGTCTGTAACTGGAGAGCTCTCGTTTTGGTTTACCAGGTTTTTTAAACATAATAATAATACCATGTTTCCATTTAGTTGGGAAGTGTCCAAGTCTTAAGCAGGAGTTTAATATGGTAGTTAGAAGAGATAGCGTTCTCTTGCTTAAGTTTTTTTAGAACTATGTTGGGTATTAGATCTTCGCCTGGAGCTTTGTTTATGCTGAGAGATTTTATTATTGAGGATAGTTCGTTGGGCGAGGTTGGTTCCATATCGATCCCTGGCGATGGGAGGTTCGTCTCGATATAGTTTCTTACATATAGACCGTGACCAGGCGTGCTCAATAAGTGAGGTTGAAAGGTTTTTTCTAGATGATCCGCAAACAGTTTTGATTTTTCTTCATCTGAATAGTGTGTAGAACCATCTTTTTGCAATGTTGGAATTTCTTGAGGTTTACGTAAAATCCTTCTTGTAGCCTTCCACAATCCCGATTCTCCAGGTTCCATCTCGCTGATATATTTCTTGTACGAATTTATTTTATATTTTTCTAGTTCTCTTTTGACTCGATGAGTAAGATTGTTTAATTGATTTCTAATGTTTGCATCTCTGGTTCTTGACCACTGGCGTCGAACTTGATTTTTTTGTTTGATTAAGTCGAAGATAAACTTGGGTGGTGGGTTTAATCCGGTTGCTTGCTTTTTTTCTTGGGAAAGTTTTTGTGATAGCGGCTTTTACATTGAGGGTAATGCCCTCAGTTATAGTTTGAACAGCGTCATCTACATTTGCTTCTGTTCGGATATAATTAGGTAGTTTAAGATTGTTATCACAGAGGTTTCTGAAATTTTCCCAGTCGACGATTCCATTAATTAGTCTAGGTTCCTCCCGATATTGAATTGCAGTTGATTGTAGCGATATTATGACTGGAGCGTGGTCGGAATCCAATTCCAAAAACACTTCTTGAGTGAGTGCTTTGTTGAAGTTTTTCATTACCAAGATGTCTAAAATATCGGGTTGATGATCTATTCGATATGGGTAGTAAGTGTTGTCCGTTGGTGCCATTACAAGGAGTGCGAGTCGCGAACAGATGTCATTTAGTTTGAATCCTGATGGATTTGAAGTTCTACATCCCCAGATTACGTTCTTGCTATTAAGATCTCCTATTACAAGAGTGGGTTCGTTGTTGTTAAATAATTTTACCATGTCGTTTTCTAGTAATGGTTTGTTTGGTTGTTTGTAAGTGCTGATTATTTTAATGTAGTTGTTTGAGCCCATTTTTAATTTAATTGCTACCGTTTCTAAGTTGGTGGTATCCGTTGGTAAGACATCATGGTGTATGATTTTGTTTTTGATGAGTATACAGACTCCACCTGCTGCATAATTAGCATTTCTATCTTTACGGTGGACTCGATATCCTGTTAGCTTAAATGGTTCGTTTAGGACAAGATGCGTCTCGGTAATACAGGCGATGTCAATGTTATGCCGAGCTAAGAAGGCCGCGAGAGTTAGTTTGTGATTATTTAGGCCATTAGCATTCCAATTTAGGATTTTTAATTGAGACAATAGACAGTGGTTATTATGGGCCATTGAAAAGCAATGGTATAATTTGGGTTATAAGAAATTGTTTAATTTGACCTAGATATGGGGTTAAAAAACTCAGTAGAGAATGTAGAAGCTGTTCGATCATTGATGATGGTTGGGTAGATTGGTTCGCACTGGGGCCTGTTGGTGCATTTGCCCTATTTTGATTGACGAACGCTGCGAGTAGGTTTGGTATTAGGTTTTGATTGGTGTTATTTGGGTTGATTCTTTGTGTTCTTCCTGTTGCCTGAGCGTAGGATCTTGTATCCGTGGTATTTTTTCTTTCTAGCATATATTTACAGCCTCTATAGTTTGGGGTGATTATCTCCGCAATTTACACAGACCGGGGGCTCGATTTTGTTCTTCTTACATTGGGAATAGAGATGATCTCCATTACACTTGACGCATCTAGGTTCGTGAGAGCAATAATTTTTGGTGTGTCCGACTCTCTGACAGCGATAGCATTGGGGAATTTGATTGTTTTTACGTCTGGGTTCGACGATTACTCTGGCTTCCCATATTTTCTCGATTTTAAAGATTCCTTCAGCTTTTTCATTATCTGTTAGTTCAACGATGCAAACAGGCATGGGTGTTTTGTCTTTATATAGTAGACGAGTGATTTTTAAGATTGGTAGCTCATATAGTTTAAGTTCCTCTTCTAGTTCGGTTTGAGTTAGAGAAATAGGAACATTTTTGATTGCTACCGAAATTGGTTTTGTGCTGGGATCTTGATATGTATGATATTTAATTGCGTTATCTTTGTAGAATTGAGACAGTTTTCTGTAATCTTGTATGTCCTTGGTATTAACTTTAAGGAAATTTTTTGAATAAGATGTTTCGAATTTATTTTTGACAATTGATTTGATATCGGTAATGACCTGAACGTGGTTTAACGGACCTGATAAGAAAATAGGTGGGATTTTATTTCTTTTGTAACTTGAGATGTAGGAATTGTTTGAGGCGATGATTGCGTGATTTCAGATGCTGGCTGATCAGACCCTTCCTGTGAATCAGAAACACCGGGATCTAGATCTTCCGGCAGATAAAATTTATTTTGTTCTAAGATAGGTGTGGAGACCATTGGTACTTTTTTGAATTGGGTTTATTGGAGGCGATAAAACAGCAGCTTTACGTTTGATAGGGGCATTGTTTTCTAGATTTATTACCCCTATTACAGGGGTAGAATTCGAATGGAATTGTATGCGTTCACTATTTTAATTTGTTGGTTTACAATTTTGAAAATTACTTACTGACATATGCAGAAGTATACACTGTTATCATCAGTCACGAGAACCACTGATAGCTCTATCGCTAGGCGCATACGTCCGCACTCATTGAGCTCTAACTCGAATTTACTTATTTTAAATCACAACTCGAAATCTGTAGATTCTAGACACGAAAAGGGTTTTGATATTACAAAAAAAAAAAAAAAATTATACTGTTCAATTGCTCTTATTTATTAATTACAAATAATAATCTATGAGGTAAGTATACATCGAATTTTCATTATTCTGTTTACTTGCTTTATTTGCATTGGTATTTTCCATCATAATTTTTTCCATTTTCGCAAATATATAAAAACGGGTACAAAAGGAGCGCGGGAGTAGTCGCAGGACCTGCATACTTTTTACAAATGTAATACATACTAGGATTTTCAGGCAATGCTGCTGTTTGTCCTGGGAAAGTACATATAGGAACCGGATATGATGGGCAGACTTCAGCAGTTAATTTTTTATCGCAATAGGTGGTTCGAGGATTATAACTGTAGAAGGTGCCGGCGGTGGAACTTTTGCAATCTCTGGGATTGTCAGCGAAATTAGCAGTCGGCGGCTCTCCTGCTTTTGCTTCAACACAAAAATGATATTTGAAACAATTTGCGGGATCGGGAAAAACTCCTTCATTGCCACAAGTAAATGTCGCAGTTGCCATAGAAGAGCAGCTGGAAGATGTGATATTACCGCATACTCCGTTGTTACAAGTTTCATCTCCAGGGCAAGTCCATAAGTCGGACGACTCGTTGTTGTTATCGCAAAGATGAATTTTTGCAACCGTCGCATATTAGTCCAGGTCTGGTGCATCTTGGGTTTACTGCTCGAACAAATCTTCTGCCATGAGCTTCTACAGGAACTAGACGATAATCGATATACTCTTCACCTAGTGCTTCTGAAAGCAGCTAAAAAAGTTTTAATTAGTAAGTTCCCCAAGTTTTCTAAATAATTATACTCACAAGAAAAAATAATGGAAGAAAAAGTAATGATACGAACTTCATTATTGGTTGTTAAGTACAGTTACTCCATCAAATAAAAATTGTCTTTTATATAGGCACTTGGCTAGATATTGACATTATTTCGTGATATGCAACGCAAAATAGGATCATAAAATATTTTATACCTGGAAATTTAAGGCTGATGGTAAATATTAAAAAAAATTATCTTAATAAATTACCGCAAATTAACTACTTTAATTACGATTTGTTTTGTTACGTATTAATTAAATCTCTAATTAAACAGAATATTTACACACGTAAAGTTATCAAGGCATTTCAAAAGTTGCATTAAATACATTTCATACAAATAAATTATATAATTCAAATTAAATTTGCTGTCATTCTTTTACGTAACAGGCTCCTAGAAATAGATGTAAGCGCTGGAAATTAATCCAAGTGTAAGCTGTGATGCTACAGCTTCAGAGCTATTTCAACATTGTAAGTGATCCAGTTTAAAATAATAATATAATTTTGATGACGTGCGACAGGACAGGCAAACAGGTTACAAACGACGAAAAGCAGAGATAAGTTCCATTTTCTACAGAAATTTATTGTTATTAATTGCTTACTGGTTGCAATAATTATAGAAGATCTACCACAAACAGAAAATTTGTTCCTAAGAAATTCATTTGTCAAATGGAATATAATTTACTTCTTTATCTTTTTTAATTTTAAAAACTTTGCATGAAGCACATTTTGTCAGTGTCAAGCTGCATACCGGGTGTTCATTTTAAAACTTCCAGCAATTAATATCTCAAAACCAAAAGTCAGATGAAAAAAAGTTTCGAACGAAAGTTGTATGATAGCGAGGGGACAGAATATGGCATAATTGTTTTCTTAATTTATTGACCTTTTCAAGGTCATTTGAAGGTCAACTTTGGTTTTTAAATGGCACCTTAATTTTTTAGCAGATTCATATTTTGCATGAAAAATAAACAACTTTTGTTGGAAAATTTTTTATCCCACATTAGGATTTTCGAGTAAGATGCGTTGAAACAAAATAAAAACATTTTAATAAACTGCAGCTGATTATATCGAAATTTATTTTTTTAAAAGTTAGAAGGCTGTTATTGCTTTTGTTATTATTCAACTTGAATAATTTTAGGACAATGAAAACAAAACACTGTCAAAACAAATAAATTGACATTAGTTTCTTCAACTATTGTTAGTTTTGTGATTTTCAGTGAGTTTTATTTTTCCCGTTCGCTTTAGATCTGATAAAAGTTCGCAATTAGATCATTAAAATGGTTTATACTGTAGAAGAAAGAATCGAATTAATTTTCTTGTACGGAGCTCAAAATGAAAATGCTGCAAGAACTGCAGAATCTTATAACGCGAGACAACCTGGTAGAAATGTCTCTCATAGGTATGTTATAGACCTTGTTTCAAAATTTCGGGAAACAGGATCCGTCAAAAATAAAACACGCAAGAATTCTACTAGAATATTGGATGACTTAGCTCAAATTGAAGTTATAGGCCATTATGCTTCAAATCCTAATAGTTCGGTGCGTGAAGTTTCTGCTATTAGTGGTCTATCAGTGGGCACTGTTCATAAGGCGCTAAAATTGCATAAATTTCACCCATATAAAATGCAGATTCATCAAACTTTGACCGAGGATGATCCAGACAGACGAGTGGAGTTTAGTGAAGAAATGCTTCAATTATTAACTACACATCCACATTTATTGAAATCGACTTGTTTTTCTGATGAGTCAACCTTTTTTTTAAATGGATTTGTCAATAAACACAACTGTCGATATTGGTGTGATGAAAATCCTCATGTGTTTACTGATGGCTGCAAATAACAACATACAACAAAGGCTGTATTATTGTTTAGCTGTAATCTGCTAAAAAATTAAGGTGCCATTTAAAAACCAAAGTTGACCTTCAAATGACCTTGAAAAGGTTAATAAATTAAGAAAACAATTATGCCATATTCTGTCCCCCTCGCTATTATACAACTTTCGTTCGAAACATTTTTTCATCTGACTTTTGGTTTTGAGATATTAATTGCTGGAAGTTTTAAAATGAACACCCGGTATATGCTTATGAGTCTGATGTTTCATATTATGTTTCTACTTTATTTCACAGTCAAGCCCTCAAAGTAATTTTAAAGTTCCGACGCCTCTGGTCTTTTATATGTATTCAAAGTGCCAGCACATACTACATGGGGGACCTACAGTTCACTTTATCTTTCGAGGTGGAAGGTTTAATCATCTAGGTACTACTTATAATTTTACTGAAAAATTAGAAATCAAATTTATTTTTCAAGCGAAGTTATGGGTTTTCCTAGGTCAGGGTGGAAAACAGAACAGACTAATCAACTGTTTATTTGTATTGTTTATTTTGATAACTTCTTCTTCTTCTTCTTCAGGTGCCTATCCGTTACCGGATGTTAGCGATCATCTTGCCGAAGCCAAGATGACTTTTCTTGGGAGTGTAATCCATGGGTGGTTTCCGTTGCCTTCCCATAGTCCACAGATCGATATTGGACTTTTGATCACAGCATGTATCTAGCGCCAGCAGTTCGAACCGCGACTTACCGCTTCGCAGTCGACCCGTGCATGCTTCGCGCTATACTGCTGGATCTTGATAAAAGTTTTAGTATTTCACTGAATGTATTGCCAGGTACAAATAAAATATTTAAATAAAAAAGAATTGTTTTTATTTTGTTTCAAATATTAACTAGAATTAACATTGCTTTACTTTTATAATTAAATGTTTTGTTAATAATTTAAATTATTAATTTTCTCTGCAGAGCAAATACTTTAAAATTTCCCACACTTTCTAGTGTGTGAATAATGTGGAAACTCTTTTATATACAGAACGGTTGGTAGTTGTGTTAATGCTAGAATCCCATTATATGTCCCCAGATTTGGTTCTAATTTGGGGGATGTGGTTTTTCTGGTATATTGAATTTAAAAACTTGCTAGGTCGAAAAATAGGTAAACATTTTGTTTAAGTCGGGTTAGCGCTGTTGAGTCATTTTTGTAGACCAGGACTCGGCTTTTCTTATTCGGTTTTCTTCAAATCGAACTTTTCTGTTTACTTCACAAATATTGTCTCTATATTCGCGCGGGTCCAAATTGCGTCCTGAACTCCAATCAGATATACCTAACCCAAACCGTAACAATTGACCTGCACTTGGATTCAATTTACTGGCTGAGTTGAAAAGAAAGTAAACCCAATGCAACAATATATTATAATTTATTAAGTATTAAAACAATTTGCAATTTATTTTGAAATATTGTTAAATTGGTTAAGTTTTTCCTGTGGTGCTCTTCTGTGCCCTTTTCCTTGGTTCCTAAACTATTGAATTTTTTACAATTTTATTTACAACTATATTTGCCGGCATATCTTGTATTTTTTGGACATTTAAATATATAAGGATATAATTCTAAATCAGTAACACTGTAGGGCATACAAATGTAGTACATTTTGGGATTACTTCTTAGAGGACCATTTTGACCAACAGTTGAGCAGGGTGGAACTAGCCTATCCATCGCTGGGCAGTTGTTGTTTAGTAACCGTTTATCACAAGATGTGGTGACAGAATTGTAACCCCAACCTGCGTCGCAAGTTGCTTCGGTAAGGGCAAGAGTGGTTTCAGTGCCGGGAACGCAATAGTTGAATTTCTTACACGAAGAAGGATCCGGATACATCCCTTCCGTATTGCATATAAATTGTCTGGAGCCATATTCGCACAATGGCGATTTAACGACAGAGCAGCTGCCTGCGTTACACGTTAGCCCAGTTTCACATGATGCTTTAATAGGATCTGGCATATTAGGAATGCACAAAAACATACTGCCACAATCAGCAACTTCGGCGCTGCAAATACTTCCTGCTATGCCTGTGCAATTTACAGAATCAGAAGCACCTGCGTAAGGTTGAAACGGACTAACCAATCCATATTCGTTTTGTAATTTGCTTTCCTGTAAATTTATAAAAAATAAACTAAAAGGCTTGTAAATAAAAGTATTACCTGAAAGAATGCAACAACAATCAACAAAGTTACAACGACGAATTTCATCTTTGTCTATTGAAAAATATTGTCAAATGCCTTATATATTATTACGTAGGTGCATTGTTATGTGTTTATATTTTTATAATGATAATAGTGACGGATTATTATTTAAAGCTTTAGTGCTAATAATTTTGTTATATTTATGGTAAGTACTTATTTCAAAAAAATTTAATTTATAACGAAAAATAGGAAAATTATGCATTTCTTGGTGGTATAAGTATTTAATTAAATAAAAAAACAAACAATTAGAAGTGTTCGAAAAGCCTAAATAGATTTCAACGTTTGATTATCTACGACGGCTATACCCCTCGCCACGCTCCTCCCGCTGACTCGAGCTAAACGTTATAGTTAAAGGCAGAAGTTACTAAGTGAAATTACGATTTTTTGGGCTGAAGTACATAATTTTTTCTAATGACATCAATAACCATTGCTGAAAGTTTATGAAAAAAATTTGTTCAATTATATTGTATGTAGATTGTACCCAATTACCCAAAATATAATGAATTGACAAATAGTAATTTTCAAAAAATAAACTATCGAATGAAGATAATTGTTTATTCTTTTAATTGTTTAAATCTTCAATTTTATACACTCAAATTGATCTATAAAAATTAACAATATATTTTTAATTCAACACCTCAAGGAAATCAAATTCGCTCCATTGTTCAAATCATTTTGTGAATTGATTTGTTCAGAATAATTTAAGTTTAATTTTTAATTTTTTTTCAATTTACCCAAATTGGAACCAATGCAATTTATTTCTAATGACGAAATAATTTTGTACGCTATCGTTATGTTTACTATCATCCATTGTTCGCTTATATTTTTATTAAACCTTGTAAAAATCTCTTCGAAAAATTTGTACCAAAAATATTGTGACAGATTCATTAGAATCTCACTGTAATTTTTAGTTAAACAAAAAACCAAAATTACTCGAAAAGCTTTGATTGATTACATTTCAAAGATTGAGTCTTTTCTTCTCTTCAATCAATTTCTTAACCTTTTAGTTCGTTTGGTAGTTTCATAAAATCTTTCATCCTCAAATTTCTAGAGACTATCGGTAGTTTAAGTTCAACCACGAAAAAAAAAAAAGTTTATTACGTCCCTGCTGCGATTTTCCTTATCTCAGAAGCTTAGTTAACTCGACGATCTAGATTTTATTGCGGCGATGGCTTTTGCGTCACGTAAATAGTCAAACCGAACTATCTTTTCCAGAACCATAACTATTTTATGGGATACAGGTAATATAAAAACTTGTAAATTGCTAATATTTTTATTCTTAGTTATACAGTTATACAGGCAAGCCTGATTTAAAACAATTATGTGCCATTACTGAAACGACTATCTGCAATTATAATTTCCTACATATTTTGTATTTCTGGGACATTTAAATATATTGGGATACAATGACACATCCGAAGAACTGTACGGCATACAAATGTAGTACATAGACGGATTACCCTTTAAAGCACCACTTTGACCAGTAATCGTGCATGGTGGAACTGGTCTATCTGCTGCTCCGCAGGCGTTATTCAGTAATGGTTTATCGCAAGATGCGGTGGCAGGGTTGTAACCCCAACCATCCTCACATGTTGCTGTAGTAAGGGTAGGTACAGGAGGGGGCGTTCCTGTACCAGGAACGCAAAAGTTGTATTTATTACACGCAGAAGGTTCCGGATACATTCCTGGAGTATTGCATATGAATGTTCGAGTCCCATATTCGCAGAGTGGCGATTTAACGGTAGAGCAGACGCCTGCATTGCAAGTTAGGCCGTCTTGGCACGCTGCTTTAATAGGATCTGGCATATTCGGAATACACAAAAATATACTGTTACAGTCGGCAATGTTAGTACCGCAAATATTTCCTGATCTACTTGTGCAATTTGCGGCATCAGTAGCACCTGCGTACAGTTGAAGCGGACTGGCCAATCCATATTGGTTCTTTAAGTCACCGAATTGTCCGTTACATTCCTGTAATATAAAATTTATGATATTTCCTAAAGTTGAAAACAAAAATACTTACATGAAAGAACGCAACGGCTACCAGCAAATTCACAATCACAAATTTCATTTTAGCAAGTTACACGATAATTCCTCTCTGTATAAGACTTCAGAAGGAATAATGCAAGTAAGTACGAAATGTGTTTTATAGGTACACTTTTATATATTTGCATTTTTAACGACATTGATAGATAACAAATTTTGTGATTACTTTAAAACTTAAAGCTCTAATGCTAATAATTACATAGTATAATAAATAGTAATTTGATAAATACCGGGAACAATTTAAATTTATTTAGGATGCAATAGTTGCTTTTTCTGCCATATATGGGCTTGGAATTATAATAACCATAGGTAACTTTTCACCAGGGGATGAGTTAGACAGCTCTACGTATATGAATTATTTGGTGTCCCCGCATTATTTGCAAAACATGTTTTGACCTTACGTTTAATTATGCGGAAATTTGCACACGTCGAGTTATCAGAAACTGATAATAATGCGGCATTAAACCATGAACAAATAATTTATAAATTTATTACGTCAAAACAAAAGTACAGTGTAGAAACAAACAGTTTTGAGAAATCCTATTTTTGCGTTGCACCCATTGGACGACACTTGATCTTATTTTTTCTGTATAAATCAAGACACTTTAATGTTTAATATAATGAGTAGATAAACTATAATTATTCTAGACCACTTTCCCCATAAGAAATCTACGTAAAAATCGTTTGAGAAATTTCTTGACCTAGAACAATCATAGTTTATCTACTAACAATGTTAGCGCGGTAACTATGCAAATTGCCCCATTTACCATCAGAAAACCTTAGGTATTGTTTGCTATTTTCACCTTTGTTGTTGCCAAGTTCTTCAATAATAATTGGCATTCACTTAAAAATTGAAGTATTTTTTTTAGATAAACAGACAGTAAATGATAATAATTAGCATCAATAGTATATTTTTAATTGTTCCCTCAAAATCATTAGTGTAGACTTTTCGGTGGCGGTGATCGCTGGTGAGTTAAACCTTTGAGAAGATTATACCGTAGCCCTTTAAGGTAAATAATATTTCTTCATTTTTACATTTTATGTCAGATGTATTATCTACAGTTTATTAGTTTATAAAATTGTTAATATTATTTATTGACAAATAAAATCTCCTACGTATAATTGACCGTGGGGGCACTTATGCATAAATGGATACAGTGTTTCAATTCCATCCCCGTACGGCAAGCAAACGTAGTACAAAACCGGGTTAGTCATCAAAGGTCCATTTTGTCCCACAGTTAAACAAGGCGGAATATCTCTAATGTTGGGATCGCATTGGTCATTTTTTAATTGTATATCACAAAATGTAGTAAACGGATTATATGCATATCCATTATCACAAACTAATTTCTCGGGAGATCCCGACGAACCACAGCATATGTTATACTCTTTGCAAGATGACGGTTCTGGAAACATCCCAGTGGTTTGGCATCGAAAATTTTTGTTATGATATTCACACAAAGCAGATGGAATGACGGAACATTTGCCGTTGTTACAAGTTTGTCCGGTCGCACATTTGGTTTTAATTGGATTTTCTTGTCCTGGAAGACACAAAAATATGGAATCACAATCCTCCGGGTCGTCGTTGCAATAACTTCCAGGCGCGGTGCAGCTTACGGAATCGTCCAGGAAGGGTAAAAGAGAAAAGGGTTCCGAATTTGTCTTAATTAGGAGTTTGCTTCCATTACTTTCCTACAATCAAAAATTATTCAAACGAAAAGTTTGGAAATATAAAATCACTTACGTGTAGTAATGCAATCGTGCAAACCAACAGGTTCAGAAAGACCGACTTCATTTTTGTCGTAATTAGTGGTGGTTGTGATTTAAAATTGATATATTATATACTAATAATCCTATCTAATCAAATTTATTTATAATGTTTTTCCCTATCTTAAATATATAAAAAGTAATTAATTACTAGTAAATATCAAAATGATTAAAGCACAAACCGCCTAAGATTTTGCAATCCATACTTTCGAGCAAACAAACGCTAATTTTTGTCGTTATACATTCCACTGGTTTTCCATTTATAATGGCGGCTCAAAGATCAAACCACAAAGTTTCGGCACCATAACCCACACAGCTAGTCTTTCATCCTTTTATCACGATGTTTTTTTATGGGATTAATCAAGACTTAACAGGAAATAATAGAAATTTGTAGTTAGCTAAAATATTGCAATGGGGAGCATGGATCTGTCAGAGGCCAAATCAGATAATACAGTTGTACTGTTTTGACTAAAGGGAACATTTTCAAATAAAAAAATGAATTTGCGTTTTATGTATCATGGAATTATCAAAATTATTTTGCAATTATTGCATAATTATGTTTTTCGTCAGGCATCAGCGACGCTTTTAGCTAAAAGCTATGATAACATCGACAGATTTGATTTGATAAAAATTTAATTAGATTGATTAATTTTCAAGATCAAAAACTATGCCGGTCATATCAGTGATTAATTTCAAATTTTCCATTCTTATTTATTAAATACTCATTGTACAATTAATTATCAAGGTCAAATAATAAACTCTTTCAAATACAATAAATTTTATTATTATTTTCAAATTAATAAAATACATGGTATTACGTAAGTGGTATAACAAAAACTGTTTCGTCTTCAAAGGCAACCCTTATTCTTTTCATATGTCTTACCATTTGGACACATGTAAAGGTAGGGGTACATCCTAAGATCGGATTCGCTGTAATGCAAACAAACGTAATAAAATACTGGATTCTCTTCCAACGGTCCGTTTTGCCCAAACGTGTGACAGATCGGCACAACTTCGTTATTTTTGAAACACTGGTTGTTTATCAACGGTTTATCACAAAATGAGCTGAGGTAGTTGTAACCATAACCATAGTCACACCTCACGTTAATTTTCGATAGTACGTTTTCATTTTCGTTCAGAACGCAAAAATTAAATTGCCTGCAATCCGTAGGATCTGGGTATATTCCGACTTTCGATACGCACTCAAACTCCTTATCGGCGTATAAACAAAAAGGGTTCAATTCTGTGGTGCACACTCCATCGTAGCAATTTTGGCCTTCCGGGCAAGTATATTCCACGGGAAAGAATGATTCATTTTCACCGTGAAGACAAATGTAGGCTTTGTGACAACTTTTCGCATCGTTTGTGCACACCAATCCAGAAGTGGTGCAATTCACCACGGAATTTTTGGATTCAAGAATTCGAAACTGTTGACCGGTTATCTAAAATGTACTTTCTTGAAATTATAAGAACTTACCAAAAACGACCCTTACCCACTTACCGTTAGTACAATGTCGGCTAACAGTAGCAACTTGATGAAAAACGTCATTTTCCGTTTAATCACGCCAAACGTTTATTTTATAATGGGCACAATTATCTCTGAGAAAAAATCTTGAAAAGTAATAGATTAAAATTATCGATACAGATTAATACGTTGGAACAATGAATGCTTTTACGTGCAGTACAGAAGATGGTAATTATATAACCACATAATAACCTACAAAACGATAATTAAAAGCCAAGGCACTGGGGTATCTCAGTTGTATTACTATAAAAATAAGTTCTGTTTGCTATTTTAAGCTTTATTTATTAACAAATAGAGTAACTTTTTATTTATTACAATTTGAAATAATAATAATTAATTTAAAATAGAATTATAGTTGAGGTGATAGGTCATTATAATCTACCAAGATCACTTCATCTATAATTCTTGTTCAATTTATATTTCAATTAAAAATTTCTCCAAATTTGAATTTGGAGAAATTAAAAAAAAACATTTTTAAAGATTTTTAAAAATGCAACAATTGGCATACATAGTCGACCTTAATAATTATAATTTAAAATAAAATTATGGTGCTTTGCACTTGTAATTTCCGTCGTATATTTTATTTTCTTCACACCTGTATATAGCGGGATACAGTTTTTCAGGTTTAGTCGCGTACGGCAAACAAACATAGTAATATGCTTTATTGCCCTTTAGAGCTCCATGATCACCTGCTTTAACACAAGTCGGAACATCTCTATCAGCATCTGGACAGATGCCATCATCTGGTAATTTTTTGTCACATCGGGTAGTGGCGGCATTGTAATACCAACCCTTTGGGCATTTTCCCTTAATGGCAGCAGAAGTGCCGGGGGGAACGCAATAGTTATATTCCTTACACGAAGAAGGTTCCGGAAACATTCCTTCGGAATTACATTTAAATACCATGTCTCCATACTCGCAGAGAGCAGTAGGTTTAAGTGAGCATTCCCCATTATTGCACGTTTGTCCGGTAGGACAGGGTGTCGCAAAAGGGGGCATATTGGGAAGACATAAATATGTTTTTCCACAGTCAGCAGAAGCATCCCCACAATAATTTCCCGTTATTCCCGTACAATTAATAGCTTTAGTATCATAATTCAAAACTGTTATGGGACCAGTAATTCCATATTCTTTTTGGAGCTTTGTAGTAATCCAGCTGCCGTAACTTTCCTGTAAAATTAATTTTACTAATTTATCCAAAATTAAAAAAATATGTAATACTTACATGAAGGAATGTCACTGCAACAAACAAACACACAATCGTAAGCTTCATTGCAGTCGTTGTTTACAAAACTCTTGACGGAAATACTTTGCTCTTTAGTAATTAATTGCAATTTATATTGAAAATCCTATCTAATCAAAAAGTAGTTGAAGTAATTAATAAATTAACTGATTAATCGTTGCGAAATATGTACTTATGTAACACGAACAATAATTGGTGTATTAAGCCAAATACCAGAATTCGAATACCAGCTTTCCTTCGTAATTCAGAAGATGCTTACGTAAATCAGTTGATTGAGCATTACCAGCACAGAGCCTTCAAAACTTTACGAAGTTTTGCTACTTGGAAAACACAATCAAGTTAATAAATTTGCCTAATTAAGATATGGACCTTCCATTAATCAATCGAAAATTAAAGAGGTGTTTGTAAGCTATCTCTCTCGTGTCGAAATGCACATCGACTGTGCCACTATTCAAAATTATTTAAAATTGACAATGTTGAGAAAACACAAGTGTAGCATGAAATGAGTGCGTAAACCTTCTTTTGTACAATCCGGTATGTTCCGACTTTCGATAGGTACTCATTATCTCCTTATTGGTGTACAAACAAAAAGTGTTCAATTCTGTAGAGCACTCTCCAACGTAGCAATTTTGGCCTTCGGGCAAGTATATTCCACGGAATAGAATCAGTAATTTTCACCGTGAAGGGAAATATAGGTTTTTCACAATTATTCGCATCATTGTTGCACACTGATCCAGAACTGGCTCAATTCATCATGGAATTTCAAATTCAAGAATTCGAAACCGTCGGTCGGTTATCTAAAATGTATTTTTTTGAAATTATAAGAACTTGCCACAAAGTTACCGTTAGTACGATATCGGCTAACAGTGGCAATTTGACGAAGAACGTAATTTTCCGTTTAATCATACAAAACATTTGTTTTATAATGGGTGCATTTTATATCGGAGAAAAACTATCGAAAAATTATTGATTAGACTTATCGATACAGATTATTTAATTTGAGCAATGAATGCTTTTACATGCAATACAGAAGATGCTAATTATATAACCACATACCATAATTAATTATAATACATTTAATTCAAATTTAGTAACACCTCGTTTTTATTATAGATTTTCCCATAATTACTTAGATTTTAACAATTTAATTTGCATTCCGTGTCCATCTGACGAGCACAAAAGGGCGAAATATTTGTGTACACACATAACGGGCTAAATAAGTGTGAGGAAAAAATTCACTAATTGTCAAATTTAATTTTCAGTTCGTTATAACTTGTAATATTGCAAATTTTAATAATTATAATATTATATTTTTCAAAGTTTATACATTATGTTAAATACCAAAATAACAACTTAATACAAAACAATAATTAAAATCTAATGCACTGGGGGCATCACAGTTGTTTTACTAAAAAAATAAGTTCTGTTTTCTATTTTAAGCTATATTTATTAACAAGTAACTTTTGATTTAATACAATTTAAGGTGATAGGTCATTATAATCTACCAAAATCACCTCAACTATAATTCAATTTATAATTAAATTAAAAATTTTTTAAAATGCAACAATTGGCACACATAGTCGACCTTAGGTATTTATAAATACTTCTTGTTAAAACTATTTGCACTGGTAATTTCCTGCGTATTTTTTATTCCCCTCGCATCTGGAAATAGTGGGATACAGTTTTGTTGGATCAGACGGGTGTGGCACACAAATATAGTAATAGGAGGCACTCGCTTTTAGAGCTGCATTTTGACCTACAGTAGTGCAAGTTGGAACTGCTCTATCGGCTTCTGGACAGATGCCAGACGCTGGTAATGGTTTGTCGCATAAGGTATTGGCGACATTGTAAGACCAACCCTTTGGGCATGTTCCTTTGATGGCAGTAATATTACCGGGGGGATTGCAATAGTTATATTCCTTACACGAAGAAGGTTCCGGAAACATTCCTTCGGAAGTACATTGAAACGTCAGGCTTCCATACTCGCAGAAAGAAGTAGGAGTAGAAGAGCATTTTCCCATATTGCACGTTTGTCCGTTAGTGCAGGGTGTCGAAATGGGAGCCATGTTGGGAATACATAAATATGCTTTATCACAGTCATCTAAAGCATCTCCACAAAAAGTTCCCGATAATCCCGTGCAATTCATCGCTCTAGTATCATAATTCAACAATGTCATGGGTCCAGTAATTCCATATTCTTTTTGTACCTTTGTAGTAATCCAGCTTCCGTAACCTTCCTGTTGAATTAATTTTACTGATTTATTCAAAATTAATAAAATATGTATATAATACTTACAGAAAAGAATGTCACTGCAACAAATAAACACACGATCATAAGCTTCATTGTAGTCGTTGCTTACGAAACTCTCAACGGAACTCATTTCTTTTGTAACTAAAACGTAATTTATATTGAAATCATATCTAATCAAAACGTAGTTGAAGTAATTAATAAATTGCAGATTAGGCGTTGCAAAATATTATGTACTTATGCACTATGTAATACGGGCAATTGATGTACCACTACCCATTTGGTGATTGAGCCAAATACCAGAATTCGAATCCCAGCTAATTTTCGTAATTCAACAGTTGTTTACGTAAAGTATGTAGTTTATTCGGTACTCTTCAGTTTTGCTGCTTGGAAAATGCAATTAAATTAATTAATTTGTGTTATTAAGATAAGGACCCTTCAATTAATTAATCGATTAGAACATTTAGAAGGTTTTTGTAAGTTATCTCTCTCGTGTCAAAATCCACACCTACGATCCAAAATTGTTTAAAATTGACAATTTTGAGGAAACACAAATGTAGCAGGCGAATGGTCCGAAAACCTTTCTTTTGTAAAGCACCGAATCTTGATATTTATTTCTAATTGAGTTTTGAGTTCCTCAAAGAAATGACCCCCCTCCCACATCCACAGTAATGAAACTACCCTTTTTATACATACATTATTTTCTATTTAAGTTTATAAATTTACGCTACATTGATAATTGCCTATATATCTTCTACCATTGGGACACATAAAAAGGAAGGGATACAATCTGGTATCGGTAGCGTTGTAGGGTAAGCAAATGTAGTACAGCACCTGGTTACCTCTAATTGCACTATTTTCGCCTATATTTCGGCAAATTGAATAAAACGCTTTGTCTTCGTCGTTGCATTTATCGTCGTGGAGAGGAACATCGCAAAAAGTACTAGCAGGATTGTAACCGTAGCCTTTTTCACACTTAGCTTGGTACAGTATAAGTTTATTAGGATCGGTAGCATTTGGGACACAAAAATTATATATTTTACAAGAAACCGGATCTGGAAAGACTCCAACGGCATTACATACAAAGTTCTTATTTCCATACAAACAAAGTTCGCTTGCTTCGCTAGAGCATATTCCTTCATTACACGTTGAACCGACTTCACATGGCGATTCAATCACTGTCCATTCGTTTGCCCCTATTGGAATACACAGAAATACTTTTGCACAGTCACGGAACTCCGTACTGCATATCGGTCCAGGGTTGGTGCATTTTATGGAGGAAGTGTTTTTGACGTTGACGTAATCTTTTGTGTTCAAAAACCACTCGTAATGAATGTTTTGGGATGCTGCAACAATCTACATGAAAAATTAGAAAGTGATTTTGGAATTTAGAAAGACCTACCGAAACCAGTAAAATCCCGATGGTTATAATACGAAATAGAAAGTTCATGTTTAGCCCATGTAAAAATCAGCCGCACTGACTGAGAAATATGAAACCGTCGAAAATCAACAATGTTGATACCTACTCCAAGCTCAGTCTTGATAAAATCAATCGTAAGCAAGATTGCAATCTCCCTGATAGCCAGTTTTCCAAGGCATTTAGAGATAAAAAAAAGTTTTAATTACGCAAATGGACTTAAACCAAAATTAGCAACGTGAGTCAATTTTCAAGATTCACATATTTTAGAATTTATGTTTGAAAATACTACTTTAGTAGATGTTTGAGCAGTTAGCCCCACTACGTAAATAAACTTTCCCCTCATTTTTAACATTGGAGATCGATCGAAGGTTATGAATATAGAGGGTGCAGTGATATACACCTCAATAATAGCGAGCTGTTTTTGGCGGATTTCCATGTGTGGTAGGTGTGACAATTACACAAGTCGAAAAAGTTACTATTATGAACTCATCAAAGTGGTTGAGCAATCTTCTCATCTGTGTGGATAATAGAATTACAATAAACCTCAAAGGCTTTAAACGATTGAGACAAATCTTTGGTATTTATTTTTGTGCAAATACGTGAGCGTTGCAACGTATCGACAATTTTCAATTTGTTATTCTATTTGAAAACCTTGAATAGGTGGCTAGCACGTTTACTCAAATTAATTAAATTATTTATAATCAAATCGTATATTTAATCTAATTTATTTTGAATGGGTTTCGCTATCTTGGTAATTAATATTGGAAATTACTGGTTATCTCAGGAATATTTAATGATAAACAAACTAATCACTTGAGATTTTCTGATTTTATAAAATAATAGTAAAATAAACAGCTGCAGTTATTCGTGCAGTTAGGTAACCAGAAGGGTCAAGTTCGAAACTTGATTCGAAAACGAAAATTATACGATAATAATTGTTGTATGCTGCAAGAAACCGTTGTCGATATGAATCATAATTATATATTAAACATTTGAGGAGAGGGGAGTCTGAGTATGGCACCGAGAGCTTCCAAGAGCTATCAAGGGTTCGAATTCATCATCTTAAAATAATATTGACCCAAAAATTTAGGACATCCTGGCAAAAGATTAGTTGGAGTGGTAATTTGCAAATCTCACAGAAATAACTGCCCTACACTCGAAGCATTTGGCAAGATAAAAAATTAATCAGTTGATCAATTTAAATTAAGAAATTCAAATTTATTTAAGCATAGATTTATTTTTGTTTCTACAAACTATTCCGATACTGTGAAATGTTGGCATCCTAAAACATTGTTCCAAAATGTAGAAAACTCCAGATTTTCAAACAGGGGGTCGAAAATGCTATTCTTTCGAGAAAAAATTCCATTAAAATAAATTTTAAAAAAATGATAAAATTGTAAGTTAAAAAATGTGTTGTTGATTTATCATTTGCAGTGATACATTTTTGTGCACACTTTTGAGAGAAGATTGTGTTAAAATTTAATTTTATCATTGCATGACTCGAGTAATTTATGAGTGTTATGACATAAAGCAGATCTTAAAACAATCACATCCTAATCGCGTGGTCTCCAAAATCACGCGATTGTACCCCGCTGTTCAAATTTCTCATATGAAACTGAGAATTTGCAAGTCCTGCCTATCGGAAATTGTAAATTGCGACAGTCGTTCGGAGTTTTTCTAATTCTACCCGTAAATTGCACCAAAATTTTTATAAATCATACGTAAATTGCATCAAAAGAGGTGAATTGGTAGGATTAGAGAAGAATTTTAAAATCAAACTTGTTTCGTAGTTTATGAATGATACATGAGAGTAACCATATCAGGGAGGGTCCAAGGAAATAAACGGCATATTTCGAAATTTTCTAAAGCGATTATGAAAAATAATAAGATAATACACACATTTTAAAAAAAATTTGCGGTAGAATAACAAATTTTGGAAAAAACGGAGTTAAAGTTCAACGTAAACCGACAATTATTATTAATTTAGTTTTTGAGCTAAAAATAATTTTGAATAGAATATTTATTATATTTATATCTATATTTATTATATTTGATTCAAATCTTTTAAAATTAGAAGATTAAATGAACAATAAAACGAAACATTATTTGTAAGCTTTCAGCAATTGTTACTGCTGTCATCAGACGTTTAATAATGTTTGCTGGAAGTTTACAAATAATGTTTCGTTTTATTGTTCATTTATTTTAAAATAATTTTAAAATTTTAAATTTAAAAAAATTTGAATCAAATATTAATTTCAAAGATTAATAATATATAATTTCTATATTTATTATATTAATAAATATAAAGCATTAAAGTTATTATATTAAATTTGCAACCTTCCAGGTTTTCCAAAAGTTTGGAATTTAACAATATTTAAAAACTTAATTTTTTATATAATATTAAAAATAATACATAATTATAAAAAGTTTGAAATTGAAGGTAGTAAATATATAAATTTTCAAGCTGATCAGACGTGCGGAAAATATTCCACTAAAGTAAAACTTAAACGTTTTCATATAAAAAAAAATTGCAATTCCACTGCTATTGCTAGGTTAATAAATTAGATTAATATAGTGAATTGGGCATTTTTCCAAAATAAATAATAAAAATATTTCCTCCAACTTAATTTACGTGCATATTATTTTAAAATTACTTAAAAATCAAATTTCAACGCAAAATGCCAGAAACTTGTTATAAATTAAGGTAATATTTTTGCAAGGGGTCAACCGCTAGAGGAAATCGTGTACAATTAACTTCACACTTCACGTACTTCATCATAATTCTCCATACTTCTTACAGAAGAGACTTGAAATACCAAAATTTGAGCACTGGATGTTCACCCCCAGACGATGAGTAGATTATTTTTATCAAGTAAACTAAAGATCTTCCGTTGCAGAGGCACTAGAGTGTTATAGATCAAGTAGTTTATTTTTATCAGAAATAAACTGAACTCTCCTGTTGCAAGATCTACCTCAGGAGTACGGAATTTATAATTAGGTAGTTTATAATTAATTGTCAGATTACGAATTAAACACATTTACTTGGTCATAGCTAATTTTAATAAACTTGAGATATGCTTAAATATTTAACTTTTAATAAAAAATAAATTATTTAAACCGGGGGGTCTGGGGGGTGTGGAACACCCTCCAGTGCTTCTGCAACTTTCTGGGGTTCTGCATGTTCTGCAATGTTCTTCATTCCAAAATTTGTGCACTGGAAGGTGTTCTACACCTCCCCTCCCCAGTACTTCATGTACTTCATTAGATGTGTACAAAAAACTTCACCAGCGGTTAACCCCTCGATTTTTTGTCTGCGTGAACATTTTAAAATGTTTAGTTTTTAATTATATTTTTTAATAAAAAACAAATAAATGAACAATCGGTCACGAAAGTCATCGTACAGCAGTAGTACATTTCCCTCTTCCATTGCAAATTTTTAGGTATTTTTTTATTTCCAATTTTGTAATAATTTTCTCAATTGTCACACCCAGCACACATAGAAAACCGCCAATGTAAAAATAATAAATTTAAAATAACACTCTTTAACAGTAGTTTGTACCTATCCTTTATAAAAATAGCGGTTAAATCTTATTAATTTTGTGGTTCTGATTACGAATATACTGGCAATAAAAACAGGATGTGGATGTACACGACTTTATCATACTTTACTAAATATCAAAGAAAAAATAAAACAATTTCAAAATATAATAATATGAACTATGGAGTGAACCATTTCAAGCAAATCTAAATTGTGGAAGATTTTCCACCTTTGCCATAGAAATCTCGGTATTTATTTCAGTATAAAACATCTAATCGTACCATAGCAAACAATGCTAAATGCAGATTGTTTTACTAACTTGTTTCTAAAGAAATTTTGACAGTTTAATTTAATTCCGACTCTCCGCGTTTACCCTTTCTGTTGATTTTACCAACGAAAACAGTGGTCCACCAGGTCTGATCATCTTTTCGATAGATTGATTTTATAATTATAAATGACTTATTTATTTATTTCACAAATTAAGGTCATTCGGACATTAAATATTTGAGAAGAGGGTGCTATGTCACCAAACGCTCCCAGCGTTATCAGGGGTACGAATTCATTGCCCTGAAAAGCTTCAAATAATTTTGAAAATTTAGAACACCCTGTAAAGTGCTTAGTTGGAGTGGTGATTTACAAATTTCATAGAAATAACTTTCCCACACCAGAGAAATTTGTTGAATAAAAATCAAATTTTTAAGAAGGAATCTGCATTTGCATACATATAAAGTTCAATTGTGTCTAAAATTAAAGCCTCTAGATCATTCACAACGTTCGGAGTTTAATCGATGTTTTTCAAAGATAGAAAATGATTTTTTTTAAAAAAGTCATCTTCAGTGATAAAACTTATTTTAATTGTGACGCCTTTGTTATCAAGCAAAATCCATGAAAAATTGTTGGAAAACCATTGCATCCAAAAAAAGTAACTGTTACCTACTTTTTCAAAGATAGGCATCATCCTGTTAATAAAAATCGCTATGGCGCAATGATCGAAGATTTTTTGTATCTAAAATTCGACGATTTAGGATTGAAAGTCGAATGGTTTCAACATCTAATCAAACGATGGCTATATTGAACGGCAAATTTAAAGTTTGTTAAGTTTCCCGTCGTGGTAATGTTAACTGGCCAACAAGATCATGTGATAATTAGATTTTTTCTTTGGAGCCATGTTAAAACTAAAGCCTATGCTAATGATCAATTGAAGACTTGAAAACAAATATTGAAAACTCTATTGAAGAGATACTTTTCGCTTTTTGGAACCGACTGCAATTATTCGTGGAAGCCAAAAGGAATTCGAGAGCTGAGAGCTGGTGTAAATTTTGATTTTCTTCCTCTCCTTGACAGAATTTTTACTTTCATTTTACTGAAATGAATTAAATTATATCTAATCAAATCAGATATCGAGATATCAAATGGTTTTCACTATTCCGATATTTAATATAATAATTGGAAGTGACAGGTTATCTCAAGAATTTAATATTAAGCAAACAAACCACTTTAGATTATCCGATTCGTATTTTAAACCAAAGTAACAATAAAATACAAAGTCGGAAGTGCTTATTCTTAAAATTTATACCAAAAAACATTTGTACGACAGAAAGTTGGCGAATGGAGGGCCGAAGCAAAACATTTCGTAAATCTTCAATTTGAGCCCGCAGTTTTGGCTCTGACTTAACCAGTGAACATATGAAAAACAACGAATAAGGAATTCAAATTACGTTTATTTTTAATAAATTACACAAAAGTTCTAGTTGCAAATATAATTTCCAGCGTATTTTGAATTTCTGGGACATTTGTACAGATAGGGATAGTAGATTGTTGGATAATTATTGCTGTATGGTAGGCAAACGTAGTACATACCGGGATTACCTTTTAAAGCTGCATTTTGACCTAGAGTGAGGCACGTTGGAATTGGCCTGTCGTAATCTGCACACGAATAACTCGATAACCGATAGTCGCATGTCGCAGTGAGGGGATTGTAACCCCACCCATGTTCGCATCTTGATTGAATGGCAACTGTGTTATTAGGAAGGCAATGATTGTATCTCATGCAGGAAGAAGGTTCCGGGTACATTCCATCTGATGATACGCATTGAAACTTTTGGTTCCTGTATTCACAGACAGGCGATAGAGTAGCATTGGTGCATTGTCCTTTGTTGCAAGTAAAATTGTATGGGCATGATGATCTAATGGGATCTGGCCGACCCCGTTGACAATAAAATGTATATCCACAATGTGCAGGATCATCGCTACAGAAACTATATCCTTCGAACCCCGTGCAATTATCGCTATTTTTAACTTCAACTTCATCGGAAAAACCGGTAAGCAGATTAACCAATTCGAATGCTTTCTCTCGTGTTAACTTGCTTCCACTATTTTGCTACGATATTGTTTTTAAAATTTACGTATTATAAAAGAATACTTACTACCTACATAAACTAATGTAACTGCTATGAACATACACACAATCATAAACTTCATTTTGGGCGTGGTTATTAGTACTCTTGACAAAAATAATGCAATATCTTGTACTATCCTAAAACTTATATTAAAAAGTCTTATCTAATCAAAATTATAAACCAACACTTGGGTTATATAACGTTGAAGACATCGATCTCGGAACAAACAAACCACTTAAATTTTCCAAACCAGATCCTTAGTTAAAATAATTGAAAGTCGTTAAGCGGAAAAGTAAACACTTTGCGCATTGGGTGCACAAAGAACTATTTTAATACTTAGACGTTACAAAAACTTACGGAAAAGTAATATTTTTATTTTTATTCATACATCGCTAATTAATGTTATATAAATTATCTGCAAACATAATCTCCTATGTATGTTTTATCCCCGTGGCATTTGAAAATACTGGGATACAATGTTGGATCCTCATCACTGTACGGCAAACAAATGTAATACAAAACGGGAGTCGATTTCAAGGCTCCATTTTGACCTGTACTAACGCACTTTGGAACTTCTCTATTGAAATCATCTTCTGTACAAGTGTTATTCGGTAACGGTATATCGCACAACGTATTGGCAGGATTATAAGCCCAACCTTCATTGCACTGTCCCGGGACAGGATTTGTATTGCCAGGGGGAAGGCAATAGTTATATTTCGTACACGAAGAAGGTTCCGGATACATTCCTTCCATATTGCATTTAAATCTTTTGTTCCTATATTCGCATATGGATGATTGAATTATGGAACAATTTCCCGCGTTGCAAGTTCGCCCAGTTGGGCATACTGCCCGAATAGGATTTGGCATCTCGGAATGCACAGAAATATACTGTCACAGTCCTCGGGATTTTCGCTGCATACATTTCCTGCCACCCCCGTGCAATTGACACCTCCATTTTCTTCGTGTTCTAGGGTAAGCCAGCTTCCACTGCTTTTCTGCAATATAGGTAGATTGATGTAGTGTAAGGATTTAGGGTCAGCTCCCATTAATTTCCGATTGTTCCCAATCGTTGACTTTACATATTAAGTTAGCCTTGTGGGTTTAATCAAAATGTAAAAGGAATTTAATTAATCAAAATACCACTTTCAACACATCGTTCATCGTGAATTATTTTATTCAAATTTAACATTTTCTGTAAAGAATTTATATACTTACTTGCAGGAATGTTACTGCAACTAAAAGTTGTACAATCACCAGTTTCATTTTAGACGTGGTTATCTATTCTCTAGGTTTGGCGAAAATAATTTTTTGTATATAATTACAGCGTAGTTTATATTGAAAACCCTATCTTATCAAAAATTTTAATTGTAATTGACTAATTAAAAAAACACTCAACACTTATGAAATATACACTTAAATTGATTTATTAGTAATTAATCAGCAATCTCCAACACTTGGAGTCGACCAATCATGAAGTGCTGGTTACAGTACTATGAATAAAAATTTGACAATTTGTAGTTAATCAGACGTAGCATCCGACTTTCTGATCACAACTCTTCTTTCGTTCAATAATGAATTTGATTCGATTAATTACGTGACGTAAGAATATCACCGCAATCAAATCTAGATCGTGGCCTTACAAAAGATCCCAAAAACAATATAAATATGGCAGTGACAGGCTTTGTCAGTTTATTGCAATAATTCTAGGTAATTTAGGTTTCGATGCAGGAACACAGCTAGCGACTTCACTGCACCAAGGATAAGAAAAATAAATAAACAGAGTAATACACTACAGAGCGTCAACAAAATACAATTTGATTAATCGTTTTAAATACTGTTAAAACTATTTGCACTTGTAATTTCCAGTGTATTTGGGGAAAATATTGGGATTCAACTTGCTCAAGTTATCGGAGTGTGGAAAAAATACAGTATAATGCGAAATTTCCATTTAGAGCTGCGTTTTGACCCATACAACCCAATCAATTGTATAAACCGTAAATAAGAATTCAATCGCTTTTATCCAACTGCAGTGACCCAACACTGAGTTAAATCTTACCAAAGGTTTCTACGCTGTTAATTTTATATTTTCTTTCGAAAAGGCACCACCTTGTCGTCCTCCTCATACCATCCGTCACTAATCCGAGTGTGGGATTCGTGACAGCGACGGTTCGACTTAACCCCCCCTCCCAACCAGAAGTCGGTTTTTGCAGTTGACGCCGTTCAATTTGTTTTGCCTTCGACCGCACCGTAGACACAGCTGTGTATAACTATGTCGTCGCGACGCAAATTTAATTCGTAATGATTGTGATCTTTCGCTTCAAAAACAAATTAAAATTCGTGTTCTACACATTTATGGAGCATTTGTAACACTTCCGCATCATACCTATCATCAAATGTCCAGCTAAACAGGAAGTGAGGATTTTAAATTTATATTAATTTTAGGTTAAGAATTTGTGGAAAAAAATTGATAAAAACAATGGTTTCTCGCCGTGTGAATTGTTTTTGCTCGTGAAAATTTATAGTTACCCAGGCAAACAATTTTTCAATTAATTATAATTTAAATTAGCTTTATGATACCTAATACCCTAAATTCACCGCTGCAGATTTTCTAAAATGTGGGTAAAAATTTTCTTGCTCATTTTTCAAATAAAATTTTTAATCACTCGTTTTTGGTAAATTTAAAGTCACACATTCTACAAAATAAAGATTTCTCACCTAAACGAGTCTTTAAGTAATTGCGAATTGTAAGTTGCTCGTTACAGATTCCATAAGTGAGAGGTTTCTCGCTCATATGAATTCTTTAGCAATTAATTATTACATTGTAAAACATTTATAATCGCATAATTCAAATTTAAACTGTTTTTGTTGTTATGCGTTTTTAAATGTTCATTCAATTTTAACTTCATTGCGCTCTTAAAGTTGGAGAATTCACATACAAATGGTTTTTCACCGATGAATAATTTTTTATAATCACGTAATTAATTATCTGACATGCAAACGATTACTTTCATCTTCACAATAATTTTATTTTGAATTAAAAAATAAAAAAATTTCATCGTCACCGAAATTAACGAAGTGCGCTGGAAAAACTTGACCTCGGTTGACCTGCTATTAAAATTAAAAATTTTCCACGAGAACTACCAGCTGGAACTGTTGACAAAATTCAAAATTAATGTTAAGGCCACTTTACATAATATAATACAGCAATATATTTATCTGTAACCCACATACATAATTGAGATTAAATTACATCTGATATTCCGATGCCTTTTTAATAATTAACTTTCTTAAAAATTGCAGCAGACAGACGCTGCTTTCGGCATCCTTATTCTTGAGAGCCTTCTCAAATTGCTTCCCCCCTTATTGTCAGTCATCCTGGTAATTTACACAGTAAAATACACAGCAATATATATAATTACCCAGTAGTCTTGATTTCTACCCTGGTAATTTTTAATTTCCATCACTCGTAATCCAGAATGAATTAGGAACATTATGAATTTACAAAGCTTCGTCAGAGCGAAGGCGTAGGCCGAATGATCTTCCTTTACAGAAAGTTAAATGAAAAATTGCACTAAGTGCAAGGTCATAAGTCGGGGTAGGTGACTTCGAGAGAGAATATCTACAATATTCACTAATAATAAGGGTTGAGCCGTGCACAACAGTCTTTTATCTACACCTAAACTCTTAAATTTGGACTTCTTAACACCAAAACCCGTACTATTCGTAAAATCGATTTACAGCTCCTCGACTAAAATAGTTTTAGTTTTTCGTGATAATTAAAATTTGAATACATTTTTCTTTCTTTATCAATCACCTCAAAAATCCCACTACTGCTTGTCCTCCATTTGGACCAACGCATGTCATGAACTACGATTGCACAGCTACACGTGACATACACGATACGCGTTGACTTGCAAAATTGTGCAGCGACGTGGAACATTTTACAACAATAATTGTTGTATAAAATTTACTTTGCCTATGTAAAAGTTGTTTTTATTTTTTTTGAATATTTAAAATTTAGTAAGTTTAATAACACATTTTTTTCTGCATAAATTAATTTAACATAAAGTAGGTTATCATTTTTTGCAAGAAAAAATTGTTTTTTTATTATTAATTATTTATTTAACTAAATTAATAAAAATGTTGGGCGTTGAAGGGGTTAAAGCAATTCGGCTTAATAAACAAAATATTTAAACGCATTTTACTTACTGAACTAATTACCACAGAACATTAATTTACTTCTAATCACAAATACACTTTTTTTTATTACATAAATTACAAAAATATCTATCTGACCTTTGTGTCCAACGATGCCAACTTTCCCGTTTCGGAACCTACCTTACCTGAAACAAAAGAAAACAATCGTTAATTTTTAAAGTAACACTATTTTCGGCGTATCCTGTAGATACATACATGTTTTAAAAGCGCAGAAAACCTGATTGGTTCATTCTTACATAAAAGTAGCACGAATTCCAAACTAATCACTCATGTAAGGCGAAAGCCGCCCATACCTTCGAGTATAAATTGCTGTGGTCCAAAATACTAATGTATTTGTGATAAAATGGGCGCCATGGACAGTATTTACAATTTCTTTATGTAAATAGCATTTAAATTAACAGCAGATGTGAATTTAAAATTTTATTTTAAAATATGGCTGAATTTGTACAATTTCGTACATGAAATGAAATTTCGGGTGGACGACTCTCGGGTGGATATTACTCTATTTTATTAATTAATTTTGTATTTCTAATGAAAGAAACCCTAAGAAACCCTATCGTGTTATAAAATTGAATTTAAGAAATGAAAAATTTTAAAATTAAAGAATCAACATTTAAAAGTTTACTTTACAACTTGATTAATTTATTTTAAAAATGTTTATCTTTTTTTAAATGTTACATTAGCAATAATTGCTGTAACAATAACAAAAATAAATTAGCTATAACAATATAGCAATTAAATAGCAATAATTGCTAATTTACATTTATATAAAAATGTTTACATTTTGTAATAAATCACTTGGGAAGCGATTACTGTTCATAGTTTAACATTTTTTTTAAGTGCCCTGTATGTGTGGATTAATGTATTACATTCAAAAGATCGATTAATGCCCAATTATCGTAATTCGTAATTATCTTCAAGTTAGCGAACTTCAGGTTAAATTGACGAAATAACCAATCAGACGACAACAAAACAAATATATCAATCATCTGATTGGTTATTTCGCCAATTTAACCTGAAGTTCGCCAACTTGAAGATAACTATGAGTGAAGAGCGAACAAAAAATTAAGAAACTCTTGCTCTGGTCGTACGGCAATATTTTGCAAGCACCCTGTAGGTATTAAAATGTTTTAATTATGCAAGAGCTAGAAAAAGTTTAAATCGTTTGGTTCTTTCAAATAAGAAAGAAGTACAAAATCGAAAAAAATTAAAAACGAAGTAAGCTGCTAATAATTTGACAGTCGAAGCGGTGACTCACATTATTACTAAGAACCACTGGTTCCACGTCAGTACGTATGACACAACCGCGTTCTAACATTGGAAACATTTGCAAATTTTGTATAAAAAATACTGTAATCCTTTTCGTTTTGACCGTCATCTCCTTTAGTTATTGTTGAAATTTTATTTATTTCAACTAAGGCCGTTCATAAAATACGTTCGCATACAAGGGGAGGGTCTTGCTGAGTGTGACAAGATGTGACAAGAGGACGGGGGATCTACGGCAATGTGACGTTCGCCGTTGCAATACCAATAATTATAGATATTTTGGCACATTTACAGAATCCTTGGACTTCTGATAAATAGAATTGAAGGGCTTATTGTTATATAATGATAAGCCACATTTCATGTTTTTGAGATTTTAAGCCCAATTGGTTGTGAAATATAATGACTAGCCACTACCGCAATATTACAAACATATTCATGATGATAATGCTACAAATACAATGTAATTATCTAGCAAACACCGAGATTGTGCATATGTTTTCTACAACGTGACAAGCCACTTGATAAAAATGGCAGGTGTGAGTAGAAGTTCGTTAAGTTCTTGTGATAAAATAGAATTTTGAATGATAATATAAGTGAATTTAGTGAAGATAATGACAGTGATGGTGAATATGTTGACTCCCCAATTGATGACAGCGATAAGGATGCTGACTATCAGCCGGAATATAAGGTAAATTGATTTTTTATTAATTTGTGGCTTGTCATATTCTGTCCGTTGTAAAATGTCCAGCTTCAGTTTTGAATGTGCGTTTTTATATTATTATGATTTTTCTTAATAATGATAACTTTTAACTAAAAAAACGAATAGTCAGTATATTATTTGAGTGTTGTTGTGTAATGTAATGGTGTAATATTGTTAAAATATTATAGTTAAAGCTGATTTTAAAAATAATGTGGCTTATCATTGTATTGCAAAATTATAAAACTGCATGTTTATTTAGGTTGAATCAGCGGAAGAGCTGAGTGAAGTTGATGCTGCTGAAGAGGTTCAAAAAGGAGTCGAAGTAGAAAAAGTTGGAAAGGTATCATCATCACGTTGGCGCAAACGAAGAGCACATGAATATAACCGAATCAAAAGAAAGATTAAACGAAACAAAGGAGAGGAATATTATAGTAAAGCCATTAAGAAAATTGTAAAGCCCGTGAAATTGGTCAACCCTGTGGTTGCTCAAAGAATTGTAGAACAAAACTTGACGGCCAGCATGAAATAATCTTTCAGCAGTTTTGGGGGCTTGAGTCGTTTGATATACAAAATTCATACATCTTTGGATGCATCAAAATAATGAAAAGAAAAGGCATTACCCGAAAACAAGGTGGAACTCGGATGACTGCAGTTCTTAGGCTTCTATACAGCTACCTTTTGGTTTACAATTATATAATATTTTGTAATTATTTTTAATTTAAATTTATAATTTTTCTTTATCTGCACGATCATCAGATTATCTTAATTTTTTAGTTGGTAACAAAATTTTCTATATAAGAAATTGACTTGCATTTTGTAAGTGTTATTTTTACGTTTTACGTAATTTTTACTTTCACTCTTTCGCACCTTTAATTGGTTAGTTCATTTATTGCCAACCCAAAAAAGTGTAAGATGAATAAAATAATCTCATAAACAATTGAAAAGCGTCCACAACTCTGTGTGTTTGATCTCAATTAATTATTTTGAATCTTGTTAATCCATTCACGCGTTTGTCCATCCACCCACAAAGAAAGTAAAATTTAGTGACAAAAGGTTTTTTTTGTTACTAATTTAGTGACTTTGAATTATGCGGACGGACAGACGGACGGACACGAAGCCAGATCATAAGGCTTTTTCTATACTATGTATAGAAACCTAAAAGTAAAATTTAGTGACAAAAGGTTTTTTTTGTCACTAATTTAGTGACTTTGAATTATGCGGACGGACGGACGGACGGACAGACGGACGGACAGACGGACGGACAGACGGACGGACAGACGGACGGACGGACACGAAGCCAGATCATAAGGCTTTTTCTATACTATGTATAGAAGCCTAAAAGTCAAGAAGTAAGAATCCAGCAGGAAATTCAGTGCTGCATACTACGTAACAGTAAACGCAGAATCTGTTAAAATATGCAAAATTGAGTTTATGAGTGTGAATGGTCTTCAAAACTGTAGAGGAAGAATTAACAATATTGTATCTCTAATGGCTTCGGGCGCATCTATGCCAAAAAAGGATTGTCGTGGTAAACATCACAACAAACCCAACAAGATAAGCGCTGAAGCTATCCAGTACGTTAAAGATCACATCAATCTCATTCCAAAATATGAAAGTCACTACAGCAGAGCCAATAATGAAGGAAAGTTGTATCTGAATAGTGACATGTCCATTGCCAGCATAAAAAAAAAGGTTTTATGCCAACATAAAAACTTTGTTACTATTTATACCGCCCATACACCACGGATTTTATGAATCTCTTCTTCCAGAAGACACTGCAAGAGAGGAAAATTCAGAACTCTTGGAATGATTTTTTTATTGTCAAGTTTACTATAATTTTATTTCTTTTTTTTTATTTTTTTTGTATTCATATTTGTTGATAAGCATAAAGTATGATTTTTTGTTCATAAAATATCTAAAAAATTGGTGTTGTATTTATTTTACCAATTTAAAATATATAGCTTTTTGGTTTTTGCTATAAAATGACATGCCACTTACTTTTGAGAATTTTACCATTTTTGGCCAAATATCAGCTAGTATTTAAGTTTTTACTGTTCATTATTCAAAATAATATATATTTCAACAAAATTGCATAGGCAAATGGAAATCAAAATGTTGTTTTTAATTTATAAATTTTTCTCAAGTTTAAATTCATTGTTCTGTAATTTATGTATTTGTGGCTTATCATTTTATAACAATAAGCCCTTCAATTATTCTTTATTTGTTCTTTATAAAGATTTTATTAATTTATTCAAATTTTATTATAAAACTAAATAAATATTTTTAATTCTCAAAATTTGTGTACTATTCATTGAAATTTATTGTATTCAGGGGGTCTTAGTTTTGTGACGAAATATTTACAGGGTCACAGAAAGTGTGACACAGTGTGACAATAGGAGGGGTCAAAAAAGTTGGTGGTAGCGTGACGTATTTATGAACGGCCCCTAACTACACATCCTAATTTGCAACTGATGGGAACCCATGCCGAAATGCCCATCAATGATGGATGGGAAATCAAAATTTCGACAGAAAAAACATCAGCACAAGTGCGTTTGGAATTGCCTTTTGGTTTTATGGTAAAAGAATACTTACACAAAAAAGTTGCCCCCGTAAACTTCATTCCTGGGGTCCCGTTCGAAGAACCAACGATAGTTCCCTATTACACTAAACACCCACAATATGCACAAAACTAAAATTTTCACAATTTTCCACTTCAAATTTGAAAAAAATCACCTGATATCTGCATAACATGCCAACTAGTCCCCGAAACAAACGAAACTGGCCTACAGCGCCAGTGCCGATTGCGCAATTTCCTGTAATGCAACTTGGCTGACTTTTTTTGGAAAAATTTAAACATTTTTTTAAAAAACCTGTCACTATTTGGAATAAGCACTACGCAGAACGGAAAGGAAGTTTATACGTTGATAATTTAAAAAAATTCAAAAAAATATTACTAAGTTAAGTTGGAAATTATTTATATTTTTAAATAATTTTAATAATTAAATTGTAGTGTTTAATTAAAATATAAAAAAGGGGGTTAAAAAGTGGTCAATATTACGTATAGCAGTGGTGTAGTAAATAAACTTGAACCCCGCCCCCTCCGAGCAACATTTACTGTTAATGTTAAACTTTAGGATCGCAATAAAAAAAATTACTTGGAGTGTGTTCGACTAAATTTTTTTTAGATTGTTTCGATTACGCTCAGTGGCGTAGCGTGATGAGAAGTGCCATTTTTGAACGCGCTGATTTTTACTTTAACGTCGTCGTAACTTTATTTTGCAACATTTGAATAGAAAGGCGAGCTAAAAGTTTGAGGAGCTGATTTTTGCTTAACCATCGTAATTTATTTTGAACAATTAGAAAGGGAGCCAAATTATGATTTTATTAGCGTCGTAACTTTGACTTGAACAATTGAACGAAATGGACCAAAATGGGAGCTGATTTTATTAACGTCATCGTAATTTTATTTTGTAACAATTGAACAGAAAAGGGAGCCATAAGTCGGGAGCGCTGATATTTACTTTAGCGCCGTCGTAATTTTATTTGGAACAATTGAACAGAAAAGGGACCCAAAAGTTGTGGATGCTGATTTTTAATTAAGCGGCATCGTAACTTTGATATGTAACAATTGAACGAAAAACGAGCCAAAAATAGTTTAAGGGGGATGATTGTCCTAGCTCTCGTAACACTATGCCACTGATAGGCATGTAAAGTAAATTTGGACAAAAACTCTTATAAGTATTTGGTTCGATTTTTAATATTTAAATATTTTGAAAAAACATTTATCTGTTAAGTTTCAATAACTAAAAAATATATCGATGTATTGCTGTGTAGTTTGCCTTGAAACAAAGATCACGATCATGGCTGTGGTAGAAAGACATAGCCCAGCAGGGCAATATCATCAATTTAGAGTTCAAAATTCTAGTTACCTTGACACTTACTTCTGTATTTCCCTAACCATAAAAAATAATGTCTTTTAAAGCCAAATGATTACTCGATTGCAGCAAAAGCATGTCGAAACAAAATTTCGTTGGTACTTGGAATAATAAACATCAAATAGAATGGCGTTTTCCTTGAAGTTACACCTAAATGACAATAATTATTTTGTTTTCTTCTTTCCCTTTGTTTAATCACCCTTAAGTGTACATAATAAAGAAGGCGATGTCAACTGAATTAAATATTAATCCCCCCCCCCCTCCGCTTTCTATACATAATACTTCAGTGCGAATTACTTCGATAGCTCCCTTATATTGATAAAAATTTAAACCAAAAATTAAATCCAAACCTAAAATTATTTTTAACTGTACCGAGTGTTCTGGTATGAAGGAGCATATTACGTTTAATTTTTTAAAGTAAAATATAGCCTATATTGATTTGCACGTTCAGACGCACCTTTAAATTGGTTATTTATTAATTTATTTATTTATTTTAAAATTATAATTACTACCGCGTTAATATTAAATTTGCAAAAAAAATCTTGTTTTTAAGTTTGGCGTAACTTCTTGTTCTTAGAATATTTAACAAAATGTTAACGTATTTTTATTATACAGGGCGTCCTTTGCATATCAAAAATATAACGGAAAAAAAGGTTGAGAATAAATTATTTTTAGCCTGGGGTCCAAACCCCCCGCCGATGTATACAATTTATTGAAATTATATATGTCTCTGAAATTAATATTAAATTAAAATTTTTACAATTAAAACAATAAAACGAAATATTATTCGTAAGCTTTCAGCAATGGTTACTGCTGTCATCAGACGTTTAATAATTTAATTTAACGTTTAATTTCGTTTTATTGTGTATTTAACCTTATAATTTTAAAAATTTTAATCTAATATACAATTTATTTTAATCAGTAGCGAATTGAAGTGTTTCATAATTTTGAAAAACCTTACGTACCAAGTATTCGAAAACGGCACCAAGGTACCGTATTTTTTTTTTATGAGCTCAAAGTGAAAAAAATAATAAAAAATTTGTACAAACCGGGGGGTCTGGGGGGTGTGGAACACCCTTCAGGCAGATGTACTGTGGTTGCATAAGTATTGAAAGGATTTCATAAACCGTGGGGGATCTCCCCCTCAAAACAAGCCGGATTCGCTGTATTATCGTTTGACAAACGGTTGTTTGTTCCAAACAGTGGAAAAATAAGTTCAGTGGCTAGATAAATTGGGATTCACTATAAATTATCGGAATAAACCTTTTGAAAAGAGCAAACAATAACAAAAACCAATTATGTGGTACGAGCACCCGGTTCGATTTCGGGCAAAATAAAAACTGTAATTCTGACTGATCTTACGACAGATTTGTGGTTACAGAGTATTTAGTTTATTAGCGGTTTTTCTGTGAAATCGGTTGGTTTTACAAATTTTTTTACTAGACTACAGTTGTAGCCCGTTAAATTTATTAGTAGAATTGAGCCATTAATTTCTTCTGTAAAAGTTTTGTTTAAAAGATCAGGCTTCGTAAGAAAAGCCTTTTATTTTTAAAAATTGACTAATCCGTTAACACTAAAAAATCAAAAGTTTCGTAGCTAAGGCCGTTTGAATGCAGAAATTCAAAAATTGCTGTAAAGAAGACTACCTCTCAAGTCAAATTTTGTTTAAAAATTTCTAGTGCGAAAGTGTCTTCTATCGCCATTTCATAGATTTTCCACGTTGCGACGACACCTTGTATGTTATATAAAATTATTTTTTGATATTTAGAAAAAATTATTCGCCCTGTATAACTGTAATCAAGCAGAGAGCAAAGTGCACGAACCTGATAATTATCGCATTAGAAAAATATAATAAACAAAAAGTTTGATTATATTATATTGAAATAAAAATTCGAAATCAGTGGGATTTTTTTTTGAAATTCTCGAAAAACAATTGTATTCCCACGAGTGAAATCGAAGGACAAAAAATTGAATGTCAAACACCTAGGTAATATATTGTAACTCTTTAGTTATAATTTAATTTTTTAATTCCAACAAAAACTGGTTTTTGGATTTTTTTCGAAAACCACCTCGATGGGCAAATAGAGAGGAATCGTGTACCCCAACCTGTTCGACTCGTTCTTTTTACGGAAAATGATTTTATCCTGTTCTAAAGAGTCAACGAATCGTGGTTATCTAATTAATTATGCACACGATTGCCGCGTCTAATGGCAAGTTAAAATTTAAATCCGACCATAACTCTGTGTGTGGTGGTTGGACGAGCATGGTATTGATAGCACTATCATATGATTAGGTATTTTGTTTCCAGTTTGTTGTTGACTCTCTCGTGTGTGGGTCAAGTCAGTTACATAGTTAATCACTGACGAACAGTTTAACGAGAGCTTTCAGTGACAGTGTTAGAAAATTAGCATGTTCTCAAAATAAGAAACAAGAAAAACTTTATTAATTCTAATAAGGATATAACCCAGTCGAAATATTGTAAGTGCATAATGATGAATTACTTGTTAGATTAAATTACATCCTTTTCGTTAAATTATATTTTTATAAAAGACACGTTTAGATAGCGCACAAATTATTATCGAATTTCCATTTTTTTCATCAATAAATAATAACGCACAGACAAATTATTATTGTGTCCGCACAATAGAAAATCATCGTTTACCACATAATGACGACCTGAATCGATAAATAAAAAATTTGTGTACTAATTTCGATAAACTACTTCTTTTTAAAAAATGTTTTTTTTTAAAAAAACATGAAATCGAGCGACAAAATTTGTATTAAAAAATTCGCTTTTCTTTTAGCATTTACATCAGTTACACCTCGGTGGTTTCCCGCCGTTTCTTGACTTGGAATTTAAAAAAAATTAATGTTGATTTCAAGCAAATCAAGGTCAGGGTCGGACTGGCGTCAACATTTTAGTACAAATGTTTTAAGTAGTCCCTGTGACAACGGCCCCAGTTATATCAATAATTTCCAAAAAAGGGAATTACAAAGCACCAAAGGAGATTTTTAAACAATTTCATAGCTAAATGTTGTTTTGTATACTTTTACGATTAAATCATTTTTATAAATATAAAATTTGATAGTACAAAATTATATTATCCATCAATAATAGCAATTATCTAATAATCAATATATTGGATTTCATTCTGGACTTAATATTATAATAATATTCATATAATAATTAGAATTAAAGATAAAAACACTTGGGTATTCACAACCAATAAAGAAATAATGCATTTTAATTGTTGTAGATTTTGTTTATAATTTCCCAGTTATAATCATCTCAATCTATTCTTACCAAGACTCTCGTAGCAAAAGAGCGGCACCGGAGAACGCCCCCAGAAATTAGACCCCTAGAATATGAAGTATTTTAATATTTTTATCTTGCAGAATCTAGAGACATTCATCTCGTGGGTCAATTTTATTTTCCAATATTATTTTCTTCTGGTGCCACTATAAATTCTTTATTTTTTTGTTAGTATTATTTATTTAATTGTGTTATTATTTATGGCAGAGTACTACTCCCCTAAAAACGATTAATAAAACCGAGGGGTCAACCGCTAGAGGAAATCGTGTACAATTAACTTCACACTTCACGTAATTCATGATAATTCTGCATACTTCGTACTTCATATAATTCAGGAATTTATCATTACTCAATTTATAATTAATTGTCAAATTACGAATTAAACACATTTACTTGACCATAGCTAATTTTAATAAACTTGAGATATGCTTAAATATTTAATTCACTTTTAATAAAAATAAATTATTTAAACCGGGGAGTCTGGGGGGTGTGGAACACCCTCCAGTGCCTCTGCAACGGGAGATCTTCAGTTTACTTCTGATTAAAGTAAACTACTTGGTCTGGGGTTCTGCATGTTCTGCAATGTTCTTCATTCCAAAATTTGTGCACTGGAGGGTGTTCCACCCCAGACCCCCGGATTAAATAGTTTATTTTTATCAGAAGTAAACTGAAGATCTCCCGTTGCAGAGGCACTGAAGGGTGTTCTACACCCCCAGACCCTCCGGATTGAGTAGTTTATTTATTGTCAGAAGTAAACTGAAGATTTCCCGTTGCAGAGATCTACCCCCCAGGGGATACGGAATTTATAATTATGCAGTTCATGATTAATTGTTAGATTATAAATTAAACACATTTACTTGGCCATAGCTAATTTTAAAAAACTTTAAATATGCTTAAATATCGCTTTTAATAAAAATAAATTAGATAAACCGGGGGGTCTGGGGGGTGTGGAACACCCTCAGTGCCTCTAACGGAGATCTTCAGTTTACTTCTGATAAAAGTAAACTACTTGGTCTGGGGTTCTGCATGTTCTGCAATGTTCTTCATTCCAAATTTGTGCACTGGAGGGTGTTCCACACCCCAGACCCCGGATCGAGTAGTTTATTTTTATCAAGTAAATTGAAGATTTTCCGTTGTAAAGACACTGGAGGATGTTCCACGTGAAGTACTTCACATGAGATGTCATATACTTCATGAGATGTGTACAAAAAACTTCACCAGCGGTTAACCCCTCGAATAAAACTGAAGGTGAAAAGTGTAGAAGTGGAAATGTCTTCCCCGGGGTTGAAAAAATACCAGGTTTTTGAAAGGAATTGATAAAATTCCCCCTCCCCCGCAGGAAATAACTATTGTAAAATTCTGTAAAATTTTTCTTTATATATTTTCAACTAATTGTTAGAAAAAGGGTGACATTGCTCAATACAGTGAGTATGGTCCATTGCAATTGAATTTCTACCTATAGTAAAAATAAAAATATTAGAAGACGCGCTGGTAGATGAAGCATGCATTGTTTGAACCATCCTGGTATACACTCCTTCGAGATAATGAAGTTACTACTAGACGGAATATTCATATATTTTATTGAATTTTTTCAAGCGATATGAGATAATGCAATACCGGTATCTTCCTTTGTCATTAAAATTTTATTATCGAACAATCAATCAACTATTCAAATTTAATTTCCCGCAGAGTTGAACTTGGTGAACCTTTTAAATTTTCTATGCCAGTTTGTCCTTCGACATCAATTAGCAACAATTACCTATGCAATATTTTAACACGGACCAGTAAAAACATTAATTTCTATTATTCTTTTCTGAAATGACAAAAACAGAAAATTCTGCAGAAGTCTACGGTGTAACTGCACGACTCGCCTGAGCGATTAATGATAAAATTATGCGTAATATATAATTTATAGCAACCGATTTATTAACCCAGATACATTTCAATTAGAAAACCTAACAGGAAGTGCATAAATATATGCAACTTTCCTTGGTAAACGTATTAAAAAAAAAAAATCAAAACAAATTCATCTCTTTGTACCGGCATTTTTTAAAGCTACAAGTTCGTTGAACTTTTGCCATACATATTACGCATTTTTAACTTGTGTGTTGGTGCATTGCTGTGCGTTTCATTTTATTTCGCTCTCTGTGATAAAATCATATCGTCGGGGTTTCGTCAAGCATGATGATACGCATACTAATCCACCCGTACACAAACAATAATCAATCGAGATTTAACCAGGGATCCAAACCCGGCACTTTCAATTACACACCCTGTACAACTTTTTAGATAAATTTTAATTAGAGGTTATGTATTATCTGCTTGACGATCATAACCTACAATTTTTTTAAATTGACAGTTTTGTTTTATGAATAAATCATTAATAATATAATAAATCTACAAGAGAGAATTACGAAGAAGACAATAATAATTGTATCATGAATAAGACTAAACGTAAACAATTAAACCACGTAATATTATAAACAATTTTAAATTTCCCGCCCGATTTCCGAAATAACTAAAATAAACTCGACGCTCCTCCTTATCGGTCAAATTCAGTAGCACTACTTTCTCGATTCCAGCAGTTTGCAATCTTGGATGAAATCCTAAAACAACCAAAACATTTGCAATTCAGAGGCAAACGAAATATTCTGACGTTTAAAAAAAAAGAACACACAACCCCGAGTAACAAAATTATATCGATCAGGAAACTCATGGATACATTGAAATGAAAATCACAAATATTAAGAATGATGAAATAATTTCTGGCCTCTTGTAGTCTAACACAGTGACAACTCTATAGGGCCCCTCCAAGTTCAAATGAAGCAAATTAAATACTATCGAACATGGAATCATTTCTGAAATATTAAATGATTTTGTATTGAATATACAATTTAAGCCTCCTCTCCTTATTAAATATTATCGATTTTGTTTGTTAAAAGTTGGATTACTCCTCCTTCCCTCCCCCATTAAATTGATCTTACATCCGCTACCGACAAAGAAAAAATCTCACCGGCCACCTAAAATAAAAACTCCAGATTTAATCAAAATCAACGTAAAGCCTTAGAAGGATTAGGAAAACCGAGGGGTTAACCGCTGGTGAAGTTTTGTACACATCTAATGAAGTATTTACATGAAGTACTGGGGAGGGGGGTGTAGAACACCTTCCAGTGCACAAATTTTGGAACGAAGAACATTGCAGAACATGCAGAACCCCAGACCGAGTAGTTTACTTTTTATCAGAAGTAAACTGAAGATCTCCGTTGCAGAAGCACTGGAGGGTGTTCCACACCCCAGACCCCAGTTTAAATAATTTATTTTTATTAAAAGTGAATTAAATATTTAAGCATATCTCAAGTTTATTAAAATTAGCTATGGCCAAGTAAATGTGTTTAATTCGTAATCTGACAATTAATTATAAACTACCTAATTATAAATTCCGTACTCCCTGGGAGGTAGATCTCTGCAACAGGAGAGTTCAGTTTACTTCTGATAAAAAATAAACTACTTGATCCGGGGAGTGAAACACCCTCTAGTGCCTCTGCAACGGAGATCTTTAGTTTACTTCTGATAAAAATAATCTACTCAATCCGGGGGGTCTGGGGGGTGTGGAACACCCTCCAGTGCTCAAATTTTGGTATTTCTGTAAGTCTCTTCTGTAAGAAGTATGGAGAATTATGATGAAGTACGTGAAGTGTGAAGTTAATTGTACACGATTTCCTCTGGCGGTTGACCCTTGGGAAAAACTAAAAACATGTTTCTCGTTACTCGTTTCTCTCGTTTCTCGTTACGTCGAAATTTCAAGTTTTATCATTTTCTCCCTGATACCGTGGTTTTGGCTACCCAAGCGATCTGGATTTTACGTCAACCGTCGAAACCATGAAAACGGTCAGATGTTAAAAACAAACATGGAACGATGCAAACCTGCATTAGCACCGTTACCTAACCACCTTTACTACTTTGCTTAGTGTTATGCTTCGAATATATTTCACATCGTATATACATAATATCACTTTCGGACATTATTTAAATCGGCATCATCAAGTTTTCTATTGCAAGCAAAAAATTGGAACAAATAAAAAGTAAATTTCTACTTCCAAGATGTTAATTTCTTAAATTACAACAGCGGTCCCAAACAAATTACCATGAGGTTTCAATAAAACGTGTACATTTCACAAAAGATTACACACGAATAATTAAGTTATTCGTAAAAAAAATGTTTTGGTATTCAATTTAAGCGTTTAATTTGAACTCGTTTCATTAATCACGACGGACGATCTGAATTTTTATGCAATTCAACAAAATGAATGAGGAATAAATCATTTCAGGTAAATAAATTCAATTTGACACTATCAAAGTTGACATCGTTTAAACGAAACCACGCTCTCTTTAAATTTGCAAAATGGAAAGTAAAACATGAAAATCGGTTGCGCGGTTTCATTATACTTTGCATCGATAAACCGACCTTTAAATAGAAACAATGAAATTTTCTGCGGTTCCTTGAATTTTACAAAAGAGCATCAACTTCAAGGTCGTCAATATTTATAAAAGTTGTTAGTGTAAAAAATCGAAACAAGGACAACAAAAATATTGACTGATGCAAAAGAGGTCCTCCCGATGATGACGAAAAACGGAACAAACAATGCCAATGACATCATTTCAAGTCGTCGTGTTGCATTTCGCTATGTTATAATTGTTTAACAACACAAATGGATAATTATTTAATTGATGATGTCCGTGACCTTTTGACAAAGAAATTAATTTTCATGCACATTTATTAAAATTGCCACTGCGGTGCGCGTTTTCGCAATTTACAACAGGACATTGATTAGACTGTGATTAGATTATTCGATATGGCCGTGAAGTATCACTTAAATGATAAATCAAATTGTTGGTGATTAAAATTATTGAAAAAACTGTTTGAAGAACTTCCTGGTGTATAAAAATAGCGCGTTTATGCTAAAAATGAAAAAAAGGTCAAAACTATGTTTTGAAGGAATTTTGCTTGAATTTTTAGTGTTTTGTGGGTTTTCCAGTAGACGGAATTTTAGAGACCATGGAATCTGGGAGTATTCCATATTCTTCGGCCACACTTAAATTGTAAAAGAGGAATTTACAAAACTTTGGCCCCAGTACCAAGTGATGAGTTGAAAATTTTTAAAATAACGGAAAACATAAATTGTGACAGCAGAAACATCTGAAGTAACTTACCAGACTGCCCTCAGATGTGCCTCGTGGTAATCTATCGACACAGGCGGGGAACCGCCAGCTTTACGTGCCCTCCGAATCAGACTTGACTCGAGAACAGAGAGACTATAGTCTACTGAAATTCGAAGGTAGCACAAGAGCTCTGAGTTACTCCAAAATCACAAGAACTTCTCTTGTTCAGCCGCATTCTTCTAATTTATCCTACTCTGGGTTGAGAATAATGAAAAGCACGCTAGACTACTGCAACTCTGAATTAGCAGTAGTGCACACGACCTTTGGCTTTCTCCCACATCCAATCCAGATACCCTCGCATCTTCAGCATTTCTGTGAAAAAGGAAAAATCTAAAAGCCTTTGTTACGATATAATCTTGCAATTCGGTACCTGTTCAGAAGAAAGCAGTTACCGGCTGACTAGCGGGAGGTCGTGGGCCATTAAAAACCAATGGCGGCAAGATCTACAGAATTTGCCAAAAGTCTAAATCTCAAAAATAGTTTCTCGTAAAGCATTTCGTGTAAATCTCAAAAAATTCTTTTATACATAAATATTTTATAATTCAAATTTTTAAAATTATAAGGTTAAATGAACAATAAAACGAAACATTATTTGTAAGCTTTCAGCAATGGTTACTGCTGTCATCAGACATTTAATAATAATTGTGCGTTACATGGAAACGAATTAACGTATAGTCATTTGAGACGATTTCTTGATCCATAAAATTTGAAAGATAATCGCGGGTTAATAATGTTTCGTTTATTGTTCATTTAACCTTATAATTTTAAAAATTTGAATTAATATTAATTTCAAAGGTTAATTAATATAAATAATTTCAATAAAAACTTTTCCTACTTATTTAATTTCTCCCATACCACCCTCATTCTAAATTTTAGAACATGCATCGGGCACTTTTTGCATTACTTTCGGCGCTACTTATCGCAATTTTGGACGTCCATGGCACAGTGTACTTTGGCGGAATTTTTTAATCCAAGCCATCCGAAACGAGAGACTCACCCAAAAATTCGTTCGAGACCACCCGGTTGGATTCGAAACTTTGGGACAAAACCTTCTTTTTTCCAAATTCCCCCTTCAAACACCCAGTTTTTTTTTTTTTTTTTTTTTTTTTTGGTTTGGTTACGATTTTCTTCCGTTTCATACGCTGCCCAAGTCGTAAGTATTTCCACTCTGATGAAGAGAGCTGCTTTAACGCTTTGTTTTAGTGGATTAACGGACAACGCGTGATGGAGCACGAAATGGGACATCTCCCATTCCAAAAAGAAGTTAGTGCCTACCTAAATTTCGGAAAAATAACAAAGTTACCGTTGCCTGCGACAACACTCTTCTTCAAGATACTGTTCCACAAGGAACTGTATATGAAGCAGTCGGGTAAGTTACTTATTACAACTGTATGATCCTTCATTACTCAATTGAAACATTTCAGGGAGAACGGCTAAAAGTTGATCCAAAGTTACACTTTTGACTTCTTCAACTATGCCGGAATTCACAGACCCGTGACACTTTACACCACGCCCAAAAACTTTATCGACGATGTTACTATCAACACCGCAGTTGTTGGAACCTCAGGTAACTTCTATTTCTTTCAAGAAACCCTTCTTAACCGTCGAGATTTTTTCAGGTATTGTGTACTACAACATTTCGATAGTTAACGTAATCGACGTGACTTGTACCGTGGTTTTGTTGGACAAAAATGGTAATAAGGTGATTTCTGAAAAACATTAGGAGAAGGAGCTTTAAAGGTTCCCTCTGCTCGATTTTGGTGGCCTTACCTCATGGATGAAAATCCTGGATATCTGTACACCCTACAGGTAAACTTTCAACAAAATCTGAGTTTGCATTTCTAATTCTGAGTTTAGGTTGAATTGAACACTCTGCAAGGAGAAGTTGTGGACATTTACAGGCAACCTTTGGGCATCAGGACAATTTCTTGGAACAACACATCGGTGATGATTAACGGACGTCCCATCTACTTTCACGGATTTGGCCGTCACGAAGACGCGGACATTAGGGGAAAAGGTTTGGATTTTCCCACCATAATCAGAGACCACAATCTAATTAAGTGGGTGGGTGGCAATTCGTACAGAACGTCGCATTATCCCTATGCAGACGAAATTATGGATTTGGCCGATCAACTTGGAATTATGATAATCGACGAGTGCGCTAGCGTGGACACCGAGTAAGTTGCAGTCAGTTGACAAATTTTTGGATAGCACTAAAAGTACTTTTAGTGGTTTTTCAGACAGCCTACTGGAGAAGCACAAGGATTCCCTGACGGAACTGTACAGAAGAGATAAAAATCGTCCCAGTGTTGTTATGTGGTCAATTGCTAATGAACCAAGAACCCAGACTGCACTAGCTGGACGATATTTTGGGTAAAACACGGTGAAGCATTTTTTTCATAAATAAATTTGATTTTGTTATTGCAGTGAAGTGGCCAAACACATCAAATATCTAGACAAAACTCGTCCGATAACGTTAGCAGTTGCTCGAAGTGTAACGGAAGACAAATCGGTAAGTTATGGTGTTCTGCCATAGGGCCAATTAAAATTTTTGTTAATAGGGAGAACATCTCGACGTGATCAGTTTTAATCGCTACAACGCTTGGTACAGTAACACGGGCCATTTGGATATGATAACGAACCAAGTGATCGCAGAAGCGACTGCTTGGCATGATAAATATAACAAGCCCGTTTTAATGTCGGAATATGGGGCTGATACCATGGCAGGACTACATATTGTAAGAAAATTAAACCGTTTCATTTCTCCGAAACTCATTAATTATTTTCCAGTATCCCCCATATGTGTGGTCGGAAGAATTTCAAGTCCAATTGTTGTCGAAACATTTCCAGGCGTTTGACAATCTGCGCAATAACGGTTGGTTCATAGGGGAATTTATTTGGAACTTTGCCGACTTTAAAACAGCACAAAGTGAGTAGTCGTTTTTGTCTTGTTAATTTTAATGACGTCACATGGCTTTTTTGTTTTAGCTTACACTCGCGTGGGAGGTAACAAGAAAGGTATTTTCACGCGCGAACGTCAACCGAAGGCCGGTGCTCATCACATAAGAAAACGATATTTCTTTTTGTCCCGTGAACTTTACAACGCCACTATTCCAGACGATCTCTACGACTATGTTGCACCAAATACTATGCACGACGAACTGTGATATTCGTATCTAATTTTTAAGGTTTTCTTGTAATTTAACTGGGCTATGCTAACTTTAATTAAATATTTCATAAGATTCCAATATTTTGAGTTTTGATTTCATAAATTCTTTAGACTGTGGATATCATTTAACTTTTTGTATTCGAGTAGGTGATTATCCTCCCTTCCCCTAAAGTATTGGATCTTCTATCAGAAGTCTTCATAAACCTTATGTTTATCCCTCCTCCAAGTAAAATCTTACCTATGATACTGACGGAGTTGATCGCTACAAAATTTAGAATAGAAGCCACCTCTGAACTGATGTTAGCATGTGAAAATTCTTTTTCTAGGAGAAATGTTAACAGATGGCACTTTGCTTAACTATAAAAGCGTTAAAACCAAAATATTGTTGTTATAATTCTGAAATTCTAGAATTAAACTGCGTCTTAATTTAGTGAAGCTGGAAATGACATAGTTTCGTTCAAATCTGTTGGTTGCTTTTATCGGAAGTTTTGTATACTTACAATTATTAAGCAACCTTATTTTGTAAATAAATTATTGCTTATGTACATGGCTTCGATGAATTCAATCTTGGCAAATACTTCAGACAAATATATTTTCTTGATTTTGAAAACCAGAGACATTTAATAGAACCAGACAATAGAAAACCAGTATTGAAGGAAGATAACAAAGGGAGTTACCTTAATTGTTAAAAAAATTCCTTGGGGACTCTGGCAAAGTTACGTTGAGGATTTCACGTTAGGTAGGTTTAGACAAAAAATAACACCACTTTAATTTTTGAAAAGTTCAAATTGCATTTTAAATTAAGACTTAATTATTTATAATTAATTTATACATGGTACTTGAGAACATAATGCATGCATAATAAAAAAAAGTTTTTAAGTATTTACAATTTTAGTTCTTCTGTTGAATTGGATCCCAACATTTGGAAGAAAAAGGTTGCCTCGATAAAGTAATAAAGTACTGTGGACAAATACATTTTATTTTACCAACACAAAAGAAAGACGTACAATACAAAAGAATTTAAAACAAACATACAGTAAACTTATGCAACAATAAAAAACACTTATTTATCTTATCTGTAACCAACTGCGAGACCCGAGGTCTCAAATTCATCGAGTGCAACTTGGAGTCTGCGCCCCTTCTCTCTCTCTCTCTCGCTTCGTCTCTGACTAACTAATCACGTTGTCTGTACACACTCTGGAGAAATACTTGTGCAAAACAAATTAAAAAAAGAAAGTATAACTCGAGAGTATGCATGCACAAAGCATCTTCGTATAATTAAATAAATCTATCTATTTATATATAATATTTTTATATATATACTATACAAACACTAACTAATAAATACACTTCCAAGTTCCACCCAATGATTCTGCAATTATTTAAATCTTATGGTCTAACCTACAACTACAGTTTCACTTAATTAAAATAACCTACCTACAAATCTTAGCGCTAAGTCTACAACTAAACAATCTAAATTTACTCCATAAGCTAAACTAGTCTAGGTGCGGTCGGGTTAGACCGCATTCAATTGTATATTACATGGCTCGGATGTGCGCGCACGCACGCACGCCCACCCGGCCGCGACTTCTAGGTAGTCGCTTTTTTTAGATTTTTTCGACAACGTGGTCTAAAAAATAAGTTTTTTTTTGTATACCATCAAATTGTATGGTCAATACCAAAATAAACTGAATTTATCATCAGTTAACAGTGTAAAATTCATCATAGTTTTGCACGTCCTCATCGCCATTAAGTTGGTGGTAGGTATAGAAGTTTGAATTTTCCCCCCCTAATGGGAGCACCATCACGTGCACTACGTTAATATTATTAAAAGTGTCGAGTCAGTTGAGGATCAATTTCGACCATCAAGGCAAAATCAGAAATTGTCCCATTTGTTTTTTTTTTTTAATTATAACATTAATTTATTCGATAGCTATTTTAACACACACAACAGACATAAGAGGCAGAAGAATGGGGCGGCGAGGATTTATTTGCATTCTGCAATAGCAGCAATTTATAAGCGCGAAACCTCCCCCCTGCCCATCTTCGTGTACCCGCTGACAACTCTAAATAAGTAATGAAAAGTAATGCCTACAACATACAGAAACAACTAGAAGTTAAAAATTTGGTTTGTCGGTTACGAAAACACCGAGTTAAAAAAATATATTCAAAATATTTTTCAGTAAATCCCTGTCAATGGACTATCTGAAAAAGGCACGATTTCTAAAACGCCAAGTGCTTTCAGTTTAATACACACCTAATTTTATTATTTTCACATTTTTCTCCTTTTACGTGTTCTGTCAAATATTCGCCGCACAACCTCGACTTTCGATAGTAAAAAAAAACGTCGAGGTTCAACGAGAACAATTTGATTAGGTGTACATTTTTTTTTACAAACCAGGTCAGCCTAATTTATTCTGATCGTCAAGGCTTTTTTTGTGTCGATATTTTAATGAATAACCAATAGAAAAAATAAAATCCGATAACATTTTTTTTTATTATTTTAAAAAATCTTCTACTTTTAGCACAGCCACTGCAACATCACAAAAAATTATTTATTAATATCTTACATTATACTGTACAAAATAGGACACCTTAAATTGTCGCAAAAAAATTTTTGGATGTTGCAGGAGATACGTTAAAAATCTTCTTTTATTAGTTGCCAAAAATCAACATTATCTATAGTCAGTCCCATTTTATAGATTCCCATTAAAGAAAACAATTGTTTTTAAAAAAGGATTTTTTACGTTAGTGTGTATATATGATATACAAAAAAAAATTTAAATTGCACTCCAGGTAGACAAGGTGCAGAGTGATGAAATTACACGACTAAAAGTCGTCAATAAAATATATAAAATTCAATTTTATTTTCAAATAAACTCTTCAATCCTTTTATAATTGAAAAGAATTTGGAATTGTTATGTGGAGAACGGGGGAGGGAGGAGGGGGGGAGGTGTTAATCGTCCAATTCTTTAGAACATATTAAAAAAGATGGGCAGTGTTACAGAAAAAAATCTTCCTTGGCAAAAGAACGGGCAAAGTGAATAAAACACAAAATAAAAAAGGAAATAACAAAATTTTCCGTTAAAACTTCTCAAAAAAAGAAGGTTTTGTAAAAGAGAGTAACTCTTGGTTTGTAAGTTTTTAAATCACCCTGTACATTGTAAACCTGAGGCAATAAAACGAGATGGAGCAACAAAAACGCAAAAACGTGGAATGTTTCGACAATTTATAAAAATTTGCGTTATTATAAGCAAAAATAATTGTCAAATAAACTTAGTGGTCGCTTACCAATTGCAAGTAAGTAAAAATGTGATAGCTGGGATGCGGAAACAACAAGAAACGAGGGGGGGTTAAAGCGGCGGCTATTTAAAAAAATTTGAATATAAAAATAAATTAGTTAACATTTTGTTTTTGTTAATTCACTATAAGCAGAAAAAAGGTAAAAATAAATAAATAAATTGTGGGCAATACGAGATGTGTAGAATAGAATATAATAAACGACATGATTGGAAGTCAGTTCGTATTGAATTTAATTATGGCTTATATATTAGGAAGATGCGTTTGATTTTAGTTTTTAATGAGCAGAGTTTTTTTATACCTGCATTTGCAAACATAACTACCTATGTATGTATGTATGTAGACTATCATCAAAAATAAAATCGCTAATTTTACCTAAACCTATGCCTTTTGGCTTGGGAAGATCGTTTCGTCTAAATATTTTTTTACACGTTTACTGCTGCTGCCTTTTTAGTCTGCACAGTTAGTTTAAAAATCTCATAAGAATCATTTTTCAACTTGACAATTAATATTTTTATATAAAAAAGAAACAACAACAATCACATAAACATTGTGAAAAAAAATAAATTCGAAACAATTCACTCAGTAGTTGAACGGTGCACTTTCATCACTAACTAAATAGTAGTGAACGTATTTTGCGTTTGTTCGTCTTCTGCAAACAAAAAAGAAACCAATAAGCCAACTGCATTAACAACTAGAATACGAAATTAACAATCTAATCGTCATCTATTCAGTCTTAAAAATGTTCAGAAATCGCACACAACAAACGATTCCGTTCATAATATTATAACAAGCAACAAAAATTTATTTTTAATGAATGAATGAGAAAAAAACCAAAACTTGCATCTTCCCAAGCGTAAAACGTCTAATAATTCATTTTTTACACAATTGCATCGCTTTCAGTCTATCGTTTAACAAATATAACTGTAGCAAACGCAAAAAGCAGCAGAAGAGCTCAAAAAATTTATCATGCAGTTTTTTTTTAATTTGCGCACTTAAACTTACAAGATAATTTTCTAAAAGAACTTAACGAGTTCCAAATATATAGCTTCGTACAAACAATTAAAAACAACTTGCTTAAAAAAACCGCCCGATTTTTATTATTTTATATTATTATTTCAAAACTAAAATTATATTTTTGGAAGTCAACAAGTTCTCCAAGATTCTACTTATCGTAACTCTCTACTTATTAGGTTGGTATGCCTGATAAGGCTCATCTGGGCTGGCAGCGTTTGAGGTATGTTCTGATTCTGCAACTGGTACAGCTTGTATTATAGGTGGGTAGTACGGATAAGAAGGTGATATATAAGATCCAGTTGGTAGATGCATGGTTCCCATTTGTGCAGTTAACTGAAACAAAATTTATTATTTATAAACAAAACACTCAATTATCAACAAATACTTTTATGTTAGGGGAAGCTTTAGTTGAACCTCCTTCCCCGCTGCAAATTTAAGCAGTGGAAGGGGAATTTCTCAGAATTAATGTCGTCGTACCATACAAATTGTGAGGGGTAAGCATAGGTAAAATTATAATAAAAAAAATAGATTGCGGAAAAAGTGGAATCCGAATCACGGCAATGGAAAATTGGATCCTGAGATTCGAACTTCCACATTCATGAGCTATGAACTAAAAGTACTATGCCAACTTCCGAGTAATTTATGAATTGTGTAATGCAATACAACCTTTATGCTATTGTCAAGTAAATCGTTACGTTTTTGTGGCCTGTCCTAACCACAGATTCCAGTTTACACGTAATGATTAACTTTCTAGAACACATTAATCGCACAGATTATCTGAGTGTCTTAAACGGGCCCCACTTTGCTAATTAGTAAAACAAACAAGAAATTAAGTTAAAAAAATTCAAAAACGGTCAGCTGTTTAATATTTCCAGTCAAAATTTCAAAACCTTAAAAATTCAAAACCAGATTGTAATCCAGGTAAATTACATTTTGAGCTTGTAAATATCGGCTTCTTTCCAAATTGAAGATTTTAGTTCACATCATGCGGTTTTTCGCATATAATTCGTTTAATTAAATTTTTAACAAAAATTTTCATCACATCAAAATTGAAATGCACAAATTTTGAACAGAATATTTTTTCAAAATCTACCAGTGTTGTACTGCAACAGACGACTTTCGCACTCATATATGAATTGAATTATCATTAAATTAATCAAATAATTTGGAAAGACTGAAAACTTGACTGGCAACATTGAATAATTTTAGTTTGGCAAATGGTTCGAACAATTAAGAATTCAATTTCAATTAATTTAAATAATTTTAAGTCTGGTCAATTTGCAAGTTTTAAGTGTTAAATGTTTAGCTTTGTCACCACTGGTCTAAGCAATAAATTGAATTTCTCATTTAAAAATGTTTATCGACACAAGTGCTGAATTTGAATTCATCATTTCCTATAGATTTAGCATTAAAGAATTTTGTGAAAAGCTTTTTCACTGGACATTGGCAATAAATTAGATTTTGCACTGTAAAGCAATGTGTCTCGGTTCACAAGTTGACATGAATTTAATTCATTATTTATATTGTTTAACATCTGGCATTACAGAATTTTCAAGTGAATAAAATTATTTATGCCAGGAAACAGTCTTTGCATCAAAATTAATCAATTTTACAGGACAAAATCAATGTAAAGTCTGGTCATTCGTCTGAATTTATTTATTATGAATTTTTATAGTTTGTTTTTAACATTCATCTTGATATATTGATAAGTGTCCATAAAATAAATTTATGCACAAGGACACAAAAGCAGCTAAAATTATGTTAGAACGAATAATTTCCGAGATTAAATTAAACAGAAATCTTATAGCTGTCATTGCTCTAATTCCATTTTATTATAAACATTTTAAAATAAATTTGTGTTTTAATTTTAATAATTTCATAAAAAGAAATAAGTGGAATAGAGAACCAAAGCGTTATAAAATTATCACAGTGGACACAAAGAGTCGGATTTTGATAATTCAAACTGACTTAATAATATGTAATTTTATATCTTTAAATCTTAGACGATAATATTAATAATTAAAAAAAAAAATTTGATTATGAATACTTTAAATATTATTTATAGAAACATTTGGAATGAGAAAGTGTTTTTCAATTGAAGGATATGAATTGAATCCCATTTTCCAAAAAAAATGAAATTAATGTAATTTAATAGACCCCCCAAAAGCGTTAGCTAAAATTGTCAGTTGGAAAGAAGCAGATGAGGGACTTTTTGATGATTCATTCAAACACTTAATACATATTATATTTTATAGCTTTATTGCTTAGACCATTATTATTAATACAACAAAAATAAAATAATTTGTTATGTAATACCTTTAAATATGTAGTATTAAATAGAAAAACATCATGGGAATTGAGAACCTAGTGTCATTCAAAAGAATACCAACAGAAGGAGCTACTGAATTAGAAGTCGCCGATTTTGCATCAATAAAAACTGAGCGTTACAGTAGTAATGTAATTTATTATATACCCATTCAAATTTAGTAGCGCTGTTTGATAATTTGAAAAGAAAATATAGTTAAGGTGATAGGCCAATGAAAGTTTAACCAGTAGACACCTTTTCCACAACACATTACCAACGTAAACATTTAATTTATAATTCAGGTCAACTATGTTTTTTTTTTTGCATTTCTAAAAATTTCCAAAATTATTTAAAAAAATTTTTAATTAATTTTTCTAATTTCTCCAAATTCAAATTTTGGCGCTGCTATCTGTTTGATAATATTCTGTTGAATTGCACTAGTTGTGTCCAAAATACCCATAAGGATTGTCTATCTGATACCATAAAATCAAAGGTAGAATTTTTTTCTTGCAGTTAAGTTTTAAAAATTGCAAAAACTTAAATGTTGGTGCAGGTTGATATGCAAAAACGTCCACAGTTTTATAATCCTTAGTCCTAAAGGATTCATTTTGAAATTCTTGCAGAAATCGCAAAAATATCTTTTTGGTTGCTAAAACCTCCAGCCTAGCTCAGTAGGGGTTCCATAATGGTAATACTGTTTTATTATAAAAGTTTTGTATTAATAATGTCTTAATTATTGTAATTAAAGATTATTGATTGGTTCCTTGTAAACCAAATACTAATATTTTGACGAGTAAATGAGCACTCTTACACTTAATAGTACTATACAGCATCAGATAGGTAAACCTTACGAGAAGTCTTATACAAACCAAGAATTACGCTGACCGCTATCAAAGATTCTTACCTGTGGAATCATGTTGTATGCAGCGGTGGGATCGGGAGAAGGTAACATGAGAGAAACACCACGCGGTCCTTGACCTTCGCTCTTGTAAGTAGCGCCAATGTGACTGGCGGCTAAATTGTATCCATCATCCACTTGTTGCATTGGTGCAGCAGGCATGACATAAGAAGGCAGCCATTGTGCACCTGGACAGCATAAGCTGGCATCTAATAAAAACAAAAAGAGCTTTCAAGAAAACTTAACCTTCAAGGGAAACCAACCTGACTGTAATGCCTTCCGTAATTGGAAATAGTCGCCGGCATCATATGCTGAGCGGCAATACCATTCTGAGCAAGTGCATTTGGATCGTATGCTACAGGAGCAATTGATTCGGAACCATCTCGCCACATCCTCGAATTATCACTATTCTTGTACTGATTTTTCTTTTTGTTGCCCCCGTCGGCGAATTTAACCAACAACGGCTCCTTGCATCCGGCCAGAGCTGTACCATTAAACAATTGGATAATTTGTTCGCACTTCTCCTTCGACTCCATCCTTGCAAACCCAACTCCTTTAGATATCCCCAAAGAATCCCGCAATATCCTAGTGGAAATTACTTGACCATATTTAACCAACATATTATCCACGTCGGTCTCCTTAAAGTTCACCGGCAAATTTGCTATGTACAGATTAGTTGGATCTTGCTCTTGTTGCTGGACAAATAAAACCTTCATTAATTATTTTCAAAAAAATTCCAAGAGCATTTAATTAGATGGGTTCCACTACCAGAAACTAATCAAGTTTGAAATGGTGGAACCTCACAAAAAAACACGGTATACGGGGCGCGCCTTAAAACGCCCCGTATTATTAGTAACATCAAAATGTACAATTTTGTTTGTCATTTTTTTAACTCAAGTTAGTTATTATTAAGCAACACACTGTATATGTAAACTAAAAATTTATAAAAAAATTCGTACAATGCAACAAACTCGCATGCAAATCTTTTATGTGAACAACACAAACAAAAGCATTTGCAATGTGTGAATGAGTGAGTAAATAAACAGTGAATTCGTTTTAGCATTCCACAATGCTTCTACAAATCGCATCATGCACAAACAAAAATCGCATTTACAATCAATTGGTGATTTGGACAAAAACAGATGATGACAAAAATTTTGTCCTAACAATTTATTATTCAAATTACGAAGTTTTCAAGCCCAGTCAAATTATTATAGCTTTTCTCAATTATCTCAAAAATAAATCAAGCTGCCATGAATTGGCTATGGGTAGCAAAAACTAGTGTACTTCATCCAATCAAGAAGTGCAGGGAAATCACTCTTTGTTTTGTGTAAATAACTCGTCAAGGATTTGATTTTCGTAAAAAATGCAAAAAATTGAATTGTGGAAAATGTTCTCGAGTCATGGCCGAGTTATCCATGCAAAATATTGTTTTTGAGTTAATTACGTATTATTTGTAAAAATGCTCAAATTTTTATTTTAGGATATTAGGTTTCCCAAATGATCGAAGATTCTTTAAGTACTACTTGGGCAATTGAAACTCGCTGATTGTAAGCCAATTTTAACTAGGCAAAGGAAGTTTTTTGCGCGATTATGTCGTATTTGAGTTATTTATTAATCACCCTAAATATACCTACTGCAAATCGACATTTTTCTTAAATTAAGTTGTTCTTATTTCAACTCGAGCTTCCCATCAAATCGAAGGAAATAAAATAGGTTTTTGTCATTCCCTTGATTTTCAAGAAATTTCTGGGGCAATCAAGCTTTCATCAAAAACAACTAAATCCGGCAAAAAGCAAACCTCTTGAGTATTTAAACCCAAAATAAAGTTTTATGACAAAAACTTGGTTGGAAATTATATTTTTCTTTATTTTTGTTGATATGAATGTTCGTATTTTGATGCAGTGTTTCGGAGATAATTACCTACAGAAAAAAGTACAGTCAATGTATATTGACTTTTTGGTTTATATCAAGTAAGCTAAAACTTTAAGGGGAAAAAGTATTTCAACATTATCAATTAAGAAACTTTGTTGTAGAAAATTTAAGTTCAATTTGAACACAAAATAATAATTATGCCGTATTAATAAATTTCCACTTACACAAAAAAATATTTTATCAATAATTAATTCATTAGATTGATTAAAAATTTTCTCTATTATAATTATATTCTTTTCCCAATTTGATGCATCCAAGTAATCATGTAAAAGAACTATTGTAAAGTGGGGTTACTTTGAGTCAGGTGATTTTTTTTTAATTCTCCGAAAATGCAGTTTCCGATTCGATCTAGCACAATATAACTTGTGAAGATGAAGTTAGAAAACTGAAAGTCCATTTTCTGAAAATCAAAAAAAAGTATACTAACGCAAAGTAACTCTACTTTATGGTATTTTCTTTATGTAAACAACGAATACAAAATTAAATTGTTATTATGATTACATGCATTCCATCATATTCTTGTAATTTCCCAGATAATAATATAGAAAAATTAGATCAATTAATTTAAAAGATCATAATATTAATTAAGGCGTTAAGAGCAAAAAGAGATGGTCATTGGCTTGGTAGTTATTAACGGCTAATGCTAAAGTTCCTGGTTCGAGTCCGAAGAGTACTTTTTTTTTTGAATGCAGTGCTAAGCTACCTAAACAAAATTTGCAAACAATCGGCATTGAGACCCCCCCTTCACTTTTTTAAAATTACAAAGTTTATTATTAATTTTAATAAAATGGGGAGTCCCACTTACCCTACCCTTAAAATTAAAAACTAAATTTAATATTTGCAATAACTCAACAAAATTCTTCATGCATAATTTGATTTTAAAGTTGTGAATGTCTCTCAAAAGGTGACAGCGTGCGTTAGAGGGGAACTTTTTTCAAGAAGGAGAAATGTCGTCAACAAATGACACTTTCTGTAACTTGGGAAAAGTTTAGAATGTAATTAAACCAAAATATTGTTGCGAAATCCTGAAATTGAATTTTATATTTAGTAGAGCAAGAAATTACAGTTTCATAAAAATATATTAATTATTTTTATTAAAAGTGTTGCATATTTACATTTATGTAAATTATATGAATTATATCTTGGCCAAAAAAAGATTGTTATTCTCAAAAATTGTTTGTTATCTTATTGCGCCATCTTTGGACGCCGTTTCTCTGGCTTGAAAGAAGTCGCCGTACTCATAATTAAAATTCAAATTACTTTGAAAACAGCAATTAGAAATTATATTGCATTAGATTCCTTATATCACTTGGAAACAATAATTTTAGTCCAAATTTCAAGGTTGAGAATGCAGCTATTTTTCATACAAGTAAAAAAAACTTACGTATGCATAAAAACGTATAAAAACATTTTTATTAGAAATATAATGTGCTGAAATTTTTTCATTTTAACGTAGTTTGTGAGATAAATGTAAAAAATACGACCCTTTCCTCCCTCATTGGGAGGTAATTTGACTGAACCAAACTTTCCACTTTGCACATATTAGATCTTTTTTTTTCAGTATATTTACAGCTAAATCAATCCTGAGAAGTCGGCATCTTATGCATCCGACCCACTTATTACTTTTCAATATTAAATTATCACGGGGAATTCCTCCCCTAACAAAATATTTGTCATCTCGCTAGTTGCTGTTGCAAAGTAATCATTAGTATTTGCGAAATGTGAACTTCAACATGCAAAATAGTGCATTGCTACTGTCTAATCAAATATGCAACTTCTAAATTTGTGGCGTGAAATACCCAAAAATGTTATGTTCATCAAATAATAGCGATTCCAAAAAAAATTTATACATTTTACATGCGCTACAAACAAACAACCAACTAATTCAAGAAGTAAAGAGACTAAAAAATTTAATTTAATGTAATTTTTGTGACTTTTTCCTATCTTTCTCTCTCTACACTTGAATGCCATGCTTCTGCCAATACTCAAAGTGATCTTAATGCATTAGTAACAGAAAACTTGCAGACCACTACGCATCTTATGGAAAAATTATCGGGTTGGTATATTTAGTGTTGCAAGGTGTCGGTTACGTAACTCTCTTATTATACATACCAATCGTACTATTCCAAAAGCTGATCACAAATTATTACGTATCAAAAATAAAATGACACAAAGTAAAACTGTTTTGTTTTGAGTAGTGACAGAGAAAAGAGTTAAATAAAGCTAGGTATTACTTGCATGCAAACGTACAATGTGCTGTCTACGGGTAAACCAGATACCCACTTTCGCCATCTGCGCCTGGATGTTTTTAGCCACGAGAGCTTTCACCGCTCCTTCCGCTGCAGCTGGGGATTCAAAGTCGACAAAACCATATCCTAAAATAAATATCAGTCAGTGAAAAATCCACTTACACCATCTAGGAAACTTGTCCAATAATTAAAAAAAAGAGTAACTCACCTTTACATTTATTGGTATTTTTATCTAAAATGGCCTTGGTCGATATTATATTACCAAATCTGAAAAGAGTATACACATGAAATGATGTCAAAATTGAAAAAAACATCCGACTTACTGTTGACAAAGACTAACAAGATCCCTATCTGTTGTCATTGGGTTGAGGCCCCTAATGTACAAATTGGTCTTTGATAGTTGTTCTCCACTCGATGACTGTGAACTCGAATGCGAGTTCGAATGTGAGTGAGAATTGGACTGTGGTTGTGTATTTTGGGTTTGAGACGGCATTGTGTTATTTATGGAGGTAGGAACAGATCCACTCTGACTGCCTGCGTGACTACTAGAGCTACTCGTGTTGCTCGGGGATGCTGCCGTTGGCACTCTATGGTTTCCGTACTAAAACAAAAGAAAAACGTCGGTCAGACAAAATAGATTAGTAGTCTTGAAAGAAAAGTTAACGCTGTTTTTACAAACACCAATCACCGATGATGAAGAGAGTGGTGAAATTTTGAAGTTGGACTACAGTAGCAAAAATTATGCAATATCCTATCTGAATATGCAAAGGTTAACATATTATTTTAATTTTTGCAATATTTTGAAAATAACTCCGAGATAACGCAATTTTAATCCAAATAAAATATCGAGGAAAATCAATACCACGAAACGTTTAAGGAAAATTAAGCAAAACTCATCGAAATAATCGGAAAGTTGTTTTTTTTTCTATTTCTAAGAGCGATTCCGAGTAATCGCTTAAATTTTGAGTCACACAAAACAAATTATTTAATTGTGCACGATTCCACCAACCACCGCAATAATTAATTACCTTTGTTGTTGAACACGTCGACTGGAATAACAATAAACCAGGTTAAGTAACCTTAAGCCAAAACACGACAGAAATTTTTTATTGCGAAAAAATAGCTTCACTGAATCGAATTTTTTTGCAATGAGTCGAAACTTGATTTAGTATCAATATAAATAATAAACATAATAAATAAATGATTATGCCAATGAAAATGATAATAAATTGTTGATAAAGATAACACCAGCAGGCAATTTGTGCACTTCATTAAGTAACATCAAAGTTTTGCAATAAAAATTTAAAAATAAAATGTCGTTTGGCTCGATTCACAGATGAATGAATCAAATGATAAGGTTTATTCTCTTTGAATCTTTCTCGTATTAGATTCGAAATAAAAAAATGTTAAGAACAACGTTAACGAGGAGGTATGCATCTACATTTTTACAAGTCTGTTTTGCTATGCAGACTTTTTGAGCTCCAAATTTACAGGTCGTCAGTAATCTGGACAGATTTGCCAAGCGGGGGGGTCAATGACAAAAGCAATGTGATATTTGTATAAAATTGTTAGCTTACATTGCTACCCCAGCTAACCAAATTAAATGTGAGTAAGAAAAAGTGCCACTTTTACCGGCAGTAGTTGGCATTAAGATGAACAACGTTTACAAAGCTTTAAGAAAAAAAATGTGTTGTTTCGAGGTCATTTTGTGCTGATGTCTAGACAGTTTGGCCTAGTATGCTGGGTTTTAGAATCTGTGGTTGTTGGGTGGAATGCGGCAGATTTAAATTCCTTACTGGGAGAAACCAAATTTTCTGTATCTAAACTGTTCAGCCACATTAAGAATAATCGGCTAACTCAAAAACGACAAAACTCTAGTGCAATTTTGGAAGACCTGATCTTGCAATGAAGGAGGGTGGGTCCAACACCTGATACTCTGCAAAGCCATGAAGACTGGTCAAAGTGGATGGTTTTGATCTGATACTTCCTCTTTCAGACTAAAACTTACTTTCATAGTAATTGCCGCTAATTTAGTTCTATTTATAAGAACATTTAGTTTATTTTTAACTCAACTGAGCTATATTTAGACAAATCAATACCTTTTATATTATATTACCTAGATCTTGATTAATTAATACGTTCACACAAGCGGTGTTGCTACACTGTTTAGGAATTGTCCGTAATGCATCTTTAAGATGGATTATTGAATCGTTGGAAATTTTTATCTACGACACTAGGCGATAGTTTGCCTTAGATGTAGAGGACTGTCCCTCTTTCTTTTAATCAAAATTCTATTCCCGTTAAGAATTATGATCCTTCTAGACTAGAAAATGTATCCGTCAATAATGACGGTCCCTCTAAGAGATGTACTCATCAAGAATCACGATCCTTACGAAAGATGCAGCCGTCAAGAATGAAGACGCAGCCGTCAAGAATGAAGACGCAGCCGTCAAGAATGAAGACGCAGCCGTCAAGAATGAAGACGCAGCCGTCAAGAATGAAGACGCAGCCGTCAAGAATGAAGATGCAGCCGTCAAGAACGAAAATACAACCGTCAGGAATAAAGGTTACTATCTAGAAGATAGAATCACGGTTCTTTTAGAAGACACGCCCGTCAAGAATGATGGTTCGTCTAGAAGATGTAATGATCAAGAATGGCGTACCTGTCATGAATGTACATAAATTCGTTACGAACAGATATGCATAGCATTTTATACATTATGATATCTTTTCATTTGGAATTACACTATGACCCGGTTCACTTGGAATTGTCGCACCATATTACAGCTAACCACGAGCCGCCATTGAGCAAAATTTAAAAAAAAGAGAGCAGCATGACTTGATACGAGATCGTCAGAAATAGTTAGTAAATATATACCTCATCAAGGATTAAAAATGATAGTCATTTCGGAGCAGATCGGTATTTAGCGAATGATCTAATCCTGGCACTAGCTGACAGGATAGCACAGAGGTACCAAAGAAAAGTTTTACCTGTTAGTGTTATCGAACGTGCACGTTCACTAGAGAATACCTCGATGAAACGTTTGTGGCAGTTATGGCATATCTGGGATGCAGAACTGTTCAACTTGACCGACAGGACGTTATTTGGTCAGATTAATATGGGATGTCGCCACTCTGTAAAATATTATACTTAAAAGACCTTACACGGCACCACGTCGAGGTTACTGATTGTTTAAAAAAAAACTATTAAAACTACGAACAATAAACTGTCACTTTCCCAGAACACGTTTTCGATAAATTGGCGATAAGAGCAAAGATTATTCCTTGATAGATTAGATTAGTGCATCAATGCATTGTTAAAATATTGACATTTTCAAAAATTAACCACCCACACACCAAATAATAAAAAAAAATACTTACTGAACTAGGAGTATAAGTGGCAGAGGTGTTAGAATTGGGGGTATAGCAATTTACTTGTTGGGTAGGATATCGCTGGTAGTAGGTAGTACCACCGCCTCCTGGGTGGCCACCCCACTGACCGCGAAAGCCGGTCTGGTGTTGCGTGGCCATGGGAGGCTTCACGCCGCCCGGGAACGGCGCCCTAGTGCCTCCTCCGTTACTGCCCTGAAATAAAAAAAAAAGTTTAAACCACTCGAGATAACAAAATCATATACATCTACTATCGATTTCCCTATCAAACAAAGAAAACCTAAAATCTGAATTTCAGGCCTCAAAATTATATAACCAAGAGAGCCAACATTTGTTTGCATCAAAAATTACCAATTTATTTTAAATTTTAAAATACTAATTATCGGATGATCTTTGAACCATTTATCGCATAACAAGAGAGATATCAAATTCGACATAAAGTTGGGCACATCAATCAGAAAATCGTGTGGTTTATTGTAAACAATTTTAGGTGACGCTTACTGGCAATCAAAAAATAAGTGCAAATTAACATTTTTAATGAATGGTTTTGTACCACACGACTACTCCATCGTTAAAACCACTAATGACGATACAAAATCTCCAGATAATATAATTTATTTTGAAAACCAGTTGAAATGGACAAGTGGTAACCGCAAGGCAGAATTTAGAAAAACGATGAGATCTCGCGGAAAAACTTGGAAAACACTCCAACGAGCGATTATCCTGTTAGCATGGTAAAATTTTTGGATATACAATTACGTCAGAGTAATATAGGATTAGAAGTAACCTTCTACCTATTAAACACTCTCAAAAACTTACTTATTGGATTAAGAAGCGCTACGTGTGGCTTCTTCGAGAAAATTACATTCGAGACTTATGGCGTGATTGATATATTCGAAATAAATCTTTTATATTAACAGAAAAAAAAGAGGAAAATTTAAATTTATTGCAATACGAAGATGAGAACCCCAAACGAGCAATTTTATCGTGAAATATGTGGCATTTCTATCATTATTTTGATAATTCTGGTGCAATCAATCATTGTGTAAGCCACCCCCACATACACTCACTCTGTCAATAGGAAATTGTAAAATATATACCACGTGATTACATCATAATATCGATCATTAGGACGAGTATTCTTAGAATCGAAGCACTCGATGGAGTTCAGGTATAGTGTAATTCCCCTAACCGTATTAATTAGTTTCTCATCGCGTTCTTGATGACAGTCATTTGAATTTACCGCGTTCATATTATAAAAAATGTCAAATATTCAGTGATGACGTAACAGTTTAGTTCGAAGATTTAACTATACCGCGACCCGAAAATGGAAGTGGATCCGAAACATAGGAACAGATAACGGTATCTTTTGTAAATTTGTCGTGCACTTTGACATTTACAATATCCGATGGGTTAAACATTCGTGCGATATCGTAGAACACAATGGTTAAAAATTTTGAACTAACCTACCTTTGGTTTAAAATTTTTGTCCATAATGCACGTGAAAAATTGATAACACCGCAAAATTCAACAAAGTCGATAGGATCACAGCTTGCGACAAATTAGCACCACAACATAACCAATAAATTGTTGAAATAAAAGTTCGTTATAAAACAAAAGATGCATCGATGTTCGACCCACGCTAAACAATGATTCGTAACGAGTGGGGAGGGTAATTTGACAATATTGTGATTCAGAAAAATGTAAAAATAGATAAGGTATGATAAGAACTTTCAAGTTATGGTAAAAATGATAAGCTTTTATTATTCATTAGCATTTCGATATTTTAATAACAGTGCATAATTAAATTAGATAATGCAGGTAATCATTAAAATTAATAATTAAATAATAGCGAAAAAGGATTATCCCTCCCCCGCGACAGTCAAACGTGACTTTAAAATGATTGTAAGGCAAATTACCATAGTGATTGTATCAGGTCAGTTACGTCAAATTTATCGGGAAGATGGGGGAATTTCTGGCCACCCTCTCACCATAATGAAGACTAACTGAGGCTACACAACACTCAAGAGGTTCAATCACTACTGAGTGTTTCACGGGGAAGCTCAATGACCGTGGTCAAAATTACAAGGAAAGCTTCCGAAAGAACACGGGGGGGGGAGATATATTGAGAAATCAACTGAATGAATCGATTGGATTTACCTCTCATCGGCAATAAGAGTAAAAGTGTAAATCCACTTTTAAAATTATAAGTTCCCCAACACATTAAAAGACCGAAAATACGTCATGTTTGGAAAAACATATTATAGTTTTTTGGTAAAATATTCAAATGTTAAAAAATGGAATAAGCATTTGAAGGGGGATTTACACCCCGCTCCCAACTGCCAAAATAATCCACTATCTCGTAGAAAGTTACTGTGGTTAATATCGGCCTATCATCGTGGCAATGGAAATGTCTTCCCAACAGTTAGTTCCATTGGACATAAATACCAGCTGGCACTCCTTGGTACACAGAGGTAGCCAAAAGTTTTGGTTCTCTAATCTACGAATGTTTGGATGAAACCACTTCATGCTAAGAAGTATGCAATAGAAGTGCGCAAGTACCCATCACGTCTTGTGCGAGTATGCAAAACATAGCATCACGAAATCCATGCGAGCAGGATGATGGGAAAAAATGAAAACAATTTTAAAAAAGCTAATAAATTGTCATCAACAAAACAAACTGTTAAAGATGTTGGAATGTAGGTCATTATTACGTGGTTGCAGGTGAAATAATGCGAAAGAACAATGAGAGGAAAAAGAAGGCGGTACCGCAAGGTGAAGTGCATGATGTTAATGTGTCAATGGTAATCATGTTGAGCGAGTCACATGATGTTAATAGAAAGGTACCGGCAGTTGTTGGCCCCGTTCACTGTACATCAGAGTTCCGGGTACAGAAGACTTTTCCTGCATCAAACTCGCATCTCCCTTTCTATCTACTCGATAAGTTCTTTTTCCATTTCACTGGACTACAGTAGGTAGGTAAGTTGGCCTAGCAACAAGAAGAAATTCTTTAGCACGAAATGTTAGATTTTGAAAATGTTGCAAATGGGTAACGGAAGATCGCGGCTTATTACCGTCACCAAAACCATCTGGAAATAGCGGACCGATCATATGCCGGCCGTCAAGAAAACGCGATCTCGATTGCCGGTGTTGTGGATGCCGGAGTAGTGACCTCGATTAACCTAGATCCAAGTGCGATCCGCGGACATGGATGGCATTGAGCGCATTCCTGCACGACGGTCACGACAGTGTCGCTGTTTTCTGCGCTACGGTAGTCTCATCCACCAACGTCCGCAATTACATTGAGCATTCCTCAAGGAGTCATTGTACCCACAAAATTGATACGTCAAAATTCGAAACTGTTAACGGCTTGAGCATATTGTGGTGGAGGCCTCGTTAAGGTTGACGAAGCCACCAAGAAACGAGAAGAACCAACTAACCAAGTTCTTTTTCGCGATATCTCATTAAACAGGATTAGGATGTTCCAAATTACTTTCCTTCGTTAAAAATAATACCAACCGACCTACCTACCGATCGATCGATCGATCGACTTTCTATTTCTCACCACCAAATTTTGTTCAATGAACATCTTGCAAAATATGAGGGCATCTATTTGCGTGGTGTTAGCACAATAGTAAAAAATATGGCGGCGCAGACTTAAACCACTAAAAATATTTACTTTGAATCACCTAAGGTCTACGAGGAGTCGCAACACCTACTTGCAGATCAATGACCTTTCAAGGCCACAGAAAGTCTGACGAGATTGAATAGAAATTAGCGACAGTTTGCGTTCCTCTTTCTGAACTTGATCTACATTCGTAGTCACTTCTACATCCGGATTCTTAATAATTTTTTCATGTATTGGCGATAATTAAAAATATCTATTAGATTCTTGCAATAATCTTAATGGTAATTGCGTTTTTCTATGATTTAATGAAAACCTGTTTTTGAATTGAAAGTTAAACGGGATTCTAAATCGATTAGTTTTGGCAATAATGACAAGAATTTGACCAAAGCACCAAGTCGTTCCTGCCCGAAAATTATTTGATTGGCCCATAAAATTGGTTCTTCGACCTCGGGGAAAAAGCTCCAGGTCAAAAAGAAGCGCTTTTCACTGTTAGCGTGTGACGTCAAAAATAAGGTGCGGTTTTTCTTTTCACGAATTTATCTAAAATCGTCAAAACGGAAACACAATCCAACGTGGAACTGTTAACGCGGAAAGTCATTACAATGCAATTATCGCATAGGCGAGTTAGGTACAAACATGCGTAAAAATTAATTAAATTGCTGCTAATTAATTCGCCATTCAACAAATAGATTTGCCGAAGAAGCCAACTGCGCAATTTAGAACAGTTAAGTGAGAAAGCGTTAACCCCAAGATATCAGATTTTGATTCAATCGCCAGCAAGTGCATCTATAATTTTATGGTCCATAAATAATCAAATTTGAGAATGTCCAATTAAAATTTTAATTACGAGTGCTTTAAAAATTTTAAATTAACGGTTCCCAGCAAAATTCCTCCGCACGAAAATTTTGTTGCACTCCCAAAAGATCCGTTCAAAATTTCTACCAATTCGCATAATAAATAATTAAAGTAGATTACGTTGCAAAATTTTCAAGTTCCATCATTCATTATAAAGTTATGATTTATTCAACTCATTACTGTACATCGGCAATATACAGGAGTCTCCGAAAAAACGTGGACCAAAAAATATTTTATCTCTTTTCAAATTCCAACTACTGATAAATCGCATTTAATTAAAATTATGTTATCAGGTTCAACAACCTTCATAATCAATTAGTATCTCTTCGTTTCTGCGGAAGTTCAAGCTTCAAATTTTACAAAATTTGTCCATCAAGTGCAATCATTTTTTTCTTAAATTGGTCCCAAATCATTTCATATTATACTATTTTAATTCTCATGATGTCAGAGCGATAATAATTATAATGAGTCAAATTTCGTTTCCATCGATTTCGATTTTTGCGAGGAAACGAGCGGAGAACCAATCTATTACCCTGAGTTTTAAATAATTTTACTTAACACTTCGACCTACTTCCCCACCCTTGGCATTTTCATCCCTTAGAAATTTTATCTTGTGATGAAATATTTGGGTCGATTGGTATAGAAAAATGGCCACTAACCTCGATTCGACGAGAATCCAAATAATCTCAACATTTTGTGCACCGGAAAAAAGAAACTAAAAATATTTAAAGAACTTCCAAGCAGCAATTAATTATAAAAAAATAATACACTGGCACATAACTGGTCGTATACACGCAAAAATCACATGATTAACACAGGAGGTTACGAAGCAACTGACCGCAAGACAGATACTGACTACAAAATCATAATCATTGAGCTGCACTAGCGTCAGGTTTTGGTCGAGGTCAGTTGTACGATGATCACCATGGTATAATAACCATACCACGCCATTAATACTTTATCATAATTACAACAAGCATACATTATTATCGAGCAATTAATAAATCAAATTTGTTTCTCATTTACATTCCACTCGGATAAGAAAATTTGTCTTCGCGTTACATGCAAGCGCAGACAAGAAAAACATAAATAAAGGGGAATTTTGATTTTTACATTTTTGGGTTGGAAATAATCAAGCTCAGAATATCATGTATCTTTGTAAACCATTTTGATACCCAAAATATTCCTAATTGGACTTCTGGCGATAGGGGAACCTACAGTTTAACGTCCCGTCGACATTAAACGTTTGAAAAGGATTTTGATAACCCAAAAGATTATTTAATTTTTAGTGATTTATACCTGAAAAAAATTGAGGGAAAACGTTTCCCGGTCCGAATTTATGGAAACAGTGGAGGTACCAGATATAGAAATCTCTGTTACTGAGAGTTTGGACTCTCCCAATATTCCCTGTGATCAAAGGTCCAATATCAATCTGTGAACCATGGGGAAGGCAACGGGAAACCATACCATTAATTATATTCAGCTTGGCTTCTGCTAAGTTGACTCCAACATCCGAATACGGATAGGCACCGAAAGAAGAAGAAATATTCCCTTGGGAGTTTACTATGTTTAATTATTGTAAATTTACTAAATTCGGTACGATGATGAATTCGATTACCTAACTTTTAGTTAACTTGTTTATAACGTAAGCTTATATTGTAGGATAAACCGTAAGTATGCGATTAGCTCAGTGATGGCGGGGCCAACTGCCCAAGTGATAGTATCAGATTCGATTTTTTTGCAGGAAACATTAAAAACCAATCGACCAAATCCCAGCTCAGGAGTTACATTTCCTTGTAAAAATAAACTAATAATAAAACAACTCAAATTTTAGTAACTCGACTTACCAGGATCTTCGATTGTACGAGAGCAGACCTTCAGACCCACTTTCGTTTGCTAAATAGTATATAATTTATTTTTGAAATTATGTATTATGGTTTGAAAAAATGAATTCGGTCGTGTAATCTATCACAGATAAATGCTTCTTTCACAGCACATATCCAAAGCTTAACACGAAACTGCGGCAGAGGTTTCGCTTCCAGCACAGGATATAAAAGCAATCAAAACATGGATGATATAATTCTGTGGATTCATCTTCTCATATGCAGACCTACTTTTTGATAAATAAATCCGGTGATTTAATTGGATCATGGTTATTGCAAACATACATCTTAGACTGGATGCTTAATGTTAAGTTTCGGATATATATTGTGAATTTCGTTGCAGATTTTAAAATTAAACATACCACATTCGATCGTTACTTTTATCTACAATAATATTTGCACCATTAGATAGGTAAATAGCTAAGTATTGTATCATGTTTTTTTTAGAAAATGTCAAGATATTCCACATTGAGCTTTAATATGTCCGTGATACACCAGTGGTCTATCATATTTATGGCTTCCAACAATGCCACGAAGTCATCGATCTAATACAATTTTAAATCGTCAGCGCTAATGAGTACTACAATTTAATTCAAGGATACTAAAAATAACAGTGGGCCAAAGTTAGCGCCTTGTGGTACACCAGAAGTGATTCAATTTTAAAAAAAAACTGCGAGTCTTAGCCTAATGCATTTCCTATTAAGAAAAGTGATAATTTCCACTTTTATTGTTGTAATTATTTTTTTAAAAATTGCATAGAATTGATCTAGGTCGATAATGATCAGTATTATCATTATCGGCATGATTATAATAATAACTTTCTTCAAAGCATAAAATAACCATATAATTTTGTAAAAGGGCGTATTTCGTCTTATCCAACTGAGTAATTTGATTTTTTAATTAAGAAGGTGGAATAGTCATAAGTATAGCAACTTGCTTGATTTATTAATGCTATTCAAAATTATTCCAAAGACCCGTTTTGGCAAGTTCCTGAATTACTCGACCCTTTCGAGTTCATCACTCCTATTTTGAGCCCCCCCCCTCCTCGCTACTTCAAAAAACCCTAACTAAAGAGCCAAAACATATTTTTTAAGTAATCGGTAGCCGCATCTTCGAAAAGAATGCCAGATCCGCCTCCGAGATATTAAAGTGACGTTTATCATTACCACAGTCATATTTCAAATTCGGACAATGGCGTGTGAGAAAGTTTATTTCAATGCGGTTCTTAAATAACTGTCGCGGATATCTGATGGAAGCAAATAGTTGCTCGAATAAATTCATAACGGATTTCCTTTTTCTTCAACGAGACAACAGGTTTTGTTGAAAAATCTGAGATCAACTTCTAATTTGTTGCAGGGCTCCAGCACAGCCTTCGCAATATTCCAAAGTTGGAGATAAGGATTTAGCTATCTCGCATTTTCCGCCATTTCTCGACACAAATGCAACATTGTAATATTTACGGGCACATCTAGCATGGCGTTCTGATTAGCCATAAAAATATTTCTCTTCAAGTGTCCAATGAAAATTTAATGCATTCATATAACGAAAATGTGTAAAAATTGTGAGGCAAAGTTAACGAGTTTTAGTCGCATCCTCTCTTTATGTAGGTTATAAATTATTACGTGCTCGAGCAAAAGAATGTTAAGAATGTCAGGTACAGTAGAGCGACACAGATACCAAGGTTTTAACAGACACTAACAGCAAGGCAAGAGATCATTCGGTAACGATAGTTTTGCCATTTTGAGATTTGCCAAGTGGTATTCCTTTGTCACATCGGTGAATCCAACAACACAACGGTGTTATTACAATTACAATTTGTTGTGTGTGCACTTGGAAAAAATCATAAATTATGTACTACTTTTTCGCTCCTTACTAGGCCAATGACGTACAAAAACGTGAGAATTGTTGTCGATAATGATTAAACGCTAATTACAAAAATTATAATATCCAAGATTCTTAGTCACAACAGCGCTTTTCATGCTCAATACCTTTTTACTAAAGAAAATTTAATTCCGAGAAGAGAAAAACGTCTCCCTTGCGGCGAGATCATGAAGTAATGTTTTGGCTTTCAAATGTCAAAAACGTAACTGGAATTTCGGAGATGATACGGCCGAATTTTTTGCATAACAGCCTTGGTTATAAAATACATACATAAAATGGACACATATCCCACCCCTCAAAAGGAACGAACTGTTTTTGAATTAATACTCATAGAAATATTGGGTATCTTTATACTTTTATATCTCAAGGTAGACCTGTTGATCCTGCAAGCTACCTCAGATGTAAAACAACTATGTCCATAAAACAGATTGTAATTTCAGTACACCGCACCACAGAGGTCAATTTCAGCACGAGAAAAGCATCTTCCAGGTGATTTTATGTTAAGTTATTATCTGCTCTACAGCTCCGAGCAACATGCGTCGCTAATTGTTGAAAAAATTCAATGAAAGTACAGTCAAACCTCAGTTTGCATATGCTCCAGCTGTTACTACGATTCGATCTTCGGTGACTTTTTTCGTCAACATTTTCGGACGTCCACTCGGTGTTCGAACAATTGACAATGGTCCGCACAAACCTAGTTCGTCTGCCCGCGCGATTCGGTCAATTGTTTCGCATAATCGAGCGCCCACACAAAGCATACGTGTGTTCATGACTTCCACTCCCCTGCATTTCTCATCGAGTGAGCATTATCTCGTGCGTCTGTTCAAAACATTTCGTATTAATCCAATTTTTTGTTAGTATTTTTGGGGTTCTTAAACGGATTAATTGAATTTACATTATTTCTTATGGGAAATATTGCTTTGGCTTTCGTTACGATTTGATTTTTATCCGACTTTTTTGGGACAGATTCGTGAACGCCGAGGTTCCACTGTACTAAAACCATTAAAGGCAAAAGTCGACTAACCCTGACTCGAAAGTACACTTTTTCCTATAGAAATAGCTTTACCAAACGAAAGAACAGAAAAATACAAGCTCTTTAAGGTGAGGATCAATGTTGTGGGACTTGTAATAAGGCCACAATTTAATTTTGAAAATTACAATTTTCCCATAAGAAATACATGTAAGTGTATTATTGCGTAATAAAACACCAAATATAGAAACATTGTGTTGACAGTACGTGGCGCGGTGCCTGGGTTGACAGGGGCTGGTGGTGGAAGATACCAGTCGCTCCCTGAGATCCGTCGCGTCAACATCCATACTTTTTTGAGTTGGAGCTACTTGGAGGATGTTTTTAGTAAGTAAAGCGCTTATCAAAACCGCTTGTAGCGCCAGGAGCGACGCGGAGCGGATCGCAGGGTGTGGAAAGTTATACCACATTCGAATGCAAGCTGAGAAGATGAGACTGTCAATTCCAACACAATCTCGCAAGAGTTGATTCGAAAAACTTTTATTTAAAACCTTAAATAATGTAAAATTCCAAATCTATGTGAATCTTTTTTGCTCCATAATTGCATTCAATTAAAAAAAGTCTCAAAGACTGGGGCCGCTCAAAAGAGTTGCCCGATAATTAAATAATTACCAGTCCGGGCCTGGCTCCAGGTAACACGTAACTTAATTTTTTTTTGCATTTTTACAGTCAAAGTACTACTAGAATACTTAAAAAACTAGAAGTAAATTAATTTAATTGTTACTTAAATCCTGCGTAACCGAAAATACCTGCTCCCAGCAACAAGCTTGGTGACTTTTCTTCGAATATCTTGCGCCAGTTTCAATTGTATGTTGTTCGGAGCAGGTATTTAATTGGATTTTCCTTGCTGCTTTAGTAAAATTCTCAAATTAGTGCTTAAACTTTCAAAAATCTGCTCCGAGCAACGCCCTCCGAACAAAAACCGAATTAGTTGAACCACTGGAGTGTTGTAACTGGTAAAATACAGGTCCCAGACCTCACGGAAAAATTTCTACCCACCTCCCAAAAAAAGTCCTGGCTACGATACTAAGTTGGTCGCATTTCATATCCTCCAGACCGTCGGTCTGCACGCTTTTAAATCGTTTTCAAGACCAAGAGGGTGGCTGTGCGTAGTACTTAGCCGTTTGATGATTAGTACGGGAGAGTCACCAATGTGTCCATGGAAAAAGTGGTATTCAATCTGGATTTGAAGTCGAGAGCATTACAACCACTGCACTACCAAGACTAAAGTACTTGAATCTGTTGTATTTGTTACTAAAGAATGATAAAAAAATTTTCTTCATCAAAACTACGCCCCTACATATTCTGTTCCTCGGATGTCGTCAGATATAATCTATGCAAAATTGAAAGACAACGGTAGTTGCACAAATATTTGGAGTAGTAACCGAAGTCCAACGCCTGTCCACTACACCTTCAATTTCAATTACGGATTTGGTTCTCTCCGACATATGCTTCAAACTGGTGCGTTAAATTTCAAGTCAATCGGCGCACGCGTTTGTACGTAGTGAAAGAAAAACCGGACGCACGACATCCGGACATAATTCCAAAAATGGTCTCAAACGATTGGTATGGGCTCATAGACCACGGAAAAAATACAAACTTTCCGGAAGAATAATATTATTATGAAGTGCACTAAAAGAGGTGTGGGCGCGCGGGGGGGGGGGTATTTAACCCTTGCAAGGGTGCGCCTAACCGAAGTCGATCGCGAAATGGCGGAAAATTGAAAATATAAAAAAAAAAACAAAAGTCAAAATTAGTATGTTAGCTTTTGCGATAAGCTTAATCAGTATAGACACAAATTATGTCGTCTCCAAGTGACGGGAGGATATGATAAGGAAATTAAAAACAAAATTTATTCACAGTAACAATTAAACTTTAAACAACAGTCAAAGTTAACTGTTAAAACTCATTTTCCGGAATGATAGCTTCGTTGGTAATTATTCCAGCAGTGTCTCGTTAATTAACTCATCTTTGATTCGAGACGAAGTTTAAATTAACAAGCACCTTGCCGATGAGTTCCCGTAACACGTTTCGGTTTCGGAAAAATTGTGACAATTTTGAAAGGAAAAGAGAAATTTGTCGAGCAAACAATCCGCACTAAGAGAGTCTTCATTCAAGTGCCAATTTCTATTTTGTCTAATTTGGAAATAAACGATTCGAAATGTCCACGTCCAAGTTTCTCGTCATTAACATGAATTAAAATTTTTTAATGAGTCCGTCCGAGGAAGCGTGATAATTGAAAACAAAAAAAAATTGTTACGTACCAACAAATCATGACTATCCTTATCACAGATATCTGAAAATTATTATTATTATTATTAAACGATGGAAGCACAAAAATGAACCGAGAGAAATTTAAACCGCAACTCCGCCAGAGCGATACTGGCGCTTACCAAGAGATACTACGACTGAGTGTGCTACGTCACGAACTTCCGGCTTTAAGGGGCGGATCTGTCTGCCCTCTTCGATTTCCGATATACTACACCCACACTAAACCATATGGCTTATCAAATGGGCCTTCGAATTTGTCAAATATCAAAAACTCTTGCTAATATTTTAACAGCCGCCACATCCGTTTCGGATAAAATGCATGGCGAAAAGGAGAGGAGAGAAAAAAAAAGAAATAAGTATTCTAAACGAGAACGACAACGGCCTTGGGTGACAGCATGCAATTATAAAAATCAAGGCCCAGGATGAGAGAACAAAGTGTACGACTAAAAGTTGAATTAAAATTTGGTTGTTGAGCCAAAATTGTGGAACTTTAAAAGTTAAAGGTCCGAATTTTGAAGGTTATAGGGCCGGTCAAATTACGCAATCACCTGTTAATCGGCGACGAGTCCTTTTAATGAAAAAGAAACGGTGGAGTATGCTGGAAAGGCCGTCATTTCATTTTACAAAACGTCACCTACCATAATTTTGCAGTTTATTTTTCTATTAGGTGCTGTATTTTCCATACGAACGGCCATAATAAAATTATCACAGATAGTTGCACGATAGGGGTGTGTCTAATCTAATGTCATGGCACTGATGTGAATGTCATTTCACGGCACTGCGGTATTTTAGTGGGGCTCCTCTACGTAGAAGCCCTAAGTTGTGAGGGCACCGGGACGACGTGATACACCTAGCCTGCCACTTTCAAAGCGCCACTCCCCGCACTAAGCGGACACCATCTTGCTCGTAACGAGCTTCCGTAAATTGCCACGAGAGCCACATACCATTTCGATCAAAACTAACGCCGATTCCAAAAGGCGCATGTCGTATTACGAAAAATTCGCAAAAATTTCATTTTGTCCATCGCAAAAGGCCTCAAAATTTCAAATTGTAACCTCACAACGCACTAATGAATGATAATTTTGTAGGCGGATCCGCTCGCAACGAGGAAGAAGGTCGGTCGATCACCACAAAAATAAATGCGTCCAAATTTCAAAAACTCAAATCAAAAAGCGACTGAAACCATTGATATTTTTAGTTAGTCTCGAATCAGGACCGAATTTAGAAATTTATTTTTTGTTTCTTTTACGGGCGCGCGTTTCGACAAAATTTCAATTTCGAATCGTTAAAATCGGCAATTCCAAGTTGTCCGTGCAATCGAGTCGACAAAATCAATTTATCATTGCTTTTAAGAGCACTTACATAGAGAAACAATAAAAGCAAGAAAACGTAATAGATTCTTTTGTGAGATGAAAATTACGCGTCTAGTTTTAATAAAGCTACGCGCACACGCGAGCGCTAATTAAATTTTGACCCTTCAAAATCCATAAAATTTAAATCGACAACTTCACAACCATTACCAGAAAATCATATAAAAAACGATAAATTTTTACAAGAAACTCGAAACGAGACCCAAGGGTGAGCCACCCCTAAGCTGCACGGGGTTTAGGTTGATGACAGCAATCAAGTTTCAAAATAAAACTCCGACAGACGCAAGTTAAAAGTTAAAAAATCTCGAGTGTCGTCACGTAAAACTGAACATTGAAAAATTGAAGGAAAATTTCAGACTTACCCAAAGCACGCAATTAAGATGGAGGAAAATGTAATTTACCTGAAACAAAACAGAAATTAATTTTATTAAAAACATTTTCTTTAAGAAATTTTACTTCGTTGCTCGAATCGCATTGAAACCGAACTAATTCAGTTTACTAGAGATAAACTGAGCAATTCTTCAAAATTAATTAAAAATTAAGTAATAACCCTAAGATTCCTATTAATTGTACACAATTCGATTTTATAAAGTTTTTGCTCGTCTTTCCAAAGGTAGAAAATTTTCAGGGCGCATTTCGGTTCGAAAACAACCTCCGACATTTCTTGAATAAATAATTGACAACAAGGGTCAAACGGCAAGTCTCAACACTACGACGACTAGAGGGGCTAGACGTCATGGCCAAATTGAGGAGTATGAACCGAGCAACAAACACTGAAGACGGCTGAGAGAGATAGAAACACCATTCGTTTACTTTAAAGCGTGTGTTAGATCCAACGCAAAAGATCATTCTATGGGAATGCAGAGTAGGGCAGCAAACAAAGCCGTTCATGATGTGTTCAGTTCTAATTCGGGAGTAGGAAGGGCAAAAAGTTCCGAATCTGCCTAATAGCCGAAATCTGCACGGTTTGCCGGATAGCGGATCTATAAGGTTATGGTATGAAAGCATCATAGACGCGAACGCGCGACAGGTGTCTAAACTTAAATTAATTTTATGACGGTAAAATGAAAATTACCTTGTTATCATTTTTATTTGTTAGGGTTTTGCAGATATTTGATGTGGCAGTATCTGAAGGTTCCTCGTACTTCTCTCATATGCCATAGTGAGCCTGTTCAAGTCATCTATAGACATAGGGGACCTACAGTTCAACACAGTCTCCGAACCGCGTCAAGTGTCTCAAAACTAAATTAAAGATTTTTAGCATATCTGCTTAAATTATAGAAAAGCTTTCATAATTATGAAAAACTTCACCTATTAGCTTTTGAACAAGAGGCTCAAAAGGTCCCATGTATTTCCTTATCATTAGAGCAAATAAGAAGTTTAAATGTGTGCAAATCAGGGGGATTCGAGACATTTAACAATAGTTGCTTGGCAAATATTAAGATCCAAAGTGTGCTTAGCACTATGTTTTCACTTGTGTTTCGATGGCAATAAGGTTCTTCGACCAGTTTACCTCTTTCGTACAGAAGCTTGAAAAAAGAAACATCTCTACCAACTGTTTAGGCTCTACTAATTTGCATTTTCAGCCTGATCACTCATCAGTTAATAAATTAATGACTGATACTAAATAGTTCTTCATTGTTAATTTTTCGAGGTCTTCCAAGTTAAAATTTCATATTAGCGTTACCGAACCGAATGTGGTTGTTAATTGTCGATGTATTTCTACATTTCACAAATATAACAGATGTCACTTCCCATAATGACATGAAAGATTTTAAATTAAATTGAAACTACCGCAAAAACAAATACATTTACGAAACTTGCGATTAACCTAGATTGCGCGTCACCAAAGCTTACAATAATTATTGAAAGGTTCGATCTGCGACGTGACACTAACCTATCGCTGCCAACACATTGTTACGGCACTGGAAATTTTTATTAATAGTAAAAAGCACGCTCGTTTAGCAGGGTACATTTTCAGTAATCGACTCGACAGCCAGCATTTTTAAGTAAAACTGAAAACGTCAAACCATCACACGCGATTATTATCATTTGTGATGGGACATTACGCCTTGTCGCCCGTTATTGCAGAAAAAAGTTTCACGAAAATTTGTGGTAAAAGTGAAAACGTTCAACCTACACGTTAATTTCTCAAATGTAAACTGACATATAATAACAAAACGAGCTTTTTCGATGTAGTAACAGCTTGGAGAGAGCGAGCAAAGTTTTTCCTGACGTCATTTGATTTAAAAAATTTTCTTTATCAATAAAATTCGCACATGTCCTCCAAGGCCTGCTTTGATTCATGGTTTAGTCATCTCCGCATGACGGTTTGCTTAATTTTCTTCACTTTGGTGAGTAATTCCCCAACGTACAATGACGGATAAAGCTTGGTTAAAATGAAAGATCGAGCTAAAGTTTCTGCAATTGGCCTAAATAATTTAGCAATCATGTGCGATATTTTGATCAACACTACGAAAATGGGGTTAACCTACGTAACGTGACCTAGCATATTTCATTGAGCTTTCACTCACTGACAAGATCAGGGTAGACCGAGGTCGACGACCGCAATGCTAAGCAGACATTAGCCAAAGAGGGTATTCAGAATTCTCACAATCCAATTTAAAGATAGAAATTCAAAAGTCATGTAGCAGGATCAAAGCGACAGGTAAGTCGCGTACAGCGTTACGGAGTGAAAAATCCATTTTGGCTCAAGAGAGTGCAATACGTCACGAGTTCTGGCAGAACTGAATAATGCAACAAAAAACAGTTGTAACTGCATCCAAATCCGTGCGATACTAAAAATCGACTCCTTTTTTAATTTCCCAGGAGTCGTCTCAACTTGGAAAAAATCTAAATGGAGGAAATGCGAAAATTCGACGTTCTACATAAAACACGATTTTGAGATGACCAACCGCATGGTTATCAAGTGGGACATTTATTCCCGGCTGCAAAGATTCAAAAATTTAATGAAACCATAAATAAAGAGGAAAAATCTGAATTTTTAAAAAAGAAACGGAATAGACGTGAAAATTCAAAATTGCTATCATTAAGAGAAGATTTGTAGCTGCAAAAGCAATTTTCTTTTGGACGTAATTTTCTTTTGAATTAATTATGGAAATTAAATTACAAAAAAATTGTGTTCATTTCGTTTGATAAAATTTCCGTCATGAAAAGTGGCAGTTTTTTAAATAAAACAAAAATACTATAAATTTTTGCAATAAAATTATTAAATTTCCTCTCGTTGGAAATGGAAAAACGAGCGCCGCACACGAGCGACCGACCAAACTGACTTACAATAAATTTTACCTTCGGCAAAGCTCACCTTGGATGAGCAAAATTGAATGGGTAAACACTGTTAAAATGCTTTCCTCACTTTTCTCCAAGTTTAAATTGAGCAAATCAGTCAGCGAAAGCTTTCAAGCTCAAACAATTTAAACTAACGACTCCATATATATCACTTACAACTTCCCAAAAATTAATGATGTATCTGTCGTTCATGTCTTCGATCAATCGATCGCTATCTTGAAAAAAATGCACGTATTTTTTTTTGGAAATAAAAAATTCGCCGAGCCTTGCGTCGCTCATTGTGAGATAAAAGAGCCTGCTTGTAACTTCCTCGTTGATTGACAAGGCTATTAATTTATGAATACGAAATAACAAACTTTTGACGTCCAAAAAGGAAAAAGAATGATGAGCTTTGCGAGAAGGCTTAATTATTTAAACAAAATTGACAATTCAAAATCTCGCTAAATTAGTTTGAACCTTACAGACAAAGGGGCGATGCACCAAACGTAAAGCTTCCTACACTGTAAAAAAAGTGTAAAATTACACTGACTTGGTGTAATAATTACCTTTAAAAAAAGAGTATTTTTACTGGTTTTTCGAGGTAATTTAAAAATTACTCTTTTAGTTAGGGTAAATTTACTTAGTGTTTGGAATTTATACATTATAGTGTAAATTTACTCTATTTTTATAGGTAGTTTTACATGCAGCAATGCAATCTATTACATTTCAACGTGTAATTTACTATATCTAAGGTAAAATTATCTGGTATTTGGTATTTGGTTTACCTTTGTGGTGTAAAATTACCTAGAATTGTTCTATTCAATATTTTTTTCATAGTTATTATTTTAATAGTTTAAAATTCATCTAGATACGAGTATGTTTCAATTGCCAGTTGTACAGAAATAGTAATCACTTTCAGTGTTTTTTTTGTACATTATTTATAATCATAATTCGTTATTTTTACCATAAAGTTCGTATTTAAATAAATGCTTATGAAGGTATTCCGTACTTATCACAGCAAGTACAAAATAAACACATGGCGTCGTTATGTCGCTTGTACAGCATAGTATGCATTACCTTGGCGCGAATTTTGTACATTTGCCACTATGGGCTTATAGAAGCTAAAAGTTTTTGTGCTAGTACGAGTGTTAGTTAAATAATTTGGTTTAAAACTACTACAAAAGGTATGTAAATTGTTATTATTTATTTATTTATTAATTTCTTAGTATTGTAGTAATTATTAGATGTAGTAATTGGTATAAATTTTTGTTACTATATTCGTGTAGTTTATATTGTAAATCTATAATTATAAAACAATGCATAAAATAAACAGTTAGGGCTTGTGGAAGTACTGTTTTACAACAAAATCAATCATTACATACTATGTAGAGATGTCTAAATGAATTTTTTATTTTAGTTTTACTATTTTACAGGGAAACTATGTATGTACGTATATTATATTAAAGATTACAGAGGTTCGAATCGATGTTCTTTTGGGAAGAATTAAATTGGCTTAATAGAAAAATAGCAGTAAGTGGGCATTAATACATATAAAGAAACAAAATTTTTATACATTATTTTTAGAATCTTCAAGGAAATCAAAGATTTTGAAAGTAATTCTCCATCAATTATTGAAATAAGTGATGAAACTGGTAAGTCAGCTAAATTTGCTTAATGTATTTTATTTGCACTAATAGTCTTTTTTTAGGACACGATGATTTGTTAAAATTTTATTTTATTTTATTGTATATTGTTTCTATTATTAATATTATTGATTCATATTTAATTGTAGTTTATAATATAGTATATTTTTATAAGTAAAAGAAATATATTTCTAATTACGCTTTTAATGACAACATTGCTTTTATTATGCATTTTCCTGTACAAACTTTTGAGTATAATGTATTTAGTGGGTGTGCCTTGCAATGATTTCGCAATTTTTTTATACTCCAAGTATGTACATACATTTAAAGATAGAAATTCAAAAGTCATGTAGCAGGATCAAAGCGACAGGTAAGTCGCGTACAGCGTTACGGAGTGAAAAATCCATTTTGGCTCAAGAGAGTGCAATACGTCACGAGTTCTGGCAGAACTGAATAATGCAACAAAAAACAGTTGTAACTGCATCCAAATCCGTGCGATACTAAAAATCGACTCCTTTTTTAATTTCCCAGGAGTCGTCTCAACTTGGAAAAAATCTAAATGGAGGAAATGCGAAAATTCGACGTTCAACATAAAAACACGATTTTGAGATGACCAACCGCATGGTTATCAAGTGGGACATTTTATTCCCGGCTGCAAAGATTCAAAAATTTAATGAAACCATAAATAAAGAGGAAAAATCTGAATTTTTAAAAAAGAAACGGAATAGACGTGAAAATTCAAAATTGCTATCATTAAGAGAAGATTTGTAGCTGCAAAAGCAATTTTCTTTTGGACGTAATTTTCTTTTGAATTAATTATGGAAATTAAATTACAAAAAAATTGTGTTCATTTCGTTTGATAAAATTTCCGTCATGAAAAGTGGCAGTTTTTTAAATAAAACAAAAATACTATAAATTTTTGCAATAAAATTATTAAATTTCCTCTCGTTGGAAATGGAAAAACGAGCGCCGCACACGAGCGACCGACCAAACTTACTTACAATAAATTTTACCTTCGGCAAAGCTCACCTTGGATGAGCAAAATTGAATGGGTAAACACTGTTAAAATGCTTTCCTCACTTTTCTCCAAGTTTAAATTGAGCAAATCAGTCAGCGAAAGCTTTCAAGCTCAAACAATTTAAACTAACGACTCCATATATATCACTTACAACTTCCCAAAAATTAATGATGTATCTGTCGTTCATGTCTTCGATCAATCGATCGCTATCTTGAAAAAAATGCACGTATTTTTTTTGGAAATAAAAAATTCGCCGAGCCTTGCGTCGCTCATTGTGAGATAAAAGAGCCTGCTTGTAACTTCCTCGTTGATTGACAAGGCTATTAATTTATGAATACGAAATAACAAACTTTTGACGTCCAAAAAGGAAAAAGAATGATGAGCTTTGCGAGAAGGCTTAATTATTTAAACAAAATTGACAATTCAAAATCTCGCTAAATTAGTTTGAACCTTACAGACAAAGGGGCGATGCACCAAACGTAAAGCTTCCTACACTGTAAAAAAAGTGTAAAATTACACTGACTTGGTGTAATAATTACCTTTAAAAAAAGAGTATTTTTACTGGTTTTTCGAGGTAATCTAAAAATTACTCTTTTAGTTAAGGTAAATTTACTTAGTGTTTGGAATTTATACATTATAGTGTAAATTTACTCTATTTTTATAGGTAGTTTTACATGCAGCAATGCAATCTATTACATTTCAACGTGTAATTTACTATATCTAAGGTAAAATTACCTTAGATACTGTATTTGGTTTACCTTTGTGGTGTAAAATTACCTAGAATTGTTCTATTCAATATTTTTTTCATAGTTATTATTTTAATAGTTTAAAATTCATCTAGATACGAGTATGTTTCAATTGCCAGTTGTACAGAAATAGTAATCACTTTCAGTGTTTTTGTACATTATTTATAATCATAATTCGTTATTTTTACCATAAAGTTCGTATTTAAATAAATGCTTATGAAGGTATTCCGTACTTATCACTGCAAGTACAAAATAAACACATGGCGTCGTTATGTCGCTTGTACAGCATAGTATGCATTACCTTGGCGCGAATTTTGTACATTTGCCACTATGGCCTTATAGAAGCTAAAAGTTTTTGTGCTAGTACGAGTGTTAGTTAAATAATTTGGTTTAAAACTACTACAAAAGGTATGTAAATTGTTATTATTTATTTATTTATTAATTTCTTAGTATTGTAGTAATTATTAGATGTAGTAATTGGTATAAATTTTGTTATTATATTCGTGTAGTTTATATTGTAAATCTATAATTATAAAACAATGCATAAAATAAACAGTTAGGGCTTGTGGAAGTACTGTTTTACAACAAAATCAATCATTACATACTATGTAGAGATGTCTAAATGAATTTTTTATTTTAGTTTTACTATTTTACAGAAACTATGTATCGTACTATATTATATTAAAGATTACAGAGGTTCGAATCGATGTTCTTTTGGAAGAATTAAATTGGCTTAATAGAAAAATAGCAGTAAGTGGGCATTAATACATATAAAGAAACAAAATTTTTATACATTATTTTAGAATCTTCAAGGAAATCAAAGATTTTGAAAGTAATTCTCCATCAATTGTTGAAATAAGTGATGAAACTGGTAAGTCAGCTAAATTTGCTTAATGTATTTTATTTGCACTAATAGTCTTTTTTAGGACACGATGATTTGTTAAAATTTTATTTTATTTTATTGTATATTGTTTCTATTATTAATATTATTGATTCATATTTAATTGTAGTTTATAATATAGTATATTTTTATAAGAAAAAAAATATTTTTAATTACGCTTTTAATGACAACATTGCTTTTTATTCTACTTTTTCCTGTACAAACTTTTGAGTATAATGTATTTAGTGGGTGTGCCTTGCAATGATTTCGCAATTTTTTTATACTCCAAGTATGTACATACTACTTGTTTCATCTACAACAATCATCTACAATTGCACAAAAATAAAACTGAAAATCTTGGCATTATTTCAGTATTTTGTGTTTGACATTTACATAGAAGAAATATAATGATACAAAAATGTTTTTGTTTGGATTTATCATAATATATTTGGTAAATCAAAATTTTTTCAGAAGGTGAAAGCATACATCAAAAGATAATTTTACACTACAGTGAAGAAATAGAAATTCTCAATCAGGTAATTTTAACTACCAAAACGGAAAAATTACACGTGAGAGAGAATCTAAAAAAGTAATTTTACACCACAAAATAAATTTACCTTCTGGTAGGCAATCGAAAACATTCTAAAAGAGTAATTTTACATTAAAAAGGAGAATTACACTTGGTCGAGGATTTACATTTTCTCCATGAAGGTAATTTTACTAAATTTGGTAAAATTACTCCAAGTCGAGAAATGAATATTTTCTAAAAAGGTAATTCTACTATCTGTAAGTAAAATTCCATTAAAAGGTAAAATTACCGCAACTAATGGAGGTAACTCAGTTGCCTCCAATAGTTAGGTAAAATTACCAATCTCTTTTACAGTGTAGTTTATGAGAGGGTAAAACACCACAAGAAATGGCATCGAATTTTCGATCGGGTCGCGAGTCTAGACAGCCAGGAAAGCGCACTCGATTCTCGAAGGATGATCCCTTAACTTGTTCGGTTGGTACAATAGAGAAACAAGAACACAGACTGGAGTTGGCTTACACCCTCAAATTAACTTAGCTCACAACTTTGATTTGATGCAGGAGATATTTAGTTTCAAAAAAAAAAATCTGAATGAACCCCCATGAGTAAGTCGTAATGTCATGTACCTACTCGAATGTTAATAAAAATACAAAAAAGTACCCACATGAGCATTTTAATGACCCCTAATTATTACAGAATAAATCGCCCTCTCGTGATGTAAAATGTGCCCCCGAGCATAAAGATTCAATCAACTAAAAAAAGTGATCGAACTAGATTTTGTTATTCAACAAAGTCGCCGCCCTTATGTTATGCAATTTAGCAATTCAGAAAACTTTTCCAACAGCGATTTAAGTTAAAAATAATTTTTCGCCCTTACGGGAAGGTTTAAGAAATCATTGGGGGGTCGCCCCCACGTATCGAACGAACCCATTAACTTTCGAAGCACACTTTTGCAATTAAAAGTGTCGGAGCACCTTGAAAAGCTCGAAAAGCCATTAGTAAAATATTTTAAAAATTAGAAAAATAAAGATAAAATGAAATGGTGACGCCAACAATGATGAGTCTGAACGGATATTGTTATCATTATCAATAAGCATTTATGCGAGTTAACACGGAGAGCTGGGAGATAAACCAAAAGAGACTTCCGCACAGGACGGAATTCATTAAATAACACTCGAACTGTAAGAGGAAAATAAAAAAAAATATGAATTAAGTTTTTAATGTTCCAATTGTGAAGGGGGTAGTGTCCATTTTGAAGAAATGTAATTTTAAGAGAAAGAGTTTCAATGTTCCCCTCGTAACCGTATCCTGTATCGCCCCTAATTAGATTACTATCACACGCAGTACCCAATGTTTTAACTTCCTCCCCCTGACACCAGGTTTACCACGACCTAAATGTATATTTTTATTTCGTTACACCCCGTATGAGAAATTTACTCTTGACCGATATCACCTGGTATTCGCCAAGTTTGATAAAAACGATCGCCGAAAAAATAAATTACGATAGATTCCGGTCGTTTCCAGAAAATTGTTCTAGAAAATCCTAATAAACCAACTTCCCAATTGGATTGAATTTTGATAAACGTTTTACGATTCCTTCCATTTAAGGGTCAATTTATAGAACCATTAAACTGTAAACGGGAAATCAAAATAGCCGAATAGAACTTAAATAAAAAAATAAAACTAAATCAAACTAATCGAGTTTTCTTAAGTCATTTGAAACGTTCTATTTATGAATGGGGGACCTTCAAGAAGTTTTGTACCTCTCCAAGACCTCATTAAGTAATCAGAATCTATATTAATTATAATTTTTTTTAAAGGGGGGGGGTAGTTACGTTACTGTTCGATGGATTCATGGCTACGGAAGAATCTTTGATATAATATTATGGACATGACCATGTGTGGGCACCTTTAAACCAAAGTTCTGTAGTAGCTTAGCTACTTATCTCGAAAGAGTAGCTTATAATCAGCCACACAATTCTTAAGTAGCATTAAAGTAGTTTATTGAGCTACTTTTGTTTTGATAGATAAGCTACTTCTAAACAACCACTGCAATATTTTAAAATTCAATTTAAAAATAAATATTGGCTTAAATATCAAACTTACTGGCAGATGGCGTTGATGACACACTCTTAAGGGTGGGCTTTGGGTATATTTCGCCAGAAAATACTTCAAATTTACTTCAAATTTTGACAGAATACAGATATATATCAACAAAACCTTGTAAAATCCAGATATTGCATCATAAAATACATATTTTGTAAAATATAAATTAGTTTATTATGTTGGTTTATATCTGTATTCTCCCAAAATTTGAAGTAAATCCGTCAAACTGTTTTTAATATGAGCATTTTCTAGCGAAATACTGCAAAAGCGCAGCCTCTTTCTATATGAGAACGGTTTAAGCATTAAGACCCCCACGGCTGCTAAGTCCGGGTTGAGGAATGTGCCTGTAACCCTTTTCATTGTTGATACTGGCAGTCATTAACTCAGGGGGACCGCCGGCTTTACGTGCCCTCCAAAGCACGGGAGACGGTCACAAATAGAAAGAGAATCAGAAAGAAAATTTTCCTTTCTAGACTCCTCCCGGGATCAGTAGCTGATCGCTCTAACTTCTAGGCCAAGACCGTGTCAGTTACTTTTATCAATTCCAGCCATGAAAAAGGAATGCTAAACTGTCAAATTTAGACCTATGTTGAGGACAAAGACTATAGGCTATGTGCAAGTTCACAACTAGCGCCAACTGGTCGGGCGCGCCGGCACTTTTCACTGTACTTATACCAACCTTGTAATTAGAAAATTACTACATACTCATCACAATACCCATAAACACCAATTTTCACTGTCAAAAACACTGTCATAAACAATGTCAAAAAGTACAGCAAAATGTTTTGAATTTTTAAAAATTCAAATCACTTGCACATAGCCTATACGACTATAACGAACAGTATGCATTATGGTGGTACCTAAAAAATCCAGCGGGAAGACTTACTAGTTGGCTTTCACAGCATTAATTTAGATTTCAGCATTGGAAAAGTTGTGGTACTTGGACTCGACTTATCGGTTAGTGATTTAATGCACGGGACAGTCGGTAGATCATTGCAAAACTTTTTCGATTGTCAAAATAAATCAAGTTTGGTAGAAAAACTAATTGCAAATCAACACGATATTATTTTAAAACAATGTCACGATAATTCCACCTCCGCTCATTTGGTGACATTGAAACGCTTAATGAATAGCTCGTTATGATGTTGTAAAGCGAAGCAGCTTTTAAATATCATTTCATTTTAATGAAACTCTTCCTATAATAGTATATTCCTAAATAAAAAACAATATGTATGCAGATTTTCAGGTATAAAAATAAAATCGGTAGTATAGTTTTTGAGTAATTCAATCTTGAAATTTTCCTGTTTGACAGTACTTAACGTAGGTTACTCGTCTTAATATCTTTGACAGATTTTACTAATTTCTATTTTAATATACCGTAAAACATAAAGTAGAAGGCAAGAACCTTAGAGGAAGACCCCGCCTAAGATACATAACACAAATAATAAAAGATACTGAAACTGATAGCTACGAAAAGATGAAAGATTGGCTTTCAAACGAGAAGAATGGAGACTGCTTCAAACCAGTCATTTGACTGAAGACTTCGAGAGAGAAAACATAATATCTAGAAAAACTAGTTAGTTCAATGGTATAGACTCTATACCTCTCTGATGAGCTGACAGTACGAGGACTAATTCCTGGAAAAATTAAAAACGCTGCAACTAAATGTTGCCGTCTTAACTTCGTTAGCCTTGATTGGGAGAAGGTAGTTAACCGTGATACTTTCTTCTCTGTTGGAGTCACCAATTTAGCGAAATACGTGGTAAAAACGTTCCTCAATTTAGATTTGAACCCCGGCGTACTAGCTGTGCTAAACCAAGCAATTGATCTACTGAGACGATTGGTATTATATTGCGCGGATCTGCTATTCGCTACAAAATTATATTTCTTTCGCCGTTTCCTCCTTGACTGTCCATCTCCCCTCCATATATTAGACCTATCCCAAACTGCCGTTTGTAGAACCTTCTAATAACATATCTTCTGGAGGGCGGATTAAATAATACCCAGGGGTTTACAAGTTACGTCACCAAGGTCGCGTTTAGACGTTACGGTTGACTACACCGATTTGGAAAATTATCTATGGTTGATTACCGCATTAACTTTTAATTTTTGTTAATGAACCTAACATCTTCACTTCAGCAATACTAATGAGACCGAATTTAGTTTCCAAATTATTTGCTGTAGATATAACATAAAAACGAGAAATAATTTAGTTCAACGATACCATGAAAAAGTAGTTGTTTTGATCAACCGTTGTTAGTAATATTATGTAGTATTAGGTTGTTATTATTTAACATAATCACTTGACGGTTATCTAAAACATAATTATTGCTATTTAATAATTTGTAATGTGTCACTAATATGCGTTAATGGCCATTAAACTTGTAGTGTGTCGAAGGTGTTATATCTTCTGTACATTATAAATTTAATGGTCATTAACTTTAATAGCCATTTAAAATAAGTGACCATTAACACCATGTTGTTGATACTACAAATTTTTAAATTGCAATTGAATGTTTAACAAAACCTCATTCAGTTGTTAGAATTTTAAAGGCTATACAGTGCTGGGGCAATGCGGAATAGAGGTTTTCCGTTGCTCTATGTGGCTCCTTTGCCACATTTTCAACCGCGATTTGTCAAAAATCAGTGGCGGCATTTCCGAGAACCTTCTCGAAAAACAGTGTATAACACTTGCCGTGGTTCAAAGTCCACGTTCAACAATTGGGGCCTTATCAATATAAAATCACTGGTATCGCACGACAAGGCCGAACGAGAACGAAAAAACCGACGCCTTGCAATAATAATCTGTTAATATTTCGATTTGTTGGTGTGGATTCTAGACAATCCAGTTAATCAGGCGTAAACGCCTTCGAGAAATCTAAGAGATCTAAAAAAAGATTCGTAGTTACAGAAAGAGTCAAGTTATTGGATAGCAACAAAATGATTCCTTTCACTGGCGTTTTATTGGATTAACGCCTTACAAAATAAAAATCCTTGGAAAAAAATTAAGATGAATGAACCTACTCTGGAACAACGAAGTGAAGATGGAGCGATATTTTCACTTCCTCATTAACGATTATTAAAAACTAAGAAGAGAAGTATGATGAATGATTCAATCAAGTCGGAAGTGTCTGTTTAAAAGTCCATTGTAGTGGGTAACGAGCCTTAAACCTGAATGGAAGATATTGATTAACAACGACGCCGCCGTCTCTCGACGTCTCAGAGATAAGAAAATAGATTCATCTTAAAAAATAATCGCACAGGAAAACCTAATCAAACAAATTCAGTGTTGCGGTTAAATTTCACAAAAATATTACGTTTTAGGATGAATCATGCAAGTTTTGCATTGATTGTTGTGGTTTAAGAATCAGACAACTCAAGACGACAATGTCCTCTGCCTCACGCATGCGGTTGCTTTTTCAAAATCAATACGTCAAACTCCCAGAATTTATCTATTGCGTCTAGCCGATTCAAATCGTAAAAAACAAAAACTCAATTTACGTCACCGTTAAAAATTTCTAGATAATAAAAATTATGGAATAGGTCGGATATCTCCCTTATCGCACAATAAAAATTCAATACTTGCCGTTTGGTTGGCCAGCGATTTTATCGTCAATTTTTCCGGCGATAAAAAACGAAACATGAACACAAAGGCGTTCACAAAAATTGGTGACGCACCTTGTACATAATATAAAATTCCTGTTTTACTACAAAAAACAATTGCAATTTAAAATTAAACAAAATAAAGTGCTATTTTGACATTTACTCCGTCATAAAAAAAGTTGAATATTATCGAGGGCGTATCTGGGGGGGAATAATTTGGGAGCTTTATGCGATGCGTTACAATTTTGAAGGATGGAAAAATTAAAATAATAATGCCGTTCTTAAAATATCAATAAAATTGAAAAACTCCACCCTTGGACGATTTCTGTACTAAAGTTGTTCGCAGCTACGTACGTAGAAAAAATTAAAAAATGTAAACGAGAAAAGCATAAAATCGATAAACTACGCCTAAAAATGGAACAAACAAAAACGCACGTTGGATGTAAAACAATTAACAATCGTCAAATTGCCACAGCAACAAGAAAAATATCCTTAGGCGAAAGTTGCACCCATTACGTGCAAATTTGAAATGCCAAAGCGATAAAATTCCTACCTTAAATATTAGAAAAAATTGGTGTCCGTCGATAAATTTGTGCACATTGGTTTTAAGGCACTTTTCGTATTAAAATTTAAAAAACACCGAAGTTCGTGTCTGTTCAATAAACTAGAAAATTATGAATACCACGAAAACGTCACCGCCCTCTACTTTGACAGACGTCAAAATCACGCCCAAAACACTAGCAAAATCTAAATTTAACAATTAATTTATGTTCACAATAATTTGTACTTGATATTTCTTATTGTAAAATCTTATAAAAAATCCCAATTTTATTCAATTTTGTATTACACAAGTACCGCAAAATATTGCGGCGACATAAACTGACCCCAACACTGTCACTAATAAAATCTAGTTAAATGTCATGAAACTTTGTGACGTCACGCAACCTCAAACTACACCGCAACAAATAAGTCGCGGTCTTTAATAATTATCAAAAAATTAAACTCTAAAATAGCGTAATTAAGTAAAACTACAATTTATTTTTAATTATCCTCTCGGAAAGTAGCAATTTTCGCGTTACATTAGAGGCGAATTAAAAGAAATTCGATTTTAAATTTTAGTGATTGCAACTTTTGGTAGTGGTACAACTAGCATGCAAAATTGCACTACGACGGAATGAACGTCAACTAAAACAAAAATGTTAATGTAAACAATTGCATTTCCGGCGTAAAATGGAATCGGAAGATTTAAATTCGAAACGTCCAAAATTTGGAAATCGCTTCTTGGTGAACGAAGAAGACGTTTTTGCACATAACGCGTGGTGAGTTGACTTTTAGTTTAGAAAACGTCAGTGTAATTTTTAGGTTATATTTAATTTTTAAGGGACGACGTCGAATGGGACGAAGAACAGGAAGAGGAGGCAAAAAGAAGGTTCAGGCTAATAGTAGCGTTAGGTTGAGCTGCGACGAGGTAGAAAAGTACGAGGACAACGCGGACGGATTCTGGAATAAGTTCTATGGGGTACATTCGAATAGATTTTTTAAAGACAGGCATTGGTTATTTACGGAATTTCCAGAGTTAAACTTTGCGGAAGACGGTTCCAAGAAAGTTTTCGAGATAGGTTGTGGTGTTGGAAACACGATATTTCCGATTTTGAAGTATTCCAAAAATCGGGACGTTTTTGTGTATGGTTGTGATTTTTCTCAAGAGGCTATCACCATTTTGACCCAAAATGAGGAGTATGATGAGGGTAGATGTAACGTTTTCGTGTTGGATGCTACTAAACCAGAATGGGAAGTTCCATTTGAAGAAAACTTTTTGGACGTGGTGGTGCTGATTTTCGTTTTATCGGCTATAAAACCAGAAAAGTGGGTTCGGTTGTTATATTTGAATGATGAACTAAATCTTACTTTTTAGATTCCAACATGTAATTCAACAGGTTTTCAAATACTTAAAACCTGGTGGGTTAATTTTATTTCGAGATTATGGTCGATACGATTTAGCTCAGTTGAGATTTAAACCAGGACAGTGCCTTGCAGACAATTTTTACGTGAGGGGCGACGGCACTAGGGTTTATTTCTTCACTCAGGGTAAATATATACTAACCCAGTTTTGATTTTTGAATATCAAACTTAATTTTAGACGAGATTCAGCATCTGTTTGAAAATGTTGGATTTGTTAAGGAAGATCTTCACATTGACAGAAGATTGCAAGTTAATAGGGAAGAATGCTGAAAATGTATCGGGTTTGGATTCAAGCCAAGTACAGGAAACCTTTAACTTAATGTTTTTAATTTTAAAATTAAACACTTAAAAAACTCAATGATTTCTGTAATTCCCAATACTTGTTAAACAAATTGGCGGACAGGGATGAAAGAAACTGAAAATCAAAAAGATTTTTGAAAAATACCACAGGCACTGTAAACAATCACATTTTAATTTGATTCCAAGTTTTTATGTTAAACATTTACCTAAAAGCAAACTCAAAATTTAGTTGCTAGTATTTCATATTGGCGCCCAACGTGGGGCCGAACAGTTTCAAATGAATCAAAGCTGCCAGATTTACAAAAATGTTCATATTGTTTTGCCTTGGCGCATAAATATCATTAGTTTGATGATGATTCATTATAGATAGATCTAGGATCGCCCTGATGGGGAGGGGTAAATAGGATTTAAACCTGTTTGGGGCATAATCGACTATTTGATGAAGGGAGAGACTTAAGTTACAAGTCCAATACAAGAACATTTAATATTTTAAAATTTATATGGTTAATGCTCAATTTCTTCACTCGTAGTTATCTTCAGGTTAAATTGACGAAATAACCAATCAGATGACAACAAAACAAATAAATCAATCATCTGATTGGTTATTTCGTCAATTTAACTTGGTTTGCTAACTTGAAGATAACTAGGAGTCAAGAAATCGGGCATAAGTAAATTAGTTTGTTTAATTTTTACCTGCGAGGGACCCCCACCCCATATTTTATAATTGTAAAAATATATAGTATAATAGTACCAGTAGTATAGACACCGGCAGACTAGAAAGCAGGAGACCACAGTTGAAGTCCTGATCGCGTCGAATGCACTGTTGTGATCAAAAGATTCGAAAATCAATCTTTGGACTGTGGGAAAGACAATGAGAAACCACCTCATTAAGTATATTCCTAGTAAGGTCAGCTTGGCTTTGGCTAAGTTGATCGCCTATGCACTGTAAAGTGTATGGCACTCGAGATTAAAAATTATTAATGACCTATTCAATCACAAATTAAATTCATAGTCTCAACAATTTGAAAACTATCGGCGCTTGGCGAAGAAGCTAACGAGGGTGCTACTTACAAGCAAGTGGAGTCGTTGATTGGTCCATTGTAAACCTATCCAGATATAAGATTATAATTTTGTGCGTAATTAGTACGTTTATTACAGTAAATGGTGAGACGACTCCAGCGGCAGATCTATGGGTAGGAAATTAAAGCCCTCCCCCACATAGCACAATAAATTCACTTGAGCATGGAACCCAAAAAAAATATTAAATGATTTTATATTGAATTTCCAACTTCAGCCCACCCTTTATTAAATATCAATTTTTATGTGTTAAACGAGTGGAAATTGAAGAAATGCAAAATAGGTCAGTATCAAAGTTAAATTAATATACAAATACTAGGTGACCCACATCGCAACATTTTTTGTTCATTATATTGGCGCCCAACGTGGGGCACATTTATATTATATTCTTTCTTTTCGAAAATTTGTTGTAACCTTGTTTTCTTACCCTGTTTCACACATAAAATATCATATCTTATACCTACTTCCACTTTCTATGTAACAAATTGGCGCTCAACTTGAAAATCAAAATATCAACTTGTAGATGGATTTAGAAGTAGAGAAAAATTTTAAAACTCACGTGATGTATTTCCGGGACCCATCCTGTTTATAAAATCGGCGCCCAACGTGGATGTCTGAAATAATTTACAAAAGGTTTAGGAATTGGGATATGTCGTCTACATTGAAACGCCTAATTTTAACTCATTAAACAATTTACATCCACAATGTGTTAAATAAATAATCATTTGAATTACATAATTTTAATACATTTACGATCGTTTTAAAATAAAAACTAAGTAAATAACACACAATTAGAGAAGGTACTTACAGTAACAAGACACACAATAATTTTGTACTCAATTATAATAATACACTTTGAAAAATAAACAAATTACAAAAATAATGTTTCTAATAATAATAATTGGGCACATCTTTTAAAAAAATGAGCAATAAGCAGAAAAATACATATTTATGGAAGTCAATTTAAATCTTGTTTTTATAAAGCTAAACTTGATAATACTCGATTTTTTTTCTAAAAGAAAATGAAAACTTTTGGGTACAAGCATTTATTTACACTAGACATGATCTTGATCCTAAAATTGTAGTTCTCAATTCTCCATACTCAATCTCGATGCCGAAGGAAGATGTACGATAGAGAAGGAGGTTGATATACCATGATGGGTAATTAAAAATCTATATCTGAGGATATATAAACAGCCAAAAGAAAAAAGCATTTGTAAACGGAAAGGAATAGAAAATTTTCCTAGAATGTGAGGAAGTTGATTGGAAAGAACTCTTAGGCCCAGTTATACAATCGTAAGTTAAATCAAGTTCAAGAGTAAACTCATTATTTTATCCAAATCAGAGTACATAAAACAGTCCACCCAAATGGATGAAGGCCATGCCAAGTTAAATAAAAGCTTTTAATAAAAAAAAGTAAAACGTTAGTTACGAAATTTTAAAACAATCCCAACAATTTTCTTAATTAATATTTTGGAAGGATAAAATTGTAGGTGATTTTTCTAGAAGAAGTGAAGGTCACTTTCAATTTTTTGGACACACGCGAAAATTTGTTCGTTATTGTCTTTTCCTAGTAGCTACATATTTTATGAAAAACTGGCACGAATTGTCGAAAATTTGGATGATTATGAGCTAAGGCTGTATTGGTGTGACCGTTTAAGGCGCAAAATCACAATATCACCATGAGTATGATGAACGCGTGAACCTACTTCTGAAAATCTCTTTTTTTGAATATGATAAAATTGTGTCGTTTCATAAAATCACTACATTTACCTCTAAACTCACATCTATAACAATTTCGAATTAATCAGTCGCGTATGGCGACTTGAGCACTTTTTTTCTTTGATTTTTACAACAAAGTATTTTTAATTCTCTTCCGAAGCTGCTCAAAAAATGCATTTAAAATTAAAATAAATAAAAAAAATTTGATAAAAGCGAATTAAATACTAAAATTATCACAAATACTTTGTTAAAAATCAAATTTCTTTAAAACTTGTGCTAGGCACGTAAATTAATATTTTTGTTTATAATTTTTGACCCTGTTGAGAGAGGACCATTATTTTTTAAATAACAGTTTTTATTTAAATTAGGCTGGACAGATTATCTTTTGGCTGGATTACCTTTTGGATGTAGGCAGCATGCACACTTTCGCATACAAATCGATATTGACTCTGTAAAAAAGATACATCGGTTTACTCTTAACCACCTTTACCATGGAATTTGTACAGGGTGCTCCGTTTCAAATAACTTAATGTGGGAATTCACAAGCAATTAAATGAGCCGATTTTTTGCAATAAAGACAAATCCGCTTGGTTCTTATAATTATTTCATCATTAAACATATTTTGTATATACAGGAATATTGACTTGATTTACGCATCATAAGATTTTCAGTGATAAATTTTGTAATGTTTCTGCCTTTATGGAAAACATAAATTAAAAGCAATAACATGTACGTTTGTAACATTTTCTGTCTCTACAATTTTCTCTAAAATATTTAGTAAAGATATTAGTTCAACATTAAAAATTTGGAAATGAAAATCCTACGGTGCATGAATCGATTCACCACCTTGTATAATTTGTTAGGCCGCTTCTCCTCGTGCCGGGTATGTGCAGTTATTAAAGATTTAAACATTAGAAATTTGGATACTTCGACATCATCATGTCCCAAGGTCGAGATAAAAGATATTTAGAATCACATATGATTGGTTTTAGTTAATGTATAATCAATTTTATATTTAGTATAGCTGTTATTTCAAACCACAACAGTAAAAGTAATCACACCAGAGATCTTCCTCTGTTGGGAAGAAGTATTTTTTGTCTTTTGATTGCAAAAAATTTGTTTCATTTAATTGAACCCACTTGAAAATTTTAAAAGAATTTTCCTCATAATGATTAGCAATTAATCACGAGTGCAAATCTTATCATTTGAATTAAACAATTAATTTTAAATAAAATAAACAAATTTGTTCTCTAAAAATTAAAAAAAAAACTTACAGCATTTTGAATCATCATTGCACGTTGTTCTCGCATAGTTTGAACAATATCAAGCGGATAAACGGGTTCATTGGCTTCAATCAGGCAGAGAGCTGTTTCCATGAGTACTAAAACACCGGTACGTCCTATCCCTGCACTGCAGTGAACAATTATTGGCCCAGAACTGTTGCTTCTCGACTCTCTCACGTGTTCAGTGAACGCCAAAAAGAGTCCAGGTGAATCTGGAACGCCGTGATCGGGCCAAGCAACATATTGCATATGCTTGATATCTCTGTGAATATCGTTCTGAAAAAAATCAGTTAGATGAAGCTTTTACAAGGTCAAAAAAGTTACCTTAATATCAGAGAGTACAAAATCCCTAAACACAAAACTACCAGAATCGTCCGTCTCCTCACATATGCATTTTATTGTCATATATTGGAACGCAAACGTCTCGTTAAGACCGGGCCAATATTTGTGACATTTTGCACGACCTCTTTCCACCACCGTGGTCAACATAACAATATGGGTACACTCCTCTTCTAAAACCATCTGCCAAAAATCTTCTGTTGTGGTCTGTAAAGGTCCTTGAGTGGCAATATACCGATTTACAGTCTCCGTATCAGCAATCTTCATATTCACATAGTTGGCATTAATGTAATCACCACTACTTGCATTTTTTAAAACTACACGGGTCGAATCGTCTACAAGAAATTAAAATTATTGAATTAGAAGTTCGTTTAAAAAAAAGACTTACATGGTGAAATATCCCGGTAGCGATTTTTGTTTATATTTTTAGCCTTAAGCGCTTCGTCGCACGTTAAATCGGGATGTTTTCGATACAATAATTCATATTGTGATATCAAAGCACCACTAGCGAGACCATCAGCTAACAACAACATGCTTTGGTCTAAGGCATTGCTTGGTGAAGGTGTTCGTAAGACTTCTCCAACAGGAACGTAATGATATGGCGGTTCTTCGTATTCTTCTTCAACATACACCACATTTTGTTTAACTAGCAACACCAGTTTACCTAAAAACTCAAATCTTAATAGAAACCAAACGTTTTGTGTCGACACGCACCTCCATTCGAACTCCTAGCTTCCTGAATTAACTGCACCACTGTTTGATGTAAACAATGAGATACATCATGTCCGTTAATCTGCACTATTTGATCACCTTCAGACAGTCTTGGATTACACCTATCGGCAGGAGTGTTTGGAGCCACACGGGACACCAAAATTGGCAAATCTTTCGTTTCGGGTATGTCTCTGGTCGTACCCCCTTTAACGTTAAAACCGTACTTTCCGTCGTCGTCGGGATGTAAAACAATCGTTACTACTCCTTCCTCCACCATCTGAGATGTAGGCGAGTGGCTTGCACTGTAAGGTGGCGTATCGTACAACTCATTTGTGGTCGGCGAAGGCGCTTCCTCGTCTGCATAACTTAAAACCCTGCCAGCTAGCCCGGGGGAAAACGGACCTTCCAGCGTTCGTTCGAGAAAACCTCCATCGCTAAAAATTTTTTTAATGAAGATGAAAAAATGTCGAATAAATTTTTTTGTTTACCTCATCACCATAATAGATCGCAAAATTGATACCTACTAAAATCTCTAGAGTGAATGATTTTTTAACTAGACTAACTTGAATCAAGGTTTTCTTGATAATGATAAGTGAGATTTACATACATTATTTAGATAAGAGATTAAAATAATTGTATGTACGTAATAATTATTATTATCTAATAAACTTGTTGTTATCACGACGAATAAAGGGAAAGGTGCGTGGTTAAAGTGTGATTTTGCAAAATTGAGAAAACAATAAGCTTTTGGCTTCTTTGTTGACAATAGTAAGTTTTTGCGTTTTCTTCTTCCTTCCAAATTACAGTAAGAAAAAGAAATATCATCTGATGCAAACATAAAAACAGAAATTGATTTATTCGTTTTAAATTCACGTAAAAACGTTTTTGGGAATCCTTGAAATTCTCAATATTACACAATACAATGCTTTCAAGATTCGATAACTTTGCTGTTTAAAACATAATGCTATAAGCTGCTTTTGAGCGTTTGTAAACGTAGCTTAAGCTACCACTTGAATTATGTATCTTGACCCACTTATTAAAAAAAAAGAAAAATAGGTAACAGTGAGGTTATTTTTTATTTACTGTTAAAAGTTATTAAAAACTTTCAATTTTTTCCAACAAAAAAACTTCTTACTTTAGGTGTTGCTTCTGTTATTTTCAATTGTATGCCAGAACGTCTACTCCTGGCACAGGGGAAATACTAATAATTCATTCTACACTTTTTCCAACTGTAATTCAGAAAACGTCAAATAAAATTCCTATTAGTAAATTGTAATTCAGAAACCGTTAATTGTAAATTTTATATACCGAATGTTCATTGCAAAAGTAGCCAGTCAAAATAACTTTAATTTTTGAATAAATTTGGGAAAAGAAAAACAAGTCTATTTAGATGCCGAGAGACATTCAAAACCAATACTATTTGACTTTTAACCCCTCACCACCAGCTAGTCCTACCATGAAACTTTAAATAGAACCCCCTACCTTGTGATATATCATTTCAAAGATAGAAAAAGTTATTGTTCATCCACGATAACAAAAATTATCTCCAGCCCTCACTACTACTTTTAAGCTTCATTCTCTTAAATAAAAATCAAGATATACAAAAAGAGTTGCTAAAAACAACTTCAGCTACTTTTACAGTACAATTAATTAGTGCAAAAGAGGGTCATGTACGCAAATTCTATGTAATGCAAACAAGGTTCTATTTTTGAAACAGTTTGACTTTATTTGGACCATTTTATAAGCCAAGTCATGTCATTGATTTGTGAGGTAGGTCAATCTATCCAAATTAGCAGTGCTAGCTAAGCAAAAAACATTAAATTGAGAAAGGTTCTGGTCTAATTGGGTAAAACCAAATAGTAATAATAGTTTTCTAATTTAAATTACACTACTGTACGTAAGTAATAAGTACGACTACTACTTGGAGTCGTAATTTAAATATTTATAAAATATTAAAATATTTAAATAAAATTTAAATATTAAAATTTATAAAATATTATAATTAACTATTATAATAAACTAAAATTTAAATATTTTATAAAAAGATCAAAGTAAAAATGCAAGGAAGGCAATTTAAAATTTTAGGTTAAGCAGATCTGTTAATATTATCATTATGTCCAGTTTTGAAGTTTGGTTACTTAGTACCTTTCTCGGTAAAAGAAATAGGGAGTTTAGCTTAATTGGGCATTTACAACCCTAAAAGTATTTAAAAATGTCTTAACTGAATTGTAAGTAATAAAAACTTCCAACAATTTGAAATGACATACCCATAATAAAAATCGACAATCCAATACGGCATTAACTTTTTGTTCAATTTCCTAAACAGCACAATTTTTGCAAAACACATAACACATTTTTATTTAAAAGACCATAAATACACACCAATTTGTGAATAGTTCACAATCATGACTGATAAAACCTGTGAGAAAAATCTCTCTAGTGCACCTGGACCCATGATTAATTATTTACAAGGTAAACGCAAAAAATTTTGTTTAGTCATCTTGTGTACAAATTTATAAAATTACTTACTCGTCTGATAAATGAGAATCGTCTTCCCACGCTTTTCTAGGTTCCTTTGAGCCGAGCGATGTAACTTTATTGTCATAGGGACGAGGTGGTCTACTCGGCGCCGTTGGAGTTTTACCCTTCTCTTCAATCGCAGGCGGCGATATCGATTGACGAACCTGTCAAGTTTTACATTAAAAGACATAAAAACAAAAATACAAGATCTTACCAAATATTTACTAGGCGACCTAAGAAACTTCCTCTCCAGCCTTCCCTTTTGTTTAACTTCCAAAACGGTTTGAAACTCAGTTCGTCCCGAATAATAAAACTTGGAACCCAAAGATAACGGAAAACGTCGGCGAATTTTAGGCGAGTGCAATCTGAAGAAAGTGTGATGTTCGACGCACGCTTTCCAAAGTGTTTTCGAAGATCGATATGTTTCCATGTTAAAACCTAAGGAAGTGTCGTATGATTCGGACTAAAATTATGAAAATGTGGTTAAAGTTCTAACTAGAATCGTTTAAAACATTTACTAGTTCTCTTCTAAGTGTGATAAAAAATTGTCTTCGCTTAAATGATATTTTTAAAATTTTGGACCATGAAAATGTATTAATTCGGAGTTTGTTGTGAAAGACGACTAATCCAACTGATGTTACACCAAGTTGAATGTCCTTGTTAGTGCTGTCCTGCAAATACAACCAAATTTAAATTTTTACAGACAACAAGACAAAACAACAAGTTACCTTAGCTTTGTGTAATTCCACACCGTACATCTCTATCCTTTTTGCATGATCTAAAAAATTGAATTCGGCATCGGCAGGTAATTGACCCCTTAAAATAGAAAGTAAAGAATTTCATTTCAAACAACAAATCGACGAACTTACTTGTGTAATTTATGTAACTCCGCGATTTTCTTTTCCATATCTTCAGATTGACCAGGAACTAGTTGAAGATTGGAAAGATAATCCGGTCCATGTTCATCTGGCTGATAATCACCAAGTTCGGCTAAAACAACAAAATTTGATAAGGCTCACAGTACGCTTTCCAAAACAAATGAATCTTATTGTTCTAATTTTTTTATTTCAGATGCCGCATAAACAAATATATTTTAATTATTTAAAAACTTTTTGAAGAATAAAATTTTAAAAATTAATATGTTATGAGGGGAATTTTTCAAGATGGAGAAATATCTTCAAAAGACAACCTAAATTAAATATTTCAGAATATCCATTTGGTCGTTGTTATGGTAACAGACATTTTGTTATTTATTACTGTTGATATCAAATTCATTTAATAACATAAACACAGATAGCTATAATTAAAACAAAAAATACAAAATACAGAAAAAAAATTAAAATAAATATTCCAAGGTTTTGTTATATTCAGTCTTTTTATTGGATTAAATTTATTATTACACATTACTGACTACTTCTCTTTTATTATTGTTTTCCATTTATTCCTCAAAATATCAAAAATGATAAACAAGTGAAATCTGACTTAAGAAATGTCCATTACCTATATTATCGTAAGTTACGTAAATATAAGTGGGCTAATCTCCAAAAACAAGGAAACGGGTACTGACGTCGCAAAAATGCAATTTTTTCGCTTAAGGTGGCAAATACCAATGTTATTTGGCCATAAGAACAAACCACAATTAAAAACCGAGTATATATAACGTACCGTGCTCAAATTTGCAACATGATATATTTGAACATTTGTCGATAATATATTATAATTACAAGTAAAAACATTTATAGTTAATGAATAAATAAATAAACAAAACATGCCTGCGGAACGGTTCAGTTCTTTTATTTATTGTAGTGAAAATAGTAAAGTAATCATGCTGTATTTACAGTATGTTATTACAAATTATCTATTTGAGAGTTTGCAGTTTAAAAATCTGTTATTAACCTCATTAGTAACGAAATTAATCGTGGTTCTTCTAATCCCTATCCTGCTTATGCTATTTGCAGTTTGGAAAATGTTTCATAGATGGCACGCGCATAGTACAGTATATTATCTTATTTTATGTCGAAAAGATTTACAATTTAAGTTGTCAATATAAGCATTTTTTGTGCTCAAAACTATTTTCTGAATAGGTAAGCGGAAAAAAAGTACGAACTAATACAGGCGTCGATAAATTTTGCTGCTCGCATTATCTAGTGATCAATCGATATCAGAGTCATCTACCAGTAGTGTTTGAAAATAATTGATACTATTTGCCACCTTAATCTCTTTATGTTAGTTTCAGAAAACAACTCTCAAGTTCTCTACATCACAGTCATAAACGAGCATGTTAGGAAAGTTCCCAAACATCCAGTTCCAATTCTTCCATCGCATTTTCTAAAACAAATTCCCTGATTTTTCAGGTTTCCCCCAACTAAAATTGACAATTTTCCCTAACTTTTCGAAACTTGATTAACAAAAATCAAATATGAACCAAAAATAAATGAATTAAATGTTAAATATAACAATTGAATTGTTAAACAAACCAATTACATTATTAAACAAAACAGTTGAATCACGCAAAATTGAATACTACGCTATATGTATTGGTCAGGCTTGTAACTTTGCTAACTTGAGTGTTCCGATAAAAAAAATTGCATAACAAAACAATATGCACCTCATGTTTTAATTAATTTAATTGTAGAGTTAAAAACAATTTCTTCTTCTTCCTCTTAACTTAGGAACGTAATATCTAACAGTAACCTCGGCAAGTTGAAGCCACTACTAGTACTGTGAGCATATTATTTGTTTTACATCTGAAGTAGCTTGCTAGGTTGGCCTCAGATGTGCATGTTATCCTATTTTATAAATGATGGAAATTCATTAACATAGGAGGACCATCGTCTTTACGTGGCTTACAAAGCTCTTCTTCTTCTTACGTAAAGAAGATAAATAAAAACAATTTAATGAATTAAAATAAAAGGTTTTATTATGCTGTCTTTTTTCTTTATCCTTGGAACACTCAAGTTAGCAAAGTTACAAACCTAAATAAACATTTTTTGAATCAAGGATAATTTAATTGTTGAGACAGAAACAATTGAATTTTAAACTAAGCACAATTAAATTTCTAAATCAAATATATTTCAATTATTGAACTAAACCAATGGCAATTTAGGACAAAATAGTAGCTTCTTTGCATATAAAACAATCGAATTGTTGAACTAAAAACAATTGAATTTACCAACCAAACCAAAAGCAATTATACTACTAAATCAAAAATATATGATTACTAAACTAAACAGCTGCATTTTTGGGCAAAATACAGTTAAATAATGAAACCAAAATTAATTGAATTGCTGAACAAAACAGCTTACTGTATTAAAGAAAGCAACCGAATTTATTTAACAAAACAGTTGCACTTTTGGTATTACCTAAAAGTTGAATAAATTGAAAAACGAGATAATGTATTGAAAAAATGTTCCCCAATCTGGATTCAAACCTGAGCGTATTAGATGTGAATACCCGTGCTAACCAACTGCACTACCGAAGCGATTAGTTTATGTTGCACCGATCTGCTATATGAATTACTAATTCTAGGACCGCTACAACAGTCAAAATAGTTGAAAAACCTGGTAAATTGTTAAAGAAACAATCGAATTATTGAACAAAAAAATAATTGAATTATTCAACCAAAAACAAAAAAATAATTGAATCAATGTTAAACCAAATAGCTGAATTATTGACTAAACAGCTGAATTGTTGGAACAAACAGTTGAATTATTTAATAAAACAGTTGTATTTTTTAACAAAGCAGTTCCCCTGTTGAACCAAAAACAATTGAATTATTAAATCAAAAACAATTCAACAAGATTCCCACCAAACTTCCTAAAACAAATTCTCCAGCTTCTCCAGGTCTGAATCTAGGCAAAATCTAGAGCTCTATTAGGGTTAGAAGGCTACTTTTCGGAGGAATTTACAGGGAATTGAGTCTGGTGCCGGTGAGGCAGTTTCTTGTTAGACGAATAGAAAACAAATCCAAATCAAAAACTGAAAACTAAGTTTTTTAGGGTAAAATTCGAAAAAAATTGGTGTTCTGTGCTGTATGTCAGAAACTATATTTCTTTTCCAGTTTTATATAAAAAAATTGTATCTAGTTTAATTTTCCTCACATCCATTTTAGACTTGACATACATAGGAAATGGATAATTCACCTTATTTGCCCATCAATTGACTGGATTACAAATACAAAATTTTGATTATAATTCTTCTAACATTCAATAATGAAAATTAAAATTCTTCGACTTACAGAAAAGCGAGATGAAAAGTAAATTTTGTCAACTTACATTGAACCGTGTAACTGGCCAAGAGGCAGGCAGTGCTGGGCGGTAAATGCAGTCTTTCCTCTAAAATATCTCTTCTCACTTGTAAATAAAACTGATAACGTGTATATTCTTCTTGTAATTTACTGGGATCCGACACATAAAACTTGACACGGAAATATAAAGGATATTGGCAGTTTCCTAGTTGCTTTTTTATGGATTTGGACGGATCTAACCACCTCTGCAAGAATAAAATTAGCTCGACGATAACAAAACTAAAAAAGGTACCTACCATACATTCCGGTTTGTTACTGTTAGGTGAACAACCGTTTTCCGAATACTGAACTCCAAAGTAATCCTTCTCGACTAGCTCCAAGTGTTGGTACACTTGATCCAACAACGCGACACCCTTGGCTCGTTTTTCCACATTGAAAGTGTGTTCGGTATCGTCTAAAAACAATACCGTCACACTGAAACCTTTCAACTTGCGTTCGCGTGCAGCAGCCAGCTCTATCGCGTGTACGTGGTATGTCCCACTAGAACCACTCAACGCCCTTCTAGAAAGACTTTCGATCATCGTTCAACATTACGCTAATCTGAAAAGAAGCAAAATGTAACCGAACCTAACCTAACTTTCCTCCTATCGATGAGATAAACGGGGAAAGTCAACTTGTGGTGTGCGAAAATTACCTCAAATAAAAATAAAGACGGTAATCCCTAGATAGGCAAGAATTCACATTGCTGTGGTTTATTAGTCACTCATTAGCGTATCGAGAACGTATTGCCATTCGTTATTTTAAGCCAACCGAACATCGTGTCACTATAACGAAACAATCAGATTGTGGAAACTCAAAATCACTTAACTTTCAAAATAAAAAGGTTACATAAATGTGTTTACTTAAAATAATAAATTTATAACAATAGATTACGGTCGAAGTTTTCGTAAAAAAATTTATTATAATTGTTGGTCCGCGACATCTGTGGTTATTTCGCGTAGGTTTTGATCTTGATGTACAAGGTGGTTGGAAAATTATTGCGTTTATTGCATCAAGACTAATTTATTATTATTAGAGTCAGACAGACACAATTCCAATTGCTATTATTTGTTTGTAATGGCGAAGAAAAACCACTTTTTCTATGCCTTAATATCTTAATCGCCTTTGAAATAAAGCAGGAATTTGCTTGTGATAAAACCACTTCATCCGGTAAGGTTTTTTGGAATTTTTTATAGAAGATTAATATTCAGCAACTGAAAATAATCCATTACTATAGCAACGGCCAAGCAGATATGCTTAAATTTTTAATGAATCTCTGGTAAAAATAAACTGACCTCTCCGGTTTGCACAAAGTTTCAGCTGTATGCTTTTTCTAATTAATATTTTCACTTTGAACTCATGCTAAAAAAAAAATACATGGGGTCGTAGGATTAGGTTTGATTTCCAATTTCTGCCGCTCATTGAAAAGTTGATGGTTTGAAAACAGCACGTCACCATAGCAACGGCTATATTGACCTGAAAGCTTTAATTCGTTAATTATAAAAATAAACTATATGGTCCGGGGGTCTGGGGGTATGGAATACCCCGAGGTATAAATGTATCGTGAGTGGAGAGAAAAGGATGCTTGACAAGGCCACCCTAACAACAGAACTAATGGAATACATCTTCGGGGGCGGTAATTTTGCTTGCATTCAATCAGTTTAACGGTTGGAGCAGGTGTTTATTGGTAATATTGACTTTTGAGTTCTGAAATTTTTGTAAAACACACCGGTCACCCCTTTCGCGTTTCCTCTTCCGTGTATTTTCTTATGAAGAGAGACGCATTATTGTTTAAAATTTCATTGGCCCCAAATATCTTAAGACGGCTCTGATACTTGGGACTCGCCATTTTAGGTTATCATCAACTTGCAGCTCATACTTTAATAGGCTAGGAGATTAAAGGTTACCTCAAAACCTACCCCCTATGAGGAGGGAGAGAGGGAAAATACCCCTCCAGTGTTTAAAAATCGAACAGCCGAGCATTACATGTTTAAAAATAATGTAGAACCTTTTCTTGGCATGGATGACACATACTGGATGTAATTTAAACTCCCCCCCACCTACATAAGGTTTTTTCATAAACTTGCCAGATTTAGTTTATTTATTGAGAAAATAAAGGCGGGAAATTTAAAAGTTAATTGCAATATTACAGTGTTCAACAAATCTGCCTCTTTCTACCCGGTTAAAATAATAAATATAATAATATGTTCGGGGATGAACGGTAAAAGACATCTTCATTAATTTATTAATTCAGTTTATTACAAAAACAAATTTCTTTAAATAAATATATTTTTAACACATAAATAAAGTGTATCACTTTTGACATAGACAATATCATATTATACAATAACCATATATTATTTATTATTTTCTAACTTCAATATTTATGTTTTGTTTATAAAAATTAATATAGAGAAATGTAAAAAATGATAGTATAAAATTGTATCTATAGACATATAAATCTTAAAATTAATATTATTAACGAACACTGAATATGTCGGATTCAAATAATGCTGAATATATAAATTGAGTTACCTGTTTATTGTTGGTATAGCAAGATATACAAGGTGCTTGAAAATACGTGAATTATTTTACCTACAAGTGCGAAACTTTATTCTCCAAGTCAGAAACCTACTAACTTTTTATTCTGCTTTATTAATTTGTGCTGCCATCTCTTTAGCTGTCTCCCGATAGCCAATCCTCACTATCCTAATAATTTCACACAATTTTTTGTTTAAGTTACATGGCTATCGTTATTTCGTCTATAATTTTTGCCGTTGCAAAGCATGCAAAATTAATTTTGTTTATTTGCTTGCCGAATGATTACACGGGCAATTTAAACTGTAACTTTTAATTGGATCAACAAACTGATAATGCAAGCGTCTTGTATAAATTGCTCCGATATGTACTAATCGTAGTCATCAGACAATAAATGAACAAATAGGAACAAACAACTTCCATTAAGTTTAACAATTTAACATTAAATCTTCTTTTTATTCGAAACACAATAAAACACATGCAATAAGCAAGGCTGAAAATTAAGCATTTCAACTTGCGGCAAGATTTTCTCGGGCACCACTTGAATTAAGAAAACACGAATTTACAACGAACAACGTTGCTTTATGGAAACGTGCCCGTTTTTGCCGCAAATCGTTATCAATACAAATGCCACTTTTACAACAAAAACAAATCGATTTACGTTTATAAATGACAGAGTAACTTAATATGGCCACTAATATATTTGGCATTTATGCCGTTTATTGCGTTTGCAAGATGTTTTGGACCCCAACTCACAAAATCCAGCTGCTTTATAAATTTTAATTAATATCATAAATTATATCGATCTCTTCATGCAAGCGCAAAAAAATCCACAAAACTCAGTTGTGGGGATGCATTGGCTCGGCGGCGGTTCGACCCCAACAAGAAAATTAAGAATTCGAAAAATTTCCTGCTTATTTCAGAAACCGATCTCGGTCACATCGTACTGGGCCAATACGTCCCTGGTTTATTACACTAAATACACAAAATTAAACAAATAAGCAGCTGTTTGAATTCATTAACCATCGATTACAATGCACAGTAAATGTGTGGTTTTCAAAAATCGTAACGTGGACGTTCCTGCGCCTCCGGAGAGCCCTGGAACGTTCATCTTATTTTTTGAAAATCTCATACCAAAAAAAAAAGTTTCAACTAACTTACGCCACTGTTGCGCGCCGCAACTTGGGTTATGGGTTATAGGCAACAAAAGGTATTTTGTTTGGTGTTAAATTGTTTAATTTTAAGGAATGATAACAAGGAAAAAGTTCTCACTTTCCAAAAAAGCGACAAAATTTCGTAACAATAACAGTCGTAAAAATAACAATCATAATCATGCAGGTAAGATGGTTCCTATTTAAAATACAGGACCGTATTTAACAAAGAATAAAATTTTAACGAATCGTTGTCAACAATGATAACAGCCGTGCGAAACAACGAATTGTTACAACGTGAACACGACTACTAAAATGTTAGAGTGCCACTGGAACAGTTGTGATTGTATTTTTATCTCAGAAAATATTTTCTATTTCATTTAAAGCTACTTCACTCTTGTTTTCAAAAAAACGCGACTTAATTTCGATTTTTCCACAACCTTTTTGCAATGAGAATTATAAATCGGTGATTCGCTCCGCTCCGCTCCTACTATCGCCAATCCCGAATTTATAAATTGTGCTTTAAAAATTATTTTTCTGCTAACAATTATATTATTCAACTTATTTCTTAACTATGCTTACAAATAATCTGTTGAGCATTCTATTTAAAAGTAGGAAGACACTAACGTTTTATTATTAAATTTTTTGTAATTATTTCCTTCGTGCGTGTTCTCCTTTACCACACTAAAAGTTAACAACACTGCATGAAAATATTGCTTAACCATATCGTTATAAACGAATCCGTTTCAATTTGTAATTGCATAATATTAATAAGCCTCAAATTGATTATACATTTGAAAAAGATGAGCTTATCTTTTTTAAATTTACAATCTATAGTTGCTTCTTCTTCTTCTTCTTATTTTTTTTTTACAAGTTGTGACGGATCGTTCAGGTTAAAATGTAATAGTAAGTAATAAGGCAGGCTTGGGACAGGAACATGTAGTTAATGAGGAAGAGTAACCTTTTTAAGGATGATGGTAAAGGTAAAGGTGTGAGCAGGTGAATTGTGTGTAGTGGAAGGAGTGGAAGGCAGCGCGCCAGTGGCCATTTGTTAGTTGGAAGAATGCTTCCCATCGGAAGAAACTAGCTCGCTAGAACCGCTGCTGCTTAAGGTGGTGTTGGAACCATACGGATCTAGAGAGCTCTGCACTGACATCGAGCGACCTTGAGCTTGCCTCCTTACTCTATTAGGAGACAGTTTTCCGGGGTCGACACTTGCTGGGTCTGCCTACAACAAGGGTTTCTTATTCATCAATGTAAAAGTAAACTGGACATCAAATTTTTAGAAAATTTAATTAAACAAAATAAATGTACAGGATGATAGAAAAATACTTTCTTAATAAAATATGTTGGAGGCCTTCTTCTAACGAGCAACTAAATGTACAATTCATCCGTTAATTGAACATCGTCTCGTAACTAAAAAATACTTTATAAGATAAACGGGTTTTCTTAGATTGGAGATTCATTTAATAAAATCTATAAAAAATTAAAAAAAAAAAATTCGTAACGAAAACGAAAGTACCGAAAAACACACACCTGATAAGCTAGGGCATTCATTATGATGCTGTACGGCACGATGCCCAATGGATGAACCTCCCTCATGAGGACGTTGGCTGGTATTTTATGAAACTGAATGTATTCCAAAAAATTTCCGATCACATCTTTTAAAGGCGTATTGGAATTGTTGTCGCAGTATTTTTTGCCTGAAAACTTTATTATGCAGCCAACGGAAAACTTTCAATGTTTACTTACTCCACATCAAAGCGGCCTGAAATTTAGTAAACTCATCTGCATGAAGCTCGTCCCTTACCAATATCAATCGAACCACATGTTGGGGTAACAGAGTAAACGATCCAAGATTCAAAACTTCATTGCCGTGCTCGTCGACAAACTCCAAAACCTAAATTATCGGATTTTAGTGTTTGCTGAGTCTCAAAAGCGCAACTTTACCTTCTGGACGAGCGATTTAGTGCATTTGTATTGAATGTAACGTTCGGCAGAGGCCAAAAGAGCACAAACGGTGTCGACGTTAATACAACACTGAACAAAGCCGGCACAAGCACGACGCAACTCATCTAAACCGTAATAGTCGGCTGCATTCATCACACCTAAAAAAAAGACTGACGATAAAATTCGCTTACGTTGATGACGAAGAATTACCTAACAGAGTTCTGGGTTGGAGGGTAACGCACCCGGTGTGGATGTACTCGATCAGTTGCCTGAAGACGTCGGGTTCGAATTCCTCGATTATAAGCGTTTGATGCTGATGAGAAGTAGGCTGAGAAATGCAGCCAAAATTTTAGCGCAAGATTTTAACAAAAGCAAACATAAAGTGCAATCATGCCAACCGTGATTTCTTAAATTGTCACAGGCCAATTAGCTCAAACACATTCGCACTCGTTTTTACAAGACAAAAACCACGAAACTTTGATACCCGGGAAAAAAGTTATCAGCACAGTTGTAACAGGCAGATTCGGTACTTTGTGCCGGGAGTTCACGACTCTCGCTCACCGCGAAAGGATTCGCTCTTTGTAAAGAAGTAGAACAATTAACGTGGTTAAACTTTTTGTTTTCTGGACGACGATGCCTTGGTAGGAAAGGAGGAAGAACTGTTTTGTTATAATTATGACAAAAACAGTTCAGCGTTAAAAGTTGTGATGTCATGGCTGTCGTCAAACCTTGGTCGAGAGTATAATTGTTACAACTGCCCTGATAACTTCTTCGGGTAACTTAAATTTTTTGGTTGTTTTAGAACGAAAGATTTTTTGGTATTTCAAAATTAGATAAACCAAAAGTGGTTTTTATGCCAAATGCACAAGATTAAGATTTGTTCAACTATTTCCACAGTTTCATATTCCTAAATTGTTTGTGCAACGTTCGCTTTCCATGCTGCATACTTCAACTTTTGTGCGTCAACATATTTCATAGAGGAAATTTGGCAAACCGCCTAGGTAATTTTCCCTTCTCGAAATGAAGTTTTACTATTACCCCTACGTGCTATGAAATTATGGAGACGCACAGAAAAACCACAATGTGATGATAAGCCAAGAAATAAGAAAGAAGTTAACCGTAACTTTAACTATCAGATACACTAACTAGCAAAACAAATCGAGTTTCAGAAATTTAACCTACGCTAGAATAAGAAAGACTACTCAAAAAAGCAATGAGACTAAACTAACTGTTGCAAACAATGAGACGGAAGAAGGATAAAAAGGAACTTTCGGATTACCTCTTGGATAGGAGCCAACTGCTGGGTGAAGCCTCTCTAAGTATTGCAGATAATTAGTAAAGTCTATTTTATATTAACCAAAAAATTGCTTCGTGTTCAATTTTAAGTTTAATTTTCTATTTAGGAAGCTTTCTAATTTTGATTTTTGACATATTTTATTGCACAAATAAACCAAATCGTACCTGTTGTGATGCGTTTTGTAAATTAAGAAGGGGTTCCGAAGATCGTTTCAAGAATAATCTCAGTTTGTTTTCTCGTGGTGCTGGTTCTTTCTTCCTTTGGGGACTGGGAGCCTAAAAAGATTTTTTTTTGCATTTTATGCACTTGGTCTTGACCGAGGACGTTCTCACCTGATACAGCATTTTGTGGAAAACACGTGAACGAGCTGCCAAAACGGCTTTGACTGCACAAACTGGTTCTCTGGTATCGCCAACTAAAAAGGTGACGTCACAAAGTTCGGGCATCGAAGCCAAAAACTTCATGTCTTCTGCTAGGCCCGATTTATTTTCGAAAGTGCTTAGGTCCGGTTCGGACTCAGCCATGACGCTATAACCTGACAGAATTAGGTTTTCCGGCATCTGAAAACAAATTGAAAATGTGTAAAATTGGCAAAGATGGAGGAGGCCACAGTCTTTTTCTGGTGAATTTTTATTATGATGTAATAAAATAACCCAAATTTTAGAACCTTCAGATTACAAATGTCGTTGAAGTTCCTTTAGAGAGAATGCGATTGCGGTTAACCACAAATAATAATAATAATAATCTATGTCGCGTTATAACGGATGAATTCGTCTTTTGCTGTATGTTTTTGTCCAGAAAAATGTTTGAAACTTCAAGATGAGTACAAAATAAATTAATATTAAAATAACTGGATGCGTAACTTTAAAGAAGCGCCGTAGGATTTTCTGATGAAATAGTTCGGTAATATGAAATAACCGACTTCTACTGTTTTTAAATTTAAAAGAAATGTTATTTTAATTGAATCGGCCATAATTAAATATTGCTTAATTGTCGTTTTTTAGTAACTGGCAGTTTTAACTTAATTCGTACGGCTGGCCCGATGGACTTCTGGTTTATATGGAACTAGCAAGTGTGGTTTTGGCCTTCTCAATTAATAAATAAAATGGTTTCATCTTCAAGTTGTTTTGATTCTGGTTATTAAGGTAAATTGTTGTATGGTTGCTTCTCCCTTCCCCAAATTAAATTCTCCAGTTATTCACGAAATATTTTGGAAGGGGGGGGGAGGTGATTCCTTCTGGACTGCAGTTAGCTATCGCTGCTTCTGGACAAGTCTTCGCAGATCTAACTTTTGCAACCACTCCAAATATCTCCGAGTTTTGTGCTACGAATTTTGCCCCCCGCTTTCAACAAGCTCAATTACAAGACAGATTACTAGCAAACAGTTCAACATCAGAATTATAACCAGTACAAGCAAAAGAAGCACTTAGAAGTTGAAGATAGAGTACAGATTGAAAAACCGGAAGAAATAAGAGGAAAAGAAAAGAGGTTAATGGGAAATGGAAGCAATCCTCAACGAATAGATATTGCTGATAAGGGTAAAAAACAAAGAGGTTCGAAGAAGCTAGAAAAGGGCAAGGCAGTTATCTTTCGACAGGAGAAGCTGAAAGCAACTTCAAAAACTAACAGAAAAAATTGGGAAAATGAAGCAGAACAATATGAACCCTTTGGCAGCGATACAGTGCGAAAACAGTGCAAAAAAGGAAAACGAAGAGACCAGAGAGAAAAGCTCATAGAAGTAAAGTTAATCAATCACAAGGATAGCAGAGGTAACTGTGGGTTACCCAAAAGTAAATGAAAAAAAAAGTTCGCAGTTATTAATGCGTTAAATCAATGAATTTAAAGAAAATCAAAACGGCTCTAAGCTTTTTTGATCCGAGGGGTCAACCGCTAGAGGAAATCGTGTACAATTAACTTCACACTTCACGTACTTCATCATAATTCTCCATACTTCTTCGTACTTTATATAATTTAGCACTGCAAGGTGTTCCACACCCCCCAGACCCCCCGGATTAAGTAGCTTATTTTTTACCAGAAGTAAACTGAATATCTCCGGTTGCAGAGATCTGCCTCCCAGGGTGTACGGAATTTATAATTACGCAGTTTATAATTAATTGTCAGATTACGAATTAACACATTTACTTGGCCATAGATAATTTTAAAAAACTTGGGATATGCTTAAATATTTAATTTGCTTTTAATAAAAATAAATTTTTAAACCGGAGGGTTTGACAGGTGTGGAACACCTCCAGTGCCTCTGCAACAGGAGATCTTCAGTTTACTTTTGATAAAAGTAAACTACTTGGTTTGGGGTTCTGCATGTTCTGTAATGTTCTTCATTCCACAATTTGTGCACTGGAGGGTGTTCCACACCCCAGACCCCGGATTGAGTAGTTTATTTTATCAGAAGTAAACAGAAGATCTACCGTTGCAGAGATCTACCTCCCAAGGGATACGGAATGTAAAATTATGCAGTTTATGATTAAGTCAGATTATGAATTAAACACATTTACTTGGCCATAGCTAATTTTAAAAAACTTGGGATATGCTTAAATATTTCATTTGATTTTAATAAAAATAAATTATTTAAACCGGGGGGTCTGCGGGGTGTGGAACAGAACAGAACAGAAAGTATTTCATGTACTTCATGAGATGTGTACAAAAAACTTCACCAGCGGTTAACCCCTCGTTTTGATCATAATTGCTAGATCATTTCACAAAAAAATCTGAAAATTTGTAAAATCAGTTGGAGTTCTCTTCCTTGGTCGCTTCGAATGCGCTATTATTGTCCAATTGTAGTAAGGTTTTTTTAAAATCAATATCTTCATATTATTGGATCAGTGTGATTCATGGTACCCCACGCCACAGTCTGAAGACTTCGTAAATCTTTATAATATTTATTTTATAAATACGGTTCTATTATTCCTGTGCTTTAAAAAACAAATGTAGTAGACGACCCCCCCCCCCCAAAAAGTTAATAACAAAGAAAAGAAAAGCGTCTTTGGCTTTTTTGATAAACCAATGGGTGATTTTGCGTCTAATTAATATAACCGGCGTTTGTTTTACAAAAAAATAATAAACACCTTTTTGTTCGAAAATTTCGTCACCAATAAGATTCTTATTATTAAAATAGTCTCAGACGATATCTAAGAAGTAAAAACCGCGAAAAACTATTGCAATGCAGAAAATTTAATTTTTTTTATTTATGTAGTAACAAAATGCAGGAAAAACGTCTAAAAATATTTGTTGTGCAATGACAAGGAATTTTTGAGATTCTCAAATGATGTGGATTTTTTTTTTAATTTTAATTGCATTTTAAATAGACAAAATAAATTTTTCAAATCCGAGAACAGGCGTTTTCGGAATCCTATGTAGGAAGGCACTTTGGCGGCCAGTACAAACTTAACCATCAATAATACGGATTTTTTTAATAAAATCATTATTGTAGAGAATTTAATGCTCTATCAGAAAGATAAGAAGAGTTTTTGCTCTATCTCGCTTGTTTTTAAGATATCAAGGAAAACGTATAAATTTAATGTAAAAAGCATTTACCATGTATTTTAAGTTAATTTTCTTAGCTCCTTTGTTTTCTCTCGGGAGGGTGGGGGATGTCAAAACTTAGCTAATATCATACCGGGCTGTACAATATAGTACATAATACTGCCTTTCTCCATAATTTTGAATTTAATTTTTTTCCCAATTCTTAAAATTTCCAAAATTCGCTTTTAAACAAATTTATTTATTATTAGTGCCGCCGGTTCGTCTTTTTAGCAAAAAATGATCTAATATTTCTAATTTCTAAATAAATGGGTATCCAAAATTAAATTAAAACTTAAAAATTAATATAATAAAATAATTTTATATATTTTGCATTTGGTTTATCTGAATTATTTATTTATCTTGATCCCTTCTGTAATTCGAAAGCTTTGCGTATCTATTAGCTAAACAAAACTCACCCCGTGAATTGAAAATTTTTAATTAAACTTATCTTACCCGTTAATTACGCCGTATTAATTAGAAAAGCACAAACTCAAAAATAGAAACACCTAATTGCGACAAATACAATGCACGTATTAAACAGGAAACGAATTACACATCCGATTCTGATTCATGGTTTCTTAAACATTGCTACATTTATTATTTACAAGTAATTCACATTTGTTAAAAAAAATTTACTCTCTAAAATCACTGCCAAAAATAATAATTTAGAAACAAAATCAGCATCTGAACCAATAAAATCCCAAAATAAAATCGCCAAGCGAACGGACGCAATAATCATCAATATTTCAAAAATTTATTTTCAAAATTAGAACAAATTCAATTTGTTATAAATTTCAGTCAGCTGAAAGATTATAATATACACAGCCTTACATACCTGTTGAATTGAGTTTAAACAGAACACCACAAATAAATAAAAAAAGGAAAATTATCAAAAATCATACAATTTTCAAAAATATATTAATTTCAAATTATCAAATTCATTTTTTTACAAATTTGATACAAATAACAAAAAAATAAGGAAAAAGCTTCCGCACTCCACAAACTTAATACTTGATTTAGTTATAGGGAACCTTTCGCGCATGATTCAAAATAACGATTCACCTACGTTTACGATTTTATCGAAAAAAATATGTATTAGTGAAAATTGCAATAATTATTAATTAGTACAAAAAATAAATAACATTATAGCATAAAATATTGCAAATAATTCCAACTTTTGTTTGATGCACAATTAATGTAGAACAATTATCAACCTACAGTGCACCCTCGTTGGAAAGTTTTTTCTTAATAAGTAAATAACAAACCAAAAGGCTAACCGCTGGTGAAATATTATGTGAAGTCCTGAATAAATTATCCTGTGGGATAATCATATAAAACGTCACATTTCACGAAAACAGTTATCATGTGATTAATTGAGATTTTAATTTGCGGATTAATTTGATTCGCGGTTGCAATACTAAATTATATCTTCTCGATCTTGATTTTAATTAATTAAATTTTCAAAGTACTGCATATCTACCCCAAAATACTTAATTTATCCAAATTGCCAAAATATAAAATTTTTGGTTGCGGTTAACCCTTTGAGTAAAACCAATGCTACAAATGTCCAACTTTTTTATTATCTACATTGGCGATTTCATATTTTTTGTTTTGCCACTTTAAAGTTTTCAAAAAAAATTTTATGTAGTATGTTAACAGCGTAATGCCCACTATTATAAATATGCACCCTGTGATTGGAAAAATAGTTTTCGGCAAATGTAGCGCCACTCTTACTTTCCATGCCACAAAATCTGGAATAGTTGCATTTTGTTCGAACCAAAATATAGGAAAAAATAACGTAGGAACTTTTGAGTATAACCTTAAAATCAAATAAAATAGAAAACAAATTATTTTTTAAAATTACAGCATACCAAACATCTTCCATGGGAAACAACCGAAAATTGAGTTGCAATCTTACAAAGCCATCTAAAGGTAACCCGGTATTCTAAAAAAAACAGCCGATTTATTTTGATGTCAAAAACTGAAGTGCATACTTACGGGTTCAAGAACTACAAACATTTCGTGCTTTGATTTTTCCGGAGCTAAACCGTCGACCAGGTTCAGGTACGACGGGTCGGCGTTGTAAAAGTGCGGAAGTGAAATAAATGAAGGCGTACCATACCGACACGATGAAATGTTCAATAACCCCGAAGGTACGCATTCTCCATTACAGAAGCACTTTTTTTGGGAACCTGTGTACCTTCATACTAAAAGTGAAAAATTCTTCGCAATCAAAACAAGAGCCTTACCGTTATCCAGCATGGACACCCCAGCACTGTATTTATATCCCAAAATATTTTTCACCTCAATTTCTTCCTCGTAATCCATTTTGACGGGACGGCACGAGTCGGTTAAGAAAATATTAACGTTGTTTTTTTCTAAATGTCGAGGAAAAATGTCGCCCACCGAACTATCGATATTCGAACAACTGCTCTCGTAGTACTTGGAGGTGTTTTCATAATTCCAATTTAAGAGTTTTCCAAAATCACCGTGAAGGTTGTCGTTGTTTATGTTGTAGGTTCCTTCAAACATAAATGAGTTGTTTCTCTAAAATGAGTTTATTAAATTTGCATTCCAGCTGTTTTACCAGACTTACACCTTTCATGTAACCAAATAATTCTTCAGGTGGGAGAGTGTCCACAAGATATGGAAACGTAAGTGCTATGTCGATAAAGGGATCCCGATACCCTTCAAATAATAACTCGTCAATCGTCTTTTGGACATGGAGCTCGGGTGCTAATGCTAGCATGGAGTAAGAGAACAATCCCTTCATGAAGTCGCTCCAGTCTTTCACTTGATTTGCTGAAGACTACAATGAAAAGTACACAAAATGTGGGATCAAAACTGTAAAAACCAATAAATTACCAAAGAGACGGTATTTAAGGTTGTGATCACGTCGGACAGGTTTCTAGGCGATGTGTCCCCATCGAACTTCCAATACCGTAGAAAACGAAAGGTTATGGTTTGATTGTTATCATTCCAGGTTATGTTAACTCTCTCCCTGTGTTCCGTAAAGGTATACGGACCAACCTCTTTGAAAATTGGCTTGGTGCTCGTATTAAAAATATCTTCAGGATTTGTCCAGTTATAGAAGTAAATGTACAATTTCAATGGCATGGGAGGTGTTTGGAAAAATTGGAACGCGAAGGAATCGGGCTGAATTATGGACGCATAGTCCAGGATGAGTTGAAATAGTAGATTTCTGTAGATCACGGTGGGAATTCCAATCAAGATTAGCACGATTCCTAAAGTCGCAATGTATAAAGACTTGAAATGCATTTCTTGGAAACCTAAGCAAGCAAAAATTAAAATTAGTTATATAGGAAGATTGAATTAGAATATTAATTAAAAAAAATAAATTGAAAATTTAAATACAATGAGACAATAATAATTATTTTATATAAATTGGAAAATATAATGATTATCAGTTTCGTGCTCTTAAATGCAACATTTCTATGATCTCCTCAAGTGTGGCAATGAAAAATTTTCCCACGTGCAATTTACCTCATTGTTAGATATTTAATAACAAAATTGACATAATTTTATTGCTACTTTAGAATATTAAATAGCAAAATTTAAAAATTTTAAAATTGTTACTTTTAAGTAAAATGTAATCACTATTTAAGCAGGGAATCAAAGTGAAAAGTTAGTCTAAAATTGTTTGTGGTTTTATTTAAATTCATTATTGTAAAATTGGGGGTAGTTTTATTACTAAAATTTTAATTTTTTCCAACAAAAATATAACATTTAAGTTTAAAGCCTATATTACTTAAAAGCAACAGACAACATAGGAAATTTTAATTTAATAATAAGTCTATGGTTCATGATGCCCACTTTAACATCTTAAAAAGTAGCAGTTATCATTTAGATCATAGCAATATATAAAAGACTAAATTTATCTATTCCTTAACCATCTGTGCGCGCGGGTGTATGTGCGATGCACATAGGAGAAAATATTTGAAACTTACTTTATATTCATATATAAATAATGCATTGGCATCGACAATGGCACGGTATTGGTGTAAAATAATTAGTTTCAATCGGGGGGCGTGGGGGAGGGTATAAATTCAAAAATAAAATGCGAAAACTCTGCACTAATTATTCGCTTTTCAGCCACGATATGTTGGTGGTTTGGTATTGCCTTCCAATGGAAGATGGTTTACTTCGTCCGGGATCGAACCAGGTACCTCGGCTTAACTGTCGACGCATTTAATTGCCAAGTTATAACTGTTCTCTATATGTATTAACTTATCTACCCGAAAGTAATGAAATTTTATCTATAAATGGTTTTTTCATTAAAAGGCCATTAAAAGCCATTAAAAAATTTACAATAAAAAAAAACGCACAAACAACAAATAAATATTCAAATAAACATTCGTAGGTATACATACATTTTTAAATCTTATTGTTTCTTAAATAATATTTAAGTAATTTTTGTTTTTTTTGTATTTTTCGCGGAAAAATGTTAAAACAAAATTATCGCTTCGAAAATTAAAAAACACTTATAAAGAACCTTTTCACATCTTCCTGTTAAATCACATTGTCAAATTAATAACCTAGAAATAATTAATTATTATGTTCAAAATGGCGCACGGCATAAATTACAGAGTAGATGAGGATCTTAACTAATAATAATATAAAAATTGACAAAAGGAAATTCTAAATTTCAAAGAGAAATTACATCAAGATCTAACTTGCAAGATTATATAATTGAAAAAATTATAACTTTTTCCAAATGTAGAAACGAGAAAATCAGATTATTCCACATTAAAGCTACAACTTATTTTTTGAGCCAAAACGCCGGTCAAGGCGCTTTAATAATTATTATTGTTATTTTTCTTTAAATTATATATTACAATAAAATTTTTAAAATTAAAAGGTTAAATAAACAATAAACAATAAAACGAAATATTATTCGTAAGCTTTCAGCAATAGTTACTGCTGTCATCAGACGTTTAATAATAATAGTACAATTAATTTCGTTTTATTGTTTATTTAACCTTTTAATTTTAAAAATTTTATTCTAAATTAATTTCAGAGGTTAATAATATATATAATTTAAATAATATGTGATACATTTTTAATATATAACAAAACTGATAAATTGAAATGGCTGACAATAATGTCGAGGTTAGGAAATAAAATAAAATATTTTTTATTATTAAATAATTAAACGTGTGTATTTAATTTTTAAATGTTTGCTGTTATACAACAAATGTAATATTGGTGATTTGAATGAAGCAGCATCGGGACTATTACCTTCCCAAGAAAGTGTAGTTCAGAAAATTATTCATAATGTGCAATTTTATATTTTCAAATTTTGCAAAACAATTTTTTGTAAGGGGCCAAAATTATATACTTAGTGACGCTATTGGTTTTTTCCATATTTGCTATGACTAATTTGTTGCCAATTTATATAGCCGGTTGTTGACGCTAAATTCAGGTCTTTGTAACTCAACATATAATTTACATTATATTAAAATAAACATTATAATTATATTATAGACCGAAAATAATAATTTATTATTTTGTGTTTGATATTTGTTTTTTAAGCCAGCTCCTCGGTCGATTATTACCAATATACACTGAATATATTTAAAAAATTCGGAGAATTTCATAACCACGATCAATTTTTAATTAGGCTAATTTTTTACAGTGTAGTATCCTTAACTTTATTATTAAAAAATATTATCGCAAGCACAATATGAAAGTTTCTAAGGCTTTCAAGTTAATTGCTCCAAGGGTAACTTCTATTTTTCTGGAAAAAATCAAGATTGTTGATTTGCTTAAGTAAATTTATGGTTTAACTGAATATCAGAATCGCTTCGACACAACGTCACATTTACGTCACAAACGTTGTATTATTATCAACGATGCGTCATTTTGCGTCACAAAATATTTCATTGGTATCATCATCGAGTCCCATGCACATCACAATCGTAACATATTCATTTGTTTTTTCTTAAACTCTAAAGGCTTAAAAATCATTCATACATACGTGATAATTTCGCGCACTAGTGCGGGAAGTAAACGTTTCTCGTACTAGTGCAGGAAAGTGAAATTCAAGGCGCAACTATGTACTTGATATTTCGAAAAATGTCATGTTAAGTTTGACAACATTAAAAATGACTGTAACTATTAATTCTGTCATGTCAACTGGGGATTTAACCCCCCCCCTCTGCCAGAGAGTAATAGATAAATAATTAAAAGTACACAGAAATTCCTTGATTTGATGCACGTACAGTTCTGATTGCCTGGTTTTAATATTTTCAAGTTAGAGGTCATCTACTAATTATGAGAGCTCAAAATAAGGAGGGTGGTCCGCAAAATCGCACCAAATCTCATTTAAAGAAGAAAGGGTCAATGAAAATCTCACGTCAACTTTTTAATTCAGAGAATACATGTTCGTGGTGACAGTTCGAATTCCCGGATCGAGATTTTTACCATTTTAAAGTTCACAAATTTTGAAAAAAAACGGTTCTTAAAATTAATTTGAGTACAATTTTGTCATTGGCTGTTTTGAACTGTAATTAAAATAGGTTGTGGGGACAGTAAAGATACCAGAATTTGTTTTTACAACGAATTATGAAGGACGAGGGTATAATCTATTATATAAAATTGAATGTTTGTTTGTTTGTTTGTTTGTTTGTTTGTTTGTTTGTTCGTCTTTAATAACTCCTAAACCGTTCGACCGATCCCAACCAAATTTTGCACAGTTACTCTCTAGGACCCTAAAGAGGTTTTCCGCTAAAACCGGGACCGAAAAGCTTAATTTAAAAAGTGAAAAATTGCGGACGAGCATAAATGGATTAACGAGATTCCCATCGCCAATACCTGTAATTGATATATGGTAATTTTACGTTGGTATATTCACATTCAGTACCTACACTATTATAAGTGATTTGAAATACTGGAGAAGAAAAGCTGTAGAGAAAATTGTAGAGTACAATATAAACCGTTCTGAAACACTCGACAACGGGAACACTAAAATCATTCTGAAACGCTATAGCAACGGGAAGCAAGATTTCCGTCGAGAAGAAAACCTTAAGCGAAGCAGGATACTCGGAAAATCTAAATACTTCACACAAAGGCAAAATATTTTAATTATAGGGAGACCCGGGCGAAGCCGGGTATCCAGCTATTCAATCATTCAGACAAAGGCAGAGTTCCACCTTTTAATGAGACCCCGGGCGAAGCCGGTATCCAGCTAGTTAACTAATAAAAATCGGATGTGCCATGCCCATGACTTTATCATATTTTTATTAAATATTAAATTTTTAAAATAAAAGAAAAAATATTTTCCATTAACGAATTTGACTCAAAATCTAATCAGCTCTAACAATAAGTTAAATATGAAGATACAAAATACCAACTTTAGTTTTGAAAATTCTCATTAGTTTTGAAATATTTAATATAAAACTAATATTAATAAAAAGATATAAAAAATTGCTTATGAATCAATTTTACCAAAATTTAATCAACTTTAATTTCTGCCATAAACATAAAAAATTGCAACTTTAGTTTTGAAAATCCTGTTAGTTTTAAAATATTAAATAATAAAATTTAAAATAATAAAAATAATAGTTTTTATAAACGAATTTTAACTAAAATTTAATCAGTTTTAAATATCGATTAAAATATGAAAACCTAAATTTGGTTTTGAAAATTCTAACTAAAATATTAATTAAAACTAATATTAACTAATAAATTTAAAAAATTTCACCATGAACCAATTTTAACCAAAATTTAAATAACTCTACTCTACTGATAAAGATTGAAATACAAATTTGGTTTTGAAAATTCTGTTAGTTTTAAAAATATTAAATAAGACTCAATTGAAATAATAAAACTTGAAAAAATAAAAATAATAGTTCTCATAAACCAATTTTAACTAACAAGGAGCTGCGTGTATCTTTATTGGCTTCAAAGGTGTAAGACACGCTTCCTTGGCAATTTTGAGAAAATTGAATTTGAATAATTATATATTACTGATGAACTGCATAAAAATTAACATAAATTTGTTAAATTGTTAATGGAATTGCGCAAGATTGCAAAAAATAAAACATGCGAAGAGTACTGGAATCGCATCCAGCTCTTGCCAATTTGTTTTTATTTATTTGATTATTAATTTCCCCAGTATAATATGTCATCGTTCTCAAGAAAACCAAAGCGCTATAATAAACCCTACTCATAATCTGTAAACATTGAATGTTTTCCCTTTCAACAGAGGCACTGGAGGGTGTTCCACACCCCAGACCCCCGGTTTGTGCAGTTTATTTTTATTAGTAATAAATTGAAGACATCAGCAAAACCGATCTAGAAAAAATTTCTAAAAAAACTAATTAATCCTAACTTTAACAAGTCACATTCAAGTAACTAATATTCCAATTAATCCAAATTATAAACCAAAGTTGTAGAGACCGGGGGGTCTGGGGGGTGTGGAGCACCCCCCAGGAACACTTAAACTGTGATAGATAAATTTGCAAACTTATGCTTGTCAGTATTATGCGATAATATTTTCTCTCTTTTATTTTATTCTCATATTACATATGATAAAGTAAAAAATTAAATTTGTGATCGGACAACAAATTTCGAAAAAAAAATTCACTTTTTGTGTGAATCCGATTCTAGACGTAGTTGCGTTTGTCAAAACCTCTTGCAGCGTCCAGAGCAGAGCTCTTTAAAATTGCTTTGAAGAGAATACCTCCCACGGGTTTAAACTAGGACTAAAATTTTATTTACAAATATATCTTAGAAAAGTATCTTCTATCCCAACCTCAAAGGTTTACCATGTACACGGAGACACCCTGTACGATTATTATATTTTTTGTACCGACCTTGTTCATTATTTTGGGATTTTCTGTGAAATGCAATTTCTTATTATTTAATTATGAAATGAATTACGTTTCTCGTTTATTTTGTGTAAATTAAAAAAATACAAGTTTGTTGAAAAATTAAATGTTAATTAAGATAAAACGCATATAAAATTTGCACGCAGGTAGTAGAGTGATATCATAAACTACTATTTTGGTTTTAATTAATAATCAAGTTCCATTCGACACAAAAAAATTGATGTATTGGGTACCTCCTACCTTACATTTAAAATTTAAAAAGCAACTGAGCACAGCCCATCCGCCTGAACCTTATCGCCTAAGTGCGGCGATTAGGCCGCACAACCTTGGCAGTCTAGATCTATGTTTTTGTTATAACCAATTTAGTAGAGAATTTTATGTTCTATCAAAAATGTTTTGCCCTATTTCGTGTGCTTTACAAGATATTAACAAAAAAGCATACACGATGACATTATTTTGTTGCTGTCATTCTTTTAACCTAAAAAGGAGAGGGTTATGGTACTCTAAATGTGCGAAAGCCGAGAAGAATCTAAGAATTACAAATGTTAAAATTTGAAATAAAAATCGAATATACACCTTTGATGAAGAAGGAGGGATTTTAAAAGAAAATCATTTAAAACTTTAGAACTCTTATGGTAAAGTAAATATAATTTGCTTACATTTTACCCCCCCCCCCTCTTCATAGAGTCACCGGCCGTTGTGTACAAAATATTAATAAATAAAAAGTTGCCCTAATTAAAAACGTCTGGTAAAAAGCTGTTCGGACTTCCCCTATATTAATTTTTAATTTATGAAATGAAATTTTTGTCATGTATAAATAAAATATATTATGCATTTTATAATAATATATTAATATATAATTAAATATTGTATGAATAAGTACTTTAGATGAATAATAATCAATTACAGAAAAAATCTAGTAAGAATCAAATAGTGCGATCAACTGTCTGCAACCAAATTGCACATCACAGCCATTTGACAGCTAAAAGCGTTACTAAAGGCACTTTCAATAGACAAATGATTTGAAACAAAACTTACGTTATCCAATCACTTGAATGAGTAAACAAAATGTAATAACTGGTTTTAAGAATGTGTACGAGGCGACACCAATAATTTATATCAAACTAGATTGCTGAACCATACACTCTTAGTTTTATATAATTTTTTTTATTTTATCAAAATATTGTTTTAGCAAATACAATTATGAAGACCAAGGTGAAAAGAGTAAATTTTTTTTGAGATTTGGTAAAAAGAAGATTTTTCAGAAAAATATTATATTAAAGGACGAATTTATAATTTTGATGTTAATTAACAAAATCAAATCAAAAAACAACAATTAAAAAATTTAAACAAATTAGTATAGTTAGAAAAGTGGTAATTTATGGGTACCTAGTACTTCGATGTGAATTACTTTTTTTATGTTGGAAGTACAAAAAGAAAAACTCGTAAAAGTATTTTTTAAAATCGAATCACATGGCAAATAAAATGATTTTATTTTTCTTTGTATGGGTTTGGAAAAACCAAATTTTATTTCTATATTATTTACTTAATCTAATTTATGATAATTAATTGCGCAAATGGATATTTCGAGTCCCTCATTTTATAAATACAAATATTCTTACAAGAACTCTTTAAATCAAATTAATTGTTAAAATAAATTTTTAAATTTACCTACCTTGTAATAACGTATAGGTTCAAATCCCAGAGCACGCGATTCACAGGCGAAAAACTTATTTCGATTTTTTGCAAAACATTGATGACAAATTTTTTAAAAATTAAATTTTGAATCGCACAATTGACTGATTTTCATATTTAAAGAATTTACTAAAACGACGAAGTACTATGGTTAAGTTCAGATAACGCAATGTCTATCACAATGCGTTCAAAGTAACTTTCAATATTTTCCTTGCAGTCCTTGAGCGACCGATACAAATATTGTATAAACACTAATAAAAAAATGTTTAATTTTACCGTAAATTAATACAAACCGGCTAATTTTTATGCATTGTACTAGAACAAGCTAATGGTTATTAATGAATGACCATGCAAATAATAGAAATTGCTTTGATTAGGTAACAGGACGGTTGGAAAAATCAATTTACATAATTTAAAAATTTAAATTTACTATGTAAAGTCCCAAAGTCGAATCACGGTTCAAGATGAATATGAGCTAGGAAATCTTTATGCATTTGATAAGAAGGAACTAATAATAAATAATTAATCAATGAATATGCAAATCGCTTCTACTAGTAAGAGGAAGTTTGGAAAAAATTTATTTAAATATTTAAAAAAAAGTTGGTTTAATATTCCAATATTTATTTCACTGTATCTGAAGATATGGGAAATGTTTTCTTTTATGAGAAAATTTCGAATCCTTAACGTTAACTTTTAATGTACAAACAAATAAAATTTGTAATAAAAAAAAGGGGTCGAAGGAGGCGAAGCCCATAAATTTTAAATGCTCTACCATAATATATCCAAAAAACCAATGTTGTTAGCCCCGGTATTTTTGAAAATTAAAAAAATAAAAATTGTGCTCGATTTGTGCCACAAAAATTTTTTTTTTCTGTTTTATTTATTTCGAATTTTATGGAGTTTATGGAGATTTTTAAAGATTAAAAAAATTGTGCTGAGTTGTGCTCGATTTGTCCTGTTTTTTGAGGTAAATAAAGACTTTTTATTTTGTAAATAAATAAAATTCATTTAGTAAATAAAATTGTTTGGACAAAAATTGATTTTATCGGAAAAAAAAATTCGTATTTTTAGATTTAAAATTCAGATGGAAGACAAACTTCTTATAATGAATGATCAAGGCTTAGGTAAAGGCTTTTTAGAGGTTATGGGATTGTTAGCATTTATTTAATTTTATATACTAATTAATTATTGTAAGTTAAATTTATTACTATAAGTTATAGTATATAATATAATATAATCAAAAAAGTAAAAATAATTAATTAATTTATTGTATTCAATCATTCGGTAGGAGAAGTCTGTCTTCCATCTAAATTTTGATAAAAATGTTTGAAAAGCACAGCTCTATAATTTTTAGAGTTGACTAAATTTTTAAATTCAAATTTAATGTAGGATATTAATTAAATTTTTTTTAGATTAGCTTCCTATGTGTGTTAGGTGTGACAATTGTACACCTGTAAAATGCAAAGCTGAAAAAATTAAAATGTTCTGTTATTCTAAATTTAATAAATAAACTGAAGTAACAAAATATCCAAACGTTATAAACTAAAAAACAAGGATTTATATACCGGGGGGTTTGTATGGGGGGGGGGGGTCTATTGTAATTTCCAAGAAAATTACAGCGGTACCTTAAAGCTTCTACATGATATTTAAACAATTAATATTAATTACTATACTTCCCGACACAGAACCAATAGACCCAAGGAGATTTGGAGTAGGGGAGAATTTCCAACCCCGTTCACCTCCTCAGACCCCTCTGTCTATGTACTCTTTTTTAGTAGAGCATTTAAAAATTTTTTTATATATCTGCTTGATGATTAAGTACATACAAAGAGAAAACATTAATTAAATAAAGCACACAGATTAAACTTGTACAGACCGGGGGGTCTGGGGGAAATACCCTCCAGCCACACTCAAATTGACTGAGAAATATTGCGAACTTATGGTCTTGTGATTAGCAGCAGAACTTTTTGAAACAACATAAAATTTAAACTAGGAACCACATGTTTGGGGAGTATAAAAATACCCCCCCACCCTTAGTGTATTGTTATTGCTCCTAAAAAAATCTAAAGCAGTGTCTTCCTGCTTCTATATAATTTATAAACATTTAATGTTCTACCAACCGATACTGGTGCACTGGGGGTGTTCCCCCCAGACCCCCCGGTGAAAACAGATTACTTTTATGCAAAGTTATTTAAAGATTTTAGGATATCTGCTTGGTCATTGCTAGAATAATGTGACATTTTGTCACTATTAAAATAATAAATTTTTTTTGTAAGTTTAAAAAATATTCTGTCTGGAAGAGGGACGGGCGAATCTCAGATTGGAACATACTGACTTTTTTGTGCCATAGTTTGCATTTATCTTAAACAGTAAGTCCTGTCTGATCTGCATTTCAAAAATGAGCTCGATGATGAACGATGGAGAGATGGACGTATAATTATAGGATTAAGAAAAAATAAAACTATGCTGGTCCTGAAATTAAATTTATAATTTTACTTGTCTGTTGTGGGGGGGGGGGGAGAGCAAAAGCCGTCTTTGTCTGCAGATAATTGTGCTGTAGTAGGATTAGTCATAATAAAAAATCAAATAAGGATTTACTTCATAAGTTTAAACAAAACGCCTAAAGCATTAAGTTGTAGAAAGTTGTCAAAAAGCGAGGGGTTAACCGCTGATGAAGTTTTTTGTACACATCTAATGAAGTACATGAAGTACTGGGGAGGGGGGTGTAGAACACCTTCCAGTGCACAAATTTTGGACATCGCAGAACATGCAGAACCCCAGACCGAGTAGTTTACTTTTTATCAGAAGTAAACTGAAGATCTCCGTTGCAGAAGCACTGGAGAGTGTTCCACACCCCAGACCCCCGGTTTAAATAATTTATTTTTATTAAAGTGAATTAAATATTTAAGCATATTTCAAGTTTATTAAAATTAGCTATGGCCAAGTAAATGTGTTTAATTCGTAATCTGACAATTAATTATAAACTACCTAATTATAAATTCCGTACTCCTGGGAGGTAGATCTCTGCAACAGGAGAGTTCAGTTTACTTCTGATAAAAATAAACTACTTGATCCGGGGCTGGGAAGTGAAACACCCTCTAGTGCCTCTGCAACGGAGATCTTTAGTTTACTTCTGATAAAAATAATGTACTCAATCCGGGGTCTGGGGTGTGGAACACCCTCCAGTGCTCAAATTTTGGTATTTCTGTAAGTCTCAGAAATTGAAAGTCTCTGATACTGAAAGTATCGATGAATTACTGCTGAATTATATGAAGGACAAAGAAGTATGGAGAATTATGATGAAGTACGTGAAGTGTGAAGTTAATTGTACACGATTTCCTCTAGCGGTTGACCCCTTGTCAAAAAGTATCTTATAGATGTCATAAAGTAATTAGCAAAATAGAAAGTTTTTAAAATGACTAATACTCGTAAGCACGTTGGTAGCGACCATACGTAATAAATGTAGTTCTTACTCAGAACTAAATTGTCAGAAGAAGAACACTGGGAACAGGATCACTTCCCTCCTCCAAAATTAGCTATTATTAAAATAATTGATCAATTAAATATTGGGTAATTTTTGGGATGATTTTTTATTATCCGAGGTTAAAAAAACGGTGCGTCATAAACCATGAATGTTCTTTCCCTGGAAACACTGAGCAAAAGGACCCCAAATCCCTTGTCTGTTTAAGTTTAATCGTTTTTTTATTATTCCCATTTTAGACTCATTTGAAGGAAGAACAGTTACCTGTAGTTTTAGTAACCGGGAGAATATTTCAAATGTAGAATTTAATTTTGATTAGAAAAAATGAAAGTTAAATAACAAAATTTAACTAAGTTGAATAATTAAGATTGGAGGACAAATATTATATAAAATCAAGGAACGGGTGATTGCATGAGCGGTTCAGACGTGTGGACGCGTGTATAACAGGAAGCTTCATGGATCATCGATTTGGATGAAAAGGTTAAGGTAGATGTAACCTTGTAATTACCAAATAAATGCCACTAAACCTCTCTTAATTTCTTTTGCTTTGTAAAGCATTACCCCAAAATTGCACTAAATCGGTGTACGTTGAATATTTATGTGCACCTTCTTAAGGAAACCTTTCCACAGACTTCCTGCATTGTGTAAAAACGTTGTAGACCTTGTTTCCCAACTTACAAACTTAGTTGTGCATTAGTAACCTTCAATCAAACACCAGATTTTTGATCTCGGCAATATCAATTCATTTATGAAAATATAAATAAATCCTAATTAACCAATTATTTTTCATTAAACGATTTAATTAGAAGAATTATTAACCTTTATGGTAGTATCTTCCAAATGTTAGGTTACCGGATATGGCGAGTTTGACGAGCATCTTGAGAGATTGGGGAAGTAAACCTTTGCCGTTCCTGTATTCCTGTATAAACATTATTTTCTCATGATTTTTGCAGTGTTTCGGTTGTAAGCTTTCGGAAATTTAGAACTCCGGAAGGTTGATTTACCATTTTATAATCGCAACCAATGCGAGACGAATTGCTGATTATGAATTTCCAAATTGGAAAATAAAAAACCACAAACAAGTATTTTGAAATTTATAATCGCTATGATTTCTCACTGTGAACAATCAATTGAAGATAATTTACTTAACACTTATTGACCCAAATAAATTAACCATTTAATTATGATGACCTGCGTAGGTAAGATCCATGATTGAATAGTTTAAGATTGAACGAGGAAGAAACTACACGTTAAAAATGAATAAATTTGGGTTATTGATTTTTTCAATTTTTACGGTCAAATTAAAACTTTGCGAAGGTGCAGTGGTGTGTCACGACGTCGATGTGCGGAACAGCATTGCAAGTTTTGAAAATTTGAGAAATTGCACCACAATCAGTGGATTTTTGAAAATTTTGCTAATTGAGCATACAAATTCGTCGGATTACGAGAATGTGTCGTTTCCAGAATTAACTGACATACGAGGATATTTGATGTTTTATAAAGTTAATGGCTTAACGAGTTTGGATAAACTTTTTCCAAATTTAGCTGCTATTCGGGGACTTACGTTGTTTCTTGATTACTATTCGTTTATAATTTACGATTGCAAAGACATAAAAGACGTAAGTTGACATTTTTTTAATTTTTTAACGGAGCTCAATTTGTTGAAACATATACTAATATATTTTTGAAAATGAGTTATCATGACCTAAGATATTTTCCAATCACATTTTCCAACTCGGTCTAAACAGCCGTGGGATCTTAATAATGCTTAAAACTTTTTTTTAAAGAAAAAATTCAGCAGTGGGCGAAGGAAGGCTGAGAAGAAAGAGAAGAGTATAAAAAGGGGGGGGGGGTATGAAATACTACCTGCGTGGTAAATCTTGCATGATAAGAGCCATAATACGAACTACGAAGTAAATTTTGCATAGTTTTGAAAAAATAATTACCGCCATGGGAGTAAGTAGTTGTAATAAGCTGGTTCAAGCCCACTTTTTGGCTAAAACCAGCTTAGTATATCTGCTGGAGTATGAAAAAATAAATCAAATAAACTAAATAATAATACCCATCACGGAAAGATTTCGATTTCTTGATGCCTTTATTGAAAATTTAAAAAAATTGCCAATTTCTGGAGGGAAGCACTTGATTTATTGAGATTAATTCTGTGACCGTAAATTCTTTTGAAAGCCATGGCAACTCATTTTAATTTACTTGTTATATAAAAAAGCTTATATAAAAAATATATTATGCAATTTATTATATAAAATAGCAAAAATCATTTCAATAATTGAGATCAATATTTATATACATATAATAATATGGTAGTAGGTACGTCAATAAAATATAATTTGTTTTTATAATTTTTTCAAACAGGCTAATATAATAATTACAGTTCTGGCGCAATTGCTTAATTAATTTTTATTATAATAATTGCTCGCAAGGGAACTTCAAAGACATTGTTTGCTTTTTATTTAAATAAATTATAATAATGAATTACGCGATATTAATTAATAATTTCTATTTTTTTAATATTGATTAAATTATATAAATAATAATTTCATGTGTGAAAAACTACCTCCCTACATTCAATACTATTTTAAATAATATTATTCGTCTGTAGTATAAATAAATAGTTTGTTTACAGAAAATAAATGAGCATGTTTGTTTTGTTCATTAAATTTTATGGAGGTTAGGCAAAAAATGTAAAAAAAATCCTAATCAAGCATTAAATAATTTAAACTGACCATGCAACTAGCGAAATGTCGAGGATACACACATATTGCGTTGAAACCAAAACAAGAATTTAAAAAACCAATAATTTGTTTTGTAGATTGGACTCCTTAATTTAAAATATATAGAACGAGGTGCTACAAGAATCGGAAAGTGTCCGAAATTATGCTATGTACACACCCTTGATTGGTCAAGAATTGGACACCCCTCTCACCACTTATATTTTGACAACGAAAATGAAAATTGTACCCAAAATTGTCCGAAAGAATGCAAAGGTTAGCTGTTTTTAATTAAATCTAACAAATATTTCAAACAGGAAACGCCATCCAGCAGTTATCCTTCCTTAAAAATTATTGAATATTATTACGGTTTCTTGATCCTTGAAGCATCATCTCGACTAAGAAACCGATTCGAGCCAACTTTCTCTTACAAAATAAAAATTCGTAACATGGCCAAATCCTGTAATTTAACACCTGCACGAGCGGTTGAGCTAGCGGAAGGTCGTGGGCACCGAATATTTTCCACGTTAAGTTGTGGTTCCTTGTTTACGTTTAGTCAGTAAGTAACGACTTCAGACTTCTTATTTTAGGTTGTTGGAACGAGAACAGTTGCCAAATAAACGCCGATGAAAATTGTCATTCCGAGTGCATTAGATGTACCGGGCCCGGAGCCAACGAATGTAAGGCTTGTAAGTTATACATCGACAACCAAACATGCGTTTCGAGCTGTCCAACAAATAAGTAAGATGGCATTCCACTCTACATCATTTTCACCCAATCTTCTTTTTTCCAGAGTTTTGCACACGAAACTAGGAAGATGTATAACCAAGGATCAGTGTAATTCGTCTCTAATACCAGGTTCCTGGAAAATCGTCGACAACAAATGCGTTTACAATACAACTCGAAAAGTATGCAACTCCACTTTAATCGACAGCATGACGTCTTTGGAACTGTTTAAAGGATGCACCCACATTAATGGTTCGTTATCAATACGCGTCATTGGATTAAACACCGGATTAGAGCTAAGCAAAAGTTTATCGTCCATCGAAGAAATCACAGGCTACTTAAAAATCTACCGTTCCACATTGGTCAACCTCGATTTTTTCCAAAACTTAAGAATCATCCACGGCAAAGAATTATATAACCAACAGTACTCCGTGATCATGTACGCAAACCCAAACTTACAGAAACTATGGAACTGGAACGAATTCGGAATCAATATCAAGAGAGGCAATATATCTTTCCACTACAATTCTCAACTTTGTCCAAACGAGATAAAACATTTTGGCCAAGCAGCCAATATTACTTACAGCGAGTTTGACGTCTCGTCATATTCCAACGGCCATAAACAGGCTTGCGAATATATCGATTTAAACGTTACCGTTGAGCTTAATTCAACAAGTGTAGTATTAACATGGAACAACTACACTGTCGAATCTAAAAACACTTCTCTAATTGGTTACCTTATATATTACATCCAAGACCCTTTCAGCAATATGACAGTCTACAACGAACGGGACGAATGCGAAGAAAACAGTTGGGAGAGTGCTTTTAATGCAAGTAACAATCACACTCTTCTCAACTTAAACCCATATACCATTTACGCGTACTACATCAAAATTTACACTTCATCTTCTTTAGAAGGAGGACGCACTAAAATAAACCGTTTCAAAACAAACGCCAGCGATCCAGAGATTGTGGACGAGATGCAAGCCGATTCCTATAGCTCCGACAGTGTTACTCTCTACTGGAAGCCCCCCGTTTTCAAAAACGGCAAAATAACGCACCACAGTTTGATAATTTACGTGCAAGAAGACGATCTCCAATTTATAGCCGAAAGGAACTATTGCGAGTTTCCCCACGTTTTTCCCCACCAAGATATTCTTGACTTTCCCACGGAAAGCACACCAAAACTGGAAGAAAAGGAAGATTGCTGCAAAAATAACAAGGACGATGCAAATAATTGGATTAGTAATTTCTGTAGCAAAATAGACTTGGTCACCCTTTCCAATTCAAAATTTAAACCCTGCAAGGATTACATGTATTCGGTGAAAAACGCAAAAAAATCTGCAAAGCAGGACGATTTTGTGATAAAGAATTCTCGAAGTATGGTAAAACCAAATTATCTCATCTTGGAAGAAATAATACCAGACGGTTCCATTACGTCGTACAAGGTTACCAATTTAACCTATTTTCGCGTTTATATTTTTTTCGTTCGGGCCTGCAACGGGGATTCACACTGCAGTGAGGTAATGTTTGCATCGGAAAGAACTATGAGTATACCTGAAGCAGATGATATTTCTTCCGGTTACTCCGTTGCCGTGGTAGGGAGAAATTGGACATTGAGTTGGTCGGAACCGAAACATCCAAATTCGGTGATAGTGTCTTACCAAATCGAGTATAAAAGTGCTGTGTATAAAAATTCTACCAGCGTCTGTATAACTAAACAAGAATGCGATTCTCTCGGTTTCAAATATACCGTGACGACTTTTTCGCCTGGAAAATATTCCGTAAGAATTAGGGCGGTTTCGCTGGCAGGGCCTGGAAAGTTTAGCAAATTCGTAAATTTTGAGATTGGCCCCCAACCACATGAAATGTCCATCGAGCTCGTGATAATTTTGACCGTGGTCTTCATTCTCCTGATCGTTTCTGGTTTGTTCTATTACCGCTATAATAACAATAGGAAGCAAGTAATAGAGATAGACGAATTAAATTTGGTGTCGGGTTCTACGTTTGACGTCTCCGGTCCGACGTACGTGGAAGACGAATGGGAGATCGAGCGCGACGATGTTGAAATATATTTTGAAATTGGAAGAGGGTCCTTTGGGGGAGTTTATAGCGGAGTTATAAAATCGAAACAGCTGCCGTGTGCTGTAAAGGTTGCCAGTGGTGTCAGGAGTGACGTGTACGACAAATTGTCGTTTTTGAACGAAGCGTCGTTTATGAAATCGTTTAGTACGTCCAGTCACGTGGTGAAACTGTTGGGGATTGTTTCGCGGGGACAAATACCCATGGCAATAGTGGAATTAATGACAAGGGGGGATCTGAAAACCTATTTGAGGCAGAGGAGACGTTCGTCAAACGGAGTGACCTCTAGTGAGATGTATCGAATGGCTGCCCAAATTGCCGACGGTATGATGTATCTGAAGTCCAAAAAGTACATCCACCGGGATTTAGCGGCTAGAAACTGTATGGTTGGGTCGGACCATACTGTAAAAATTTTTAATATTGGAATGTCTAAAGATATATTATATGAAGCGGATTATTACAGAATGGAATCGGGCAGTTTAATGCCTGTACGGTGGATGGCTCCGGAAAGCTTAACAGATGGAGTCTTTACAAGCGATTCGAATATTTGGAGTTATGGGATCGTTTTGTGGGAAATTGTGACTTTTGCGGAACAGCCGTATCAAGAACTGACTAACGAACAAGTTTTACAATTCGTCATTTCGAAAGGGACACTCGAACGTCCTCAAAAGTGTCCCGATTTGTTATACGAAATTATGACTGTTTGCTGGAAGTGGAAACCGTCTCTTAGGCCAACTTTCACCGACGTGGTGGAAAAATTAGAAATGCATGTTGGTCAACACTTCCGACTTGTGTCGTTTTATCACAGTTTGGAAGGGGAGGAGTGGAAGCTTAACAATAAAAATAGAACTTATCTCCCGGACCCCCTTCCGAAACCTTTCGATATGAACAGAGCTGTACACTGGGACACTTCGTTTGATGATATTAGCATTTAAATTTTGTAGTTTTTCTGTAATTTTTAAATAAATAAAAATATTTTTTAAATTTTGCGTATTAATTTAATGATCTCTATTTTTTTTAATAGCGGCATAACAATTTATTTATTACTCATAGCAATCAACAACACTAAAGCATTAATTATGTAAAATATGAAGATTGTCCATTAGTGTTAAACCATTAAAATATAAGTTATATGTTTACCGTCAATTAAGGTACTACTGGAAAACTACTGCGTAGGCATTTGAATTTCATTGTCGTAATTTATTCAATTTTATTACACATTGGACAATGTTTCACTAAAACGTTAAAACAGCATAGAATAACGTTCAAGTTTCATAATCGCATTTTAAAAGCCTATAAAAATTCTCAGGACAAAATCTTCTTCTTCTTTTTGAACTTGGACACCCTGTATATCAGAAAATTATTCTGGTAAGATAAAAACCTACTTTCGGTTTTTAAATATTTTTCATTTTCAACTAATATTGCGATCAACCCAAAAAACTTCGGCACCGTAACCAACACATCAGTACAATACGCTTGCGAAACACTGAGAAAATAATATTTTACGCAAAGTTTTAGCTATGGACGAAAAACTTCTGTTACGAAACATCCTGTCAGGTTTGAACGTATTCGGTTTGGATCCTCTCAGACAAAATAAAATGGCGACGATTAGAGCAGTAACGTCAACAGTGGCTTTCATTTTTTTATTAATTGAAATCCTAATGAAAATGTTTTACAACTTTAATTTGTCAACACTTATGGATGATCTGATCACGTTCACTGCTTTCTATCAGGTAAAATACAGGGTGGCACTCGTAGTATAATAATCCCAATATTTCATCTCCCTTTCATTGCAAGAAAATTAATTAAACAAAAGTTGGAAACCTCCAATAAAGGCAAAATATAAAACCAAATTTTATTCTCTCCCTGTCCCGCCCCCAATTTTGCAGGCAACAAAAACCTGATTTTAATTGGTTTAGTTTTCAGGTCACTTCGCAGGCGATAGCTGTAATTATTTATCGTAGAGAATTACAATGCGTTGTATCCACAATTCTGCAGAACTACTGGAAAACAACCGCCTACAACGAGAAATTTCGGTTTGAGCTCAGCAAAATTTCCCGTTTAGTAAAAATAATTATGATCTTAGCAGTTGGGTTTTATATTTTTACAGGACTGGCATTTTGTGTAAGACCATTAATATTATCGAAACGACAATTACCAATTCAAACCTACCACGGTTTAAACGGATACATAATTGCTTACGGATTTCAAATCGTTGTAATTTTGCTGTTAGGAATCCCAATTTTCCTATTACTTGGTTTTCTGTTTGTTTGCATATTAATAAACATAATTATTGAACTCAAACTTGTTAAGAAAGGATTATCGAAATTAGCACAGGACGAAACCAACGAAAGCGATTGTATGCAAATCAAGCTTTTGGTCGAACATCATAACCTAGTTTTAACGTGAGCAGTGATGTTCCAAAAGATACAAAAGTTAAGAACCTACAATTTTAGGTGCGCCAGACAAACCAAAAAAATTTATTCCTTGTTCTGCTTAATCTCGCTATCACAACGGAACTGATGATTTGCATCTGTTTGTTGAACATAATCAGCGATGGGTAAGTCGCCATTTTCTTTTATCTGCATTACTTTTTGCTTTTTAGATTTCCTCCAAACTTTGAGCAAACGGTAAAAACCGTCCCGCTTATTTGCTCGTATTTGGTCTCAGTGTTTATGTATTGCATTTTGGGGACGTTCCTAATCGCCGAGGTAAAAATTAAGAATTCAAAATTTTGAAAGGTAATTGTTAAATTTAGAGCCAAAGTGTTGCGGACGCTGCGTACCCATGCGGTTGGTGGAGGAAAGGTAAAATGGAGCTGAGGACAAGCTTAGTTATGCTGATTCAGCAATCCCAAAAAGGAGTGACCATAAGTGCTGCCGGTTTCATAAACTTGGATTTGGAAGGTTTTACTAATGTGAGATTCTTAGGTTTGGTTTACACATACCGTAAAGTGCTGTCATTTGTTATTTATCAAAAAACTTTTAAAAAACTCTAGAATTAGAACCGAAAATCAAAATTTTTTTTAAAAATGTTGCAGCTCTTGCTTTGCTTACCTACTTGTTTAATTGTATAATTCTTTGAATTTGGGTGTTACGTCGCCAGAAAACAGAAAATGAAAGTCACGAAAATGGAGGATTACTCATTGTCAGAAATTTTTGTTAATGAGGATCTAATGGCGAAAAAAATAATAGCGTCACGAAAACATCTAAACGTTATTGTTTTCTTTTCTTTGATGGAGAGGGGGACCAAAAGTAGCTATATTATTAATCTATTTTTATAACTTATTATTTTCTTCTATTTTTCAAATCCTTCGAAGGATTACAGTTCTCATGAAATATTCTTTTTAGTAGTATATTTATTTTATTTTCATATAATATATTTTATTATTGAACTAGAAGCTTTGGGGAGGGGGCCGGGAGAATTAAAGCCTCTTACCGATTTACACGAGATAAAACTTCTTTTTTTTTTCATATTCTGTCTGAAGTTGCGATGACAGAAAATCTCGGGTTGGATTCCTGAGTCCGTCAGTACCTCAGACGAATTTTTACATTTTCCAGGTCGACTCAGCTATGTATACACTGAGGGTAATAATATATCTACTAATCTATCTGTCAATCGAATTTTTGATAACATCAAAACATCATTGGTGTGCATAAACCAAACTTAAGAGTGAAATGTATAAACTTCAATTTACACTTGTCTCAACTTTTTAAACAATTTTTTTAGATAATGAAAACTTTATGGAATTTCTTTACCGTTGCTCAAGCTTTACTAAACAAGGCAAAAAGTAATACATAATTTACCACTAGAAGATTGATTAGAATATTCCGAAGACAATGCACCAGAATTTATATAAAATACATAAACGAAAATGTGTTGTTGAGCAAGCTGACAAGTTGCCCGAGCCTCACATATTAGTGCACGTGCACGTACAAAGCAAATCAAAAAGTATATTGTGTACACATAATGTAACATTTTATATTTTCCTTCTCATGGTTTTAACTTGGCGAGGGGGGAAGGGCTAACAAATATGTTTAGTCTTGAATTCTACTAGCTATAGAATTAATGCACTGTTGCATCAATAGGTATAAATCGAGGGGTTAACCGCTGGTGAAGTTTTTTGTACACATCTCATAAAGTACATGAAATCTTATGTGAAGTAGTACATAAAGTAATGGTAAAAAACATGAAGTACGTGTAAAGTAGGTAAAATAGGATTCAAGACAAATCAAATTAAATAATGGCTACACAACAAAAAATAAATTCAAGACAATCAATTACAAGAAGTGTTTTAAGTAAAACATTTTTTAAATCTTTATTTTTTCGGAAAATTTCTAAAACAAACAGCATCAATCACAGCACCAGTTAATAAACATCAATCCGCTTCCATTGCGAATTTTTAATTCAAAAAAGTCTAAATCTATTGTGCATTCTTTATTTTGGGTTGGACCTTTTTGCTTTTAAATTATTTAAAAAATTAGCTGGGGTGGAGAGACCTGTTAGCTCTCCCTCCCAATTTTGAAAATAATCTTAATATTCGTTGGTGCTTGATTGTACATAATTTATTTTTGCTTTATCCTTTTTCCCCCCGCCCTAAGAATATCTCATAATTTTTTAAAAACTAAAACGGTAGCTGAGAGTTTCTACTAAATTTTCAAACTTTTAATATGTTTACCTGCATTGTAATATTTGGATACTGAAGGGTGTTTCATCACCCCCCGGATTGAGTAATTTATTTTTTATCAGAAGTAAACTGAAGATCTCCCGTTGCAAATGCATTGGAGGGTGTTCCACACCTCCCAGACCTCCTGAATAAATTAATTTATTTTTTATCGGAAGTTAACTGAAGATCTCTCGTTGCCGAGGCACTGGAGGGTGTTCCACACCCCAGACCCCCCGAATTAATTAATTAATATTTTATCAGAAGTAAACTAAAGATCTCCCGTTGCAGAGGCACTGGAGGGTGTTCTACGTCCCCCCCCCCCCCGGATTAAGTAGTTTATTTTATATCAGAAGTAAACTAATGTTCTCCCGTTCCAAAGGCACTGGAGGGTGTTCCACACCCCAGACCCCCCGGTTTAAATAATTTATTTTTATTAAAAGTGAATTAAATATATAAGCATATCCCCAAGCTTTTTAAAATTAGTTATACCTCTGCAACGAGAGATCTTCAGTTTACTTTTGATGAAAAATAAACTACTCAATCCGGGGGGTCCGGGGGGTGTGGAACACCCTCCAGTGCCTCGTCAACAAGAGATCCTCAGTTTACTTCTGATTAAAAATAAACTACTCAATCCGGGGGGTCTGGGGAGTGTGGAAGATTCTCTATGGCCTTTGCAACGGGAGATTTTTAGTTTATTTGTGATAAAAAATAAACTATTTGATCCGGGGGGTCTGGGGGGTGTGGAACACCCTCCAGTGCACAAATTTTAGAATAAAGAACATTGCAGAACATGCAAAACCCCCTGGACCTCCGGATCAAGTAATTTATTTTTTATTAGAATTAAACTGAAAATCTCCTGTTGCAAAGGCACTGAAGGGTGTTTTGCACCCCCTGGATGAAGTAGTTTATTTTATATCATAAGTAAACTCAAGATCTCCCGTTCAAAAGGCATTAGAGGGTGATTCACACTTCCCAGACCCCCCGGTTTAAATAATTTATTTTTATTAAAAGTGAATTAAATATTTAAGCATATCTCAAGTTTATTAAAATTAGCTATGGCCAAGTAAATGTGTTTAATTTGTAATCTGACAATTAATTACAAACTGCGTAATTATAAATTCCGTACACTCCTGGGATGTAGTGGGGATCTCTGCAACGGGAGGTCTTCAGTTTATCTCTGATAAAAAATAAACTACTTAATCCGGGGGTCTGGGGATGTGGAACACCTTTCAGTGCCTCGGCAACGGGAAATCTTCAGTTTACTTATGATAAAAAATATACTACTAGATCTGGGGGTCTGGGGAGTCGGAAATACTGATGAAGTACGTGAATTCCCGTGAATTACTGCTGAATTATATGAAGTAAGAAGAAGTATGGAGAATTATTGTGAAGTGTGAAGTTAATTATACACGATTTCCTCTAGCGGTTGACCCCTCGGTATAAATATTATAGATATATATTATACTTCACATAAAACCCTTAATTGTATCAAATCACGAAATAAAGAGATTATAACAGGAAGAAACTAAAAGTAAACCAAACACAAATCAAACAATTTGTTTACATAAATGAATAAAAGTGACCGCCATAAACTTTTAATTAAACAAAATTCAATTGACAAAACTTTTTTTACTTTTGAAAACATCTTGTTTACCAACCAGAACTTTTTCAATAAAAAGACAAATTTTCGATAATTTTATTAAAAAGTTTGCACGATTGTTCCTACCAAAAAATCCAAATGGATAAGAAGCCATTATTCAAAGAATCCGCGCAGTTGTTAAGCTTTTGGAGCCTCAACCCATTAAATAATAGCAAATTCTCAATAATTGCAGGATATTTGTCATTATTCCTCTGCACGACATTCTCATTTGAAGTATGTTTGGGACTCTTCAAAAATTTGGATATGAAGAACTTAGTCTTCAGTACTGCGTGTTTCATCGGATGTTGGCAGGTAATAACTAGCAAAACCTAATTTTGGTTCTTCGAACCGTATAATTTTAAAATTTGCAGTGTTGGGTTAAAATTTTTGTAATAATTCTTCAACGCAAAAATATTGCAAGTTTATTGAAGACCATGCATTTGAAATATTGGAAGTTTGAAACTCTGGATCCAAATTTACAAGAACACCTCAATAAAATTTACAAACTTTTCAGGCGGTTCATAATAGGTGCCATTGTACTTTTTTTGGCTAACCATCGCAATGTACATGGTTGATCCACCTTTGATAAAACAGAAAATTTTACCGGTCCCTCTTTATCATTTCATTATTGACGATATTTCGCTTCCTGTTTATATTGTCGCTATTATTTATGAATTGATAATGTTGCTATTAATTGGAACCCCATGTTTCATGGGATTCGATTTTCTTTTAGGGGCGATAATAATTTACCACATCAACGAGTTATTCCTAATCAAAGAAAAGTTTTTGTTGGTTGCCCATGGCGATTCGGAAAGAAATAACCTGGAAATGCTAAGAAATTTAACCAAGCATCAGAATTTAGTGTTGTCGTAAGTTTTTTTTTAATCAAACGATTTCCTACGGGTAATTCTTCTAGGTGCATCCAAAGAACCAATACAATATATGCCAGATTTTTCTTCAATGCATTTTTTACCAATATTTTTACTACTTGTTTGTGTTTGATCAACATTGTCGCTGAAGGGTGAGTAAAATATCTAATGCTCGTTTCGTAACTGGGATATTTATTCCAGGTTTCCTCCAGATTATAAAAATATAGCGCAAGCATTTGCGACCTTATCACTTTTTCTATCAACATTGTTCCTTTATTGCTTTTTGGGAACTTTACTCACCACCGAGGTAAAATACTAAGTACTATTTGAAATCATTCCAAATGCAATTTTCAGGCGGAAAATATAGGAAATTCCATTTATAACTCCGATTGGTTACAAGGAAACAAAATTGAATTGAGACGACAGTTGCCTTTAATTATTCAGCGATCCCAAAACGTCACTAAACTGAGTGCAGGCCCACTGATGGATCTAAATTTGGAAAGCTTTGGAAGGGTAAGATGAAACAGAAAAAAAATTTGAAAAAGGTTTCGGTTTTAGATAATTGGAACAGCTTTCAATTTTTTCACCTTGGCCGAAGCACTGTTCAACAAATAAAAGATATAGAAATTTTTTGGATAGCAATAATTTTTTAGTTTGCACAGTGCACTAATGAGAACATCAAGTGGTTGCTACATTCTAGTGATGGGCAGCTATTACCCAGGGCCAAGATGGAGTGACATTGGAGGTTTTCTAGAATACCTTTGGAGCTTTGCAATTTTTGGCCATTCGAGGTAGCTAGCTGCTTTTCCACAATTCCGGCGTGTTTCTTAGTTTCTCATTAATTATCATTTATAGTTTCCATTGCTTGAAAAAATTCTGCATATGACTTAAAAGTACATCCACTGTTCTCCACAATCAGACAGATGAAAATGATATTGCTGCATCCCAAAAACCTGGTTCCAAAACTTATCACAAAATTAAAAAAGGCAGTGCTGGGCTTCGCTAAATAATAAAATTAATGCACTCTTACATGAATAGGAATAAATATTATAGTTATGCTTCACAGAAAACCTTTAATTGTATCAAATCACGAAATAAAGAGATTATAACAGAAAAAACAAAATGCAATTAAATAAACTTTTTCTTTACTTTTGAAAACGTTTTGTTTGTCAAACCACAACTTTTTCAATAAAAAGGCAAATTCACGTTAAGTAATTCCATTATAAAGTTAGCATTGCTTCGATCAAAAAATCCAAATGGATAAGAAACCGTAAATGAAAGAATCCACGCAGTTGTTAAGCCTTTGGAGTCTTAACCCATTAAATAATAGCAAATGGTCCATAATTGCAGGATATATACCACTGATCTCCTGGACGATATACACCATTGAAGCATGTTTGGGACTCTTCAAAAATTTCGATATGAAGAATTTAGTCTTCAGTACTGCAAGTTTCATCGGATGCTGGCAGGTAATAACAAAACCTAACTTTGGTTCTTCGAACCGTGTAATTTTAAAACTTTTAGTGTTTGGTTAAAATTTTTATAATAATTCTTCAACGCAAAAATATTGCGAGGTTATTGAAGACTATGCATTTGAAATATTGGAAGTTCGAAACTCTAGATCCAAATTTACAAGAACACGGCAATAAAATCTACAAGGTCTTCGGGCGACTCATGATAGGTACCATTCTACTTTTTTTGACAACCGTCGCAATATACATGGTTAACCCACCGTTGATAAAGCAGAAAATTTTACCGATCCCTCTTTATCATTTCATTATTGACGATATTTCGCTTCCAGTTTATATTGTCGCTTTGGTTTACGAATTGGTAATGTTGATATTAATTTGCACCCCATGTTTCGTGGGATTCGATTTTCTTTTAGGGGCGATCATAATGTACCATATCAACGAGTTGTTCCTGATCAAAGAAAAGTTTTTATTGGTGGTCAAAAGCGATTCCGAAAAAAACAACTTGAAAATGTTAAGAAAGTTAACCAAGCATCAAAATTTAGTGTTGTCGTAAGATTCTTTTTTTAATCAAACGATTTCCTATAGGTAATTTTTCAAGGTGCATCCAAACAACCAATACAATATATGCTAGATTTTTCTTCAATGTGATTTTTACCAATATTTTCACTACCTGTTTGTGTTTGATCAACATTGTAGCTGATGGGTGAGATAATTATTTAATGTTCTTTTCTTGATTATAATATTTATTCCAGGTTTCCTCCAGATTATAAAAATATAGTGCAAGCCTTGGTGACCTTATGCTTTTTTCTATCAATGTTATTCCTTTATTGCTTTTTGGGACACTTACTGACTACCGAGGTAAAATACTAAGTACTACTTGAAAACATTCCAAATGCAATTTTCAGGCGGAAAATATAGGAAATTGCGTTTATCACTGCGATTGGTTACAAGAAAACAAAATCGAATTGAGACGACATTTGCCTTTAATTATTCAGCGATCCCAAAACGTTACTAAACTGAGTGCTGGTCCACTGATGGATCTAAATTTGGAAAGCTTTGGAAGAGTAAGTAGAAACGCAGGAAAAAATTTGAAAAAAGTTTTTGGTTTTAGACAATTGGAACAGCGTTCAATTTCTTCACCTTAGCCGAAGCTCTGTTCAACAAATAGAAACTTTTACAGTAGAATTAATTTTTTAGTTTACACTATAAGATCACCAAGTGGTTCATAGATCCGGAATATTCTAGCAATGGGCAGCTATTATCCTTCTCTCTCTCTGAAATCTGTAATATTTTGAAGTTGGTTTATATTTCCAGCTTAAAAACATGGATAATCCAGTTATTTGAATTTCACAAACATGTAAAAAATAAAGTGTTATCATATCTTTAAGAGTATTATTTTTACAAAATTATGGCAATAAGACGTTTGACGCTTTATTGCAATGATTGCTAAGCCGAGAAAAAATGAATTTTATTCTGACTGCCAATTTTGAGCAAACTTAGAGGATACCAGTTTTGATCGCTTTTCAGATGATGGAATTCTATCCCCAAGCAGTTTAAAAAGTAGGACCTGGTAACAATCCTTGATCAATCTTGTTGTGTATTAGATGAGCCATGGTGATGGCATCTGGGATTGCCTTTGCAACTTTGCAAGCTTTGGGCATTCGAGGTAGCTAGCTATTCCTCCACAATTTCGGCGTGTTTCTTAGTTTGAAAAAATTTATAGTCTGACTTAAAAGAGCATCCAATGTTCTTCGCAATTACATAAAATTTACCAATGGGCAAGTAACAGAGCATGGAAAAAACAGCCTTGAGTCGATATAATAATATAAATCAATCCAATTCATTTAACATGAGTTAAGTGCTAATTATTACATCATAAGGAAAACACAAATATAAAAAGTATACTTCACCTAGCTTTCTGGGAAGTACGAATAAATATTTTCCTACATTTACATACTTTTAGAATTATTTCGAGTGATTTTCAAAGGTAAATAACTTCATGAATAAAATATCATTTATTATGGCGTCATCGCCGTGTTGATTGTGTCAATATTGATGAACCTAGTCACGTATTTTAGCGACGTCGTTGGTCCTTTACCTTTTTACAATTTAATTCATTCACAGAAATCATACGAATGTGTAAATTTTCTTACTCGTGGATAACAAAAGTCGCAGCAAAGTCTGCAGGGGGGTGGTCAGCATTTTCGAAGACACTGTTTACTTACACTATTTTCCTAATAAATGTAAGTTTTCTAACAATTAGGCAGGAAGGGGCGCCAAAAGTAATCAAAATTTGGGTAGGAGGGCAGTGGATCAAAGGAACAATCACATCAGTGATCAATAGAAAAACTTAAAAAAATTAAAAATAACAAAATATTGTAGTATCATAAACTTTCTGCATAATTTTTTAATTTTTAATGCTTTGCTTCCCTACCCGGAGGTACTGGGGAGTATTCCATAACCTTGGTCAGTCTCACCATGAGAGAATAAAACTATACTTGAAGATTGTCTTTATCCGACCTTTGCTCTCAGATCTTGCTGACCCTATCTGGCCTTTAGCTGACCTTAATCAAAACAAAAACCAGGCCCGTAGCCAGGATTTCATTTCTAGGAGGCACTTGTAAAATTTTCCAACTTGAAAATACCTACACTTATTTATTTTCAAAATTCAAATTTTTATTTTTAAATAAATTTTTAACATTTTGGATGGAGACTAAGGAACTGCTTACTCATAATCTGTAAACATTGAATATTTTGCCTATCAAGAGTGAGGCACTGGAGGGTGTCTCCCCCCACCCCCGGTTTGTACAATTTATTTTTATTAAATATAAATTGAGGATATCAGCATAACCGATCTAGAAAATTCTCTAGAAAAACTAATTTATCCTAACTTTAACAAGTAACTAATATCCCAATTAGCCCAAATTTCAAACCAAAGTTTTAGAGACCGGGGGTTTGGGGTGTGGAGCACCTCCCAGATACACTCAAGTTGTAATAAGTAAATTTACAAATTTACGGTCATCAGTATTAAGCGATTAAAAGTTAAAGTTTTTAGCACCTGGAATATAAAGCAGGGATCAAGAATCTGGGGGATTATGAATTTTCCCCCTATAATATGTCATCGTTCTCGAGAAAACCAAAACGCTATAATAAACCCTACTCCTAATCTATAAATATTAAATGTTTTCAACAGTTCAACAGTGAGGCACTGGAGAGTGTTCCACACCCCCCAGACCCCCCGGTTTGTACAGTTTATTTTTTATTCAAAATAAATTAAAGATATCAGAATAACCAATCTAGAAAAAATCCTTAGAAAAACTAATTAATCAAGTACTAACATCCCAATTAGCCCAAATTATAAATAAAAGTTTTATAGACCGGGGGTTTGGGGTGTGGAGCACTGTAACAAATGACAAACTGTAATAAATAAATTTGCAAACTTATGGTCTTCAGTATTAAGCGATTAATAGTGAAAGTTTTCAGCACAAGAAATATAAAGCAGTGACGAGAATCTGGGAGAGAGGATTATGAATTCCCCCCAGTATAGTATGTCATCGTTCTCAAGAAAACCAAAGCGCTATAATAAATCCTACTCATAATCTGTACACATTGAATGTTTTGCCTTTCAACAGTAAGGCACTGGAGGGTGTTCCACACCCCCCAGACCCCCCGGTTTGTACAGTTTATTTTTTATTAGAAATAAATTGAAGATATCTGCATAACCGATATAGAAAAAATCTCTAGATAAATTAATTAATCCTAGCTTTAACAAGTCACACTCAAGTAACTAATATCTCAATTAGCCAAAATTATAAACCAAAGTTTTAGAGACCGGGAGGTCTGGGGTGTGGAGCACCCCCCAGGTACACTTAAGTTGTAATAAGTAAATTTACAAACTTACGGTCATCAGTATTAAGCGATTAATAGTGAAAGTTTTTAGCACAGAGAATGTAAAGCAGTGAGCTAGAATTTGAGGGGGGGATTATAAATTCCCCCAGGATATTATGTCATCGTTCTCAAGAAAATCAAAGCGCTATAATAAACCCTACTCATAATCTGTAAACATTGAATGTTTTCAACAGTCAACTGTGAGCCCTGGAGGGTGTACCACGCCCCCCCAGACCCCCCGGTTTGTACAGTTTATATTTATTAAAAATAAATTGAAGATATCAGCATAACCGATTTAGAAAAATCTCTAGAAAACTAATTAATCCTAACTTTAAAGTAACTAATATCCAATTAGCCAAAATTATAAACCAAAGTTTTAGAGACCGGGGGTCTGGGGTGTGGAGCACCCAGGAACACTAAACTGTAGGATAATTTGCAAACTTATGGTTTCAGTATTAAGCGATTAATGTGAAAGTTTTCAGCCAAGAAATATAAAGCAGTGACAAGAATCTCGGGAGAGAGGTTATGAATGTTCCCCAATAATAATACTCATCGTTCTCAAAAACCAAAGCGCTATAATAAACCTTACTCAAGGCTGTTACCCCAGATCCCGTTTTCAGTTTTTATAGAAAACTTGAAAGTTTCCAACCCTTGAAAATATTTAACTAATTATTTATTTTAAAATTTAATGTTTACATTTAAAACAAGTTTTAACAGATTTAGGGTCAATAGTTAAAACCATCCTATGGGATTAACCTGGCAAAAAATACAATACAAAATCTCGAGGAATTTTTTCCCTAAAACGATCTATAAAAAATGTATAACCTTTCATGCATAAACGAACAACGCTTATAATAAAAACTTCAAAATATTTAACATTTGATTTTTTCAAAGTTACTTAAAAGATTTTTTACATTTGGTCAATCCATACCTCCCAACCAAGGATTGTAATCTAAATTGCCTAAATATTATAGTTTACAAATTTACTAAAAACTAATCATTAATGGTATTGCATTTTTCATAACAGAGCAAACAAGTTTAAATAAAATATCTTAAATTAATTTTTCTACCACACTGAAATTAAAGAATTCTTATTGGTTATCCATTATTTCCCAACCATTTCTTCAATTTTGCCTAAAATGTTAAAGTTTGACGAATCAAAAACCAATGGTTTACAAAATAAAGTCGCTTATAGAATTGCACAAGATCTGTTAAATATTTTCCTCACCATATGAAATATAGAAACTTATGGTATTTTTGTCAAAAACTTCATGCTAAAATCCTATAATTCCTAAATTTCGTCAAACAATATTGACTATAAATTCCACAAATTGCTTTGTCGGCATGGTTCCATCAATTTACAATTACTTAAAGAGAATGCTAAAATTCCTACCCTTAATCCAATACGTCTCAATAAATTCAAAACTTAACCTCTGTCCAAATTGGTTCCAAATCCAAATTTTAAAACACACCTAAGTTCTTCCAATCCATCAAAATGGCCGTTTATATCAAATTCCAAACTATTGAAACTTAATTCCAACAATCTCAACATTTTTAAACTTTCAAAAGCAGATTGATCAATTTTTTTCACATTACAATACTTCAAAGACAACCATTCCAGTAATGGCAAATTTTCAAAAATATTGGATGTCAAAACTGTTAAAACGTTACTTTCCAAATTCAGGAACCTCAAATTTTCCAATCCATTAAATGTTCCTTCTTCCAATCCGCCAATTCTATTATTCGACAAATCGAGTTTTCTCAGTTCTTTCAAATTCGAAAACGTATCGGCGTGTAAGTGCCTGATAAAATTATTGCCCAAACTAAGATCGGTAAGAGCTCCTAGATCATTGAAAGAACCAACTTCGATCTCCCCTATTTTGCATTTCTCCAAACCCAAATGCTTCAAATTGGTAAGACCACTAAAACAATTTTCTTTTAGATCTGTGATCGAATTTCTCCCCAGGCAGAGCTCTTGTAAATTTTCCAAACTCGAAAATAGGTTAGGCGATAGTTCTTCTATTTTATTGTCAGTTAAAAACAGCATGTCGAGGTTAACATTTTGCTTGAACGTGTTTTCATCCAAATTTGTTAAACTATTTTTCGTTAAAATGATTCGATTCAATTCGACCAAATCTTCAAATGCATCAGGTTCGATTTGCTGAATTTTGTTGTTTTCAAAATTGAGAAACGTGACTTTGAGGAGGCCTTTGAAAAGAGAACCGTCAATTTGTTCGATTTTGTTTTTATCCAGAATGATTTTTTCGATGTTGGTTAAGCAACTGAAGAGCTGAGAAGGAATACTGGAAATTGTGTTGGAGTGTAACGACAACTTCTTAATGTTTTCCAAACCTTGAAACGCATTTTCGTGAAGATCTACGATGAAATTTTCAGAAACGTTCAGCTCGTCCAAATTTTTTTGATTTTGAAAACAATTTTCTTCCAGACTCTTTAGAGAATTGTCGGCCAGGTTCAAAATTTTCAGGTTTTCCAATTTTACGAAGTTTTCTTCTGTTAGGGAATCGAGTTTGTTACTGCCGAGATCCAAAGTTTCTAATGATTCCAAATCGTCGAAAACGTTCGGATTGATCGACTTTAAGGCGTTGTGGCTCAAATTTAGGTTTTTCAAAACTGTCAATCCAGCTAAATTTGGAGTTTCTGTTAGTCTCAAGTAACTGAGGTTTAACTCTTCAAGGGTGGGGTGATTTTGCCATACCCCTTCGGTTATCACAAGTTCTTCGTTCTTCATCAAATTTAAATTTTTTAGATTGCTCAGCGGGGACAGCATTTCCTCCGTTAGAATTTCTAATTTGTTGTCGCTTAAATTTAAAATTTCAATCCCGGTTAAATTGTTGAAAGCTCCATCTGGTATCCGCCGTAAGTTACAACTTTTAATTTCCAGTTCCTTAAGGTTTTCGAAAAGAGCAAAATTGTCTTCGGTGAAATCCAAAATTCTGCAATTGGTAATTGATAGGCTGGTCAGGTTGGTGAGGTTGGAAAAAATTTTCACATGTGAAAGGTCGATGCTGCTCGCTTCGATAATAAATTTTTCGATTTCCTCCTCGCTCGTTTCACTTACTTCGATGTGGTTTACCAGACAATTATTTAAGCTTTCAATCGAATTTGCGTGCTTGATCACCACTTCTTTTTCGATTTGTTCGCAACTTAAGTTGGCCTACAAAGCATACATTTTATAATTGGAAAATTAATTGATATGACTCACCATTTTTGGGTTGTAACGTAGCAATGAAGTAATAGGTTAATAATTGTATTAAGCCGTTTTGTTATCAAAATATAAATTTTTGTATAAGATTACGTTTTTGACAGTAATAACTGAATTTTCTAGTTCAACAGAGGAAATTTAAGGCGTCGGCGCTATGTTAGAGGTCACATGTAATTCAATAAATTATTGAACGCCCAGTGACATCATCGTAGAAAATAATTGATTCGGTTTGCTAACCGTAATTTTCGTAATTTTTGATAATGCGGATTGAGACAAGGTCCTACTTTGTGAGATTAAAAATAGAAATTTAGTTTAATTTTTTATTTATATTCAAATAAAGAAAATACAATTTTTTTTATCCCCATAAGTAATCCACCGCTTCATTATAAATCGCCAAATTTGGATACTTTGCAAACATTTCCAAAATTGTTGCATCTTCAAACTTATTCCCGCCGATTTTAATTATTTCCAAACTTGGAAAATCATGTTCCAAGTATTCCAATTGGTTATCGCTTAAGTGTCCTGAATTAGAATGCTCAAAACATGCTTTTCTTTGTGATTTTTTTAGAAGGAAAGAAAGAAGTAAAGTTATTGAATGTTTGGGTATGGTTTATATATATTCAAGGACTACAAAAAATTTTTCTAAAGTAAAATAAGTTATTATAACAGATTTATAAGCTTATTTCAGGGCGTCTTGTCGCTTGCTGTCTTCAATCGGCGTGCAAGATCCAGCTCGTAATTCTTGACCAAAAAATAAAACCAAAGAAATATTAAATTATTATATATTTTTCTTCTGTGTGAACTAAAAAATTCAGAAAAATTGTGCAAGTAAAAATTTTGGCGGGTTTAAAGAAAAAGTGTTTAAAAACAAATAAAATAAACTTTAAGGTGCTATATCAATTATTTAAATAAACTTTTAATGAATTTTTTAGTTCACTTAGAAGAGAATTTAATAATAAAGAAAAAACTTTGGTTCAACTATATAAGCCGTTTAGTTTTTAGCTATCATGTACGCCGATTTAGAACAATTGTGAAAATAAAAACTAGAGAAAACGCGTTTCAAAGTTTTTAATAAGACAAAAATCAATTCTTAGTTACTTACGCTGATAATTTGTACACTAAATGAGTCTTATACATTTACACTTATATTAACTGGATACTCAACTGGATACACCCATGGATTAAAACTATTGTTGAACTACCCTTCAACCTTTTTCAGGTATGAAATTCTGAATAGAAAATCGCAGTGACGAGCGCTTGAAACCCTTGCGCAACGCTCGTCTGATTTCGGCTTTATATTTTTGAAAATACTTAAAATTAGCCTCTGTCACTTTGTAAACATATTCTTAGATAGTTTATCTATAGATTTAAGCAAATAAAAAAACGAATTTAATGACGCGCTAATTCAGGACACCCTTAAATCCAAACACATAAGTTTTTTCATTGGTTGAAATTGCTGCGAAACGATTTCGGTTAATCCACATCCTACCAAATACAAAAACAATAATTCGTTCAAACCGTGGAACATGTTTTCAGTTTTTAGGTTAATATCGTTACAAGAAAGATCCAAAATTTGTAACTTCTTCAGTTCTGATAGAGCGTATGGTTCTATCGTGGTCAAAACGTTATACTTCAAAGAGAGCCATTGGAGAGCAGACAAATCTTTGAAAAGGGAACTCGAAACAACTTTCAGGCAATTACTTTCCAATTTCAACATTTGTAAAGAATCCAACCCCAAAAATGCGTTTTCTTCAATCTTGGAGATTTTATTGGAACTTAAATTCAATTCGATAAGTTGGGATAACCCAACAAAAGTATTGGCTTCCAAAACCACCAGACAATTACTCTGCAAGCTTAAGCTTTGCAAAAAAGACAAATTTTTGAAGGTTCCTGGTATTATATTGTCAATATGACAGCCTTTAAATTTCAAGATTGATAAATTACCAAACTGCTGTAGTGAATCTTCTGGAATAGTTCGAAATACACTGTTTTGAACGAACAAATTTTCCAGATGATTTCCCAAACCGGAAAGGTTTTTGATCAACGTTTCAAAGGGAATTTGTTCTCGTATTCCACCAACAAAAGTTTCTCTAAATTTTTTAGATTCACACACGCTTTGTCGTCCAAAGATGTTAACTTCTTACTGGTAATGTTCAAATTCTTCAAACAGAACAGGCCGGAAAAGTGGTTTTCATCAAAACTTCCAATTGGGTTGTTTTCGAGCGACAAAACTTCCAATTTCGAATTATTTTGGAAAATTTTGGACGGTAAGTTTTTGATGTCGTTATATCTCAGCGATATCTTTTTAATTGTTTTGAGTCCATCGAAGACGCTTTCGTGCAATTCCTTTATGCAATTGCATTCAATTTCCAAGTATTCCAAGTCTTTTGAGGCCAGAAAAAAATTGTTTGGAATTTGTTCTAATTCGTTATATCCAAGATTTACGATCTTTAATTTGGTACAATATTTTATAAGGTTTTCTGGAAGCGTTTTTATGTTACAAGATGCAGCGAGCAGTTCTTTCAGATTTACCAAGTCATCGAATAAGTTTTCTGGTAAATCGGGCAAGTCCTGGTAGGCCACGTCGAGTACCTCGAGGGATTTCAATCCATGGAATGCGTTTGGTGAAAATTCTGATATTTTGTTTCCAGATATTATAAGCTTCTTCAAAGTAACTAAATTTGCAAAAGTATTGTGGCTTAGCTTGGTAATGTCATTATACATCAGGTTTATAACTTCAATTGATGAGAGATCCTTAAATACTTTGTTTGGTAGATCAGAAATTTTGCATCTTTGTAAATCCAACTCGGTGAGATTTTCCAGATGGTGAAAAGCATCCACTTCAATAGTTTGTATGGAGGAATTTGTAACGGTCAATGTTTGTAGTTGGAATAAGGAGGACGGTAATAATTTGAGAGTTTTGGCATTGCGGAATATTGCGAAACGAACTTCTTCCAAATCGATTTTCAAAGTTTTGAAGTATTCTTCCAGTTTTTCTGTGGAGGTCAATTGCAAAATTCCATTTTTATGGTCAATTTCGTGTTGCACCTGTTTAGAATATAATAATTATTTTGTGTAGTGTACGTACATATGCCTCACTCTGTACAGCACAAAAAATACTTGCCTATCATAATCATGATAGAAAATAAAAACTTTTATGCGATAAGATAAAATAATTGAAACACAATGAATAATTTATTTTAGTTTTAAAAAAATTACTTACTTTCATTGCGAAATTTCACGATTTATTTTACACAAAATTTATAACCACATAATAAGGAAAATTAAAATGTTTCACACGAACTTTTGGTTACTCGTGGGTATTTTTTCTGAGTCAGATTGGATATTGTAAAATTTATATTTATAAAAAATGTGATTTAATTAAACAATTTAACAATTAAAAAAATTACGAAGTTCGATAAGGTTTGAAAAGATAAATCAAAATTAGAAATTAGAGTGGTGGTGGGGTAATGTAATTAACCTTTACTTATTAAATTTAAGCAGTGGCGGCTGCTACGAGGAGGGCGATGGGGCTCCGCCTTCCTACAGAAGAATATTATACGATAACCGTACGCCAACTCGAACACTGTAGGATATTTAAAAATTTCTAATCGCAATTTGCAAAAACGCCAACAGTTTACAAACCAAGCAATGAGCTACGCGGGGGGGGTGGCTAAAAACACCAAAATAAGAGATAGAACAAAAGTTCGTCTAACAACTTCAAAAAGGAGCGTCGGTAGGCTCGAAAAGAGTTGACTTGATGTCAAAATGATCCTAGAAAAGAACAAAGAAGACTTGGGAGGCTGAAAGAAAAATAAAAAACTAGTCATTAATTTTTTTATTTCTTCACAAAGGAAATAATTAATTTAATTGTTCACAGCCAATTTATGTCCTATAATCAACAGCATCGCAAAAAATGATGTCTTTGTATTTCTGCTTCCAGCTCATCACCAAATCAGTAGTATCTTCCGTATATATTTTAACGATTTTAATCGAAGGATAAATATCGAAAAAATCTGGTGAGATGGTGGTACTTTTACTTACAGTAATACTCAGTCGCTTTAACAAAGGAAGAGGATGTTGGGAAAACCTAGAGAGTCGATTAAGTTCATGGACATCGATTTCCAAAATTTGCAATTTCTCTAAACCATCAAACCACCTACACGAGCTGTCATCATCGAAATCTAAAGGATTTCCACCTAAAACTAAAGCTTTCAGATTTTTTAGTTCTGAAAAGCTGCAATGTTTCAAGCTCCTCAACTTGTTATAACCCAAATCCAAGACATGGAGAGACACTGGAAAGTGTTTTGTCTCAATATTTTCGATATCATTTCCATCTAGCTTGAGCGTTCGTAAGTTTACTAAAGTTTTAAAAATTTTGCCATCAACTTCTTCGAATGCATTATACGATAAATCTAGAATGAGAAGAGATGATAATTTTGCCAAAACTTGATCGTCAATCTTTTTGAGATCGTTTCCCTGTAGGTCCAGCAAATACAACATCTTCTGATCTTCCAAAGCATCACAAGCGATTTCAGTTATTTTGTTCCCATTTAACTTTAACGTTAAGAGATTGACAAGTCCTGCGAAGGTATCACTCCTAATAACACTTAATTCATTATCTGTCAAACAAAGATTCTTCAAGTTGATCAGATTGGAGAAGTCTGGACAATCCTTGATTTCAATATCTGTCAAATCTAATATTTCAATCGATGCATTATGTGAAAATATATTTTGTCTAAAGTTTCCAGTTTGTTTTTAGTTAAATCCAGTTTGGTTAGAGTTTTTAAGTTTGCAAAAACATTTGATGGAGTTGATTTATGCCGTTTTCGCGGAGGAGCAGCTCCTTTAAACAATAAAGATCTTGAAATGTGTCCTCTTGAATTATATTTAATTTGATTTTACTTAAGTTGAGGATTTTCAGTTTGGTCAACGTACAAATACTTTTTCCCAAACTCTGAAGGTTATTTTCTTGCAAACTTAGTTCTTCAAGGTTGTCCAAACCATGGAACGCGTGGATTTCGATAGTTTCAATTTTATTTTCATGCAATAAAAGTCGTTTTAACCTCTTTAGGGGAGAAAATATGTTGTCGAGAGTTTCAAATTTATTGTGTCCTAAATTTAACACTTCGAGCGATTTTAATCCATCGAATACGTTTGGGCATAATTTCGAAATGTTGTTGTATTCCAAAGATAGCTCCACTAGGTCTTGGTGGTTTATGAAGGTGCTTTCTTTGATGTAGCTCAAATTGGCGATTGTTATGGAAAGCTGGGTTAATTTTTGTAGTCTACAAAGCCACTCAAAATTTATTGCTTTGATTGAGCTATCGGTAATTTTTAATTTTTTTAATTTTTCAAAATTATCACTCGAGAAGTTGTCTAAAAAATTTTGAAAATCCCTAGCGAAGAAACGTGTCTACAGATGATGTGCTCGTTATTTTTCATTGCGTTGAACTAAAATAAAAATAAATATTTGTTAAACAATTTAAATGCGTCAAAATCCGTGCTTTCACTAAATTAATAACTGTAATAACCAAGGTTTCATACAAATAAATGTGTTTGAAGTTTTAACAAATTGATTACAATATTTTTGTGAATTCAAGTAATACTTACAGTTTCGAAATTCTAAAAATTTTTGAGTTCACATGCACATAGTTCGATGGCTTTGTTATTTATGAGTCAATCGCCCACCTTAATAGTTTAGATATTGAAAAATATTGCGTAATCTAGCGAAATTCATAGATAGCATAAAGTAAATTGTTGGTATAACTCCGGATTTCTATGCATTTACTCTCACTTCTTATTTGTTTTTATTTTTTTTTTAATTAATTTTCAATTGGTAATAAAATTGAATTTTTAACAAACAAGCATCAGAAAACCAAAAATTCTGACATCTGCACAGAATTAGTTATTACTGTAAGTAAAAGTACCACCATCTCACCAAATTTTTTCCATATCATCCAGAAAATACTACTGATTTAGTGATGGAAAGACTATATTTTGGCGATGCTGTAGTGAACCATTCAAAATGATTGTTTTTTTTTATTCCTTCAACCTCCAAAATATATTATTAATTTTAGCTGGCGCCCATTGTGCAAAATAAATACTAAACTTTTCATTTAATTAATGTTTTAAAACAACAGGTTAATAATAACTAATCGGTAAAAATTGCGTTTCTTTAAATTTCAAGAATTACAAACATCAAAAATAACATTTGGGTAATCTTTCATCCATTGCAGAATTACTTCCGTTTTGATATAGATTTTCGTGATCTTTATGTAACTTAATGATGGGTAAAAATCAAAAAAGTCGGGCGAAATGCTGTTTATCTCGCTGTACGTAACCTTCAATTGTTTTAGCGATTTCAACGGTTGTTTGGAAAACTTAACGAGCTTGGTAAGTCCGCAGCTGTTCAGCTGCAAAATCACCAATTTTTCCAAGCCGTCGAACCATTCCGTCGATTCATGTTCACCAGACAAGTCATTACCAAACAAATTCAATTCTTTCAAGTTCTTTAAATTGGAAAAAATTTGAGGCTCCAGATTTTAAGACTCACATTGTCAAGTGACAGAATGTGAAGAGATTGTAAATGGGTAAACATTTTTGAAGTTAAAAAATGAAGAGGATTCTCATTGAGACAGAGCGATTGAAGATTCTTTGTGTTTTTAAATTCTTCTCCGTTTATGACTTGAATTTTATTGAAAGCTAAATTCAAAATCCTTAAAGAAACCAATCCATCGAAAACAGAAGCGGGAAGTTTCACAATTGAGTTTGTATAAAGATTAAGTGAATAGAGCAACTTTAAATCTTTAAATGCATCTTCTTCGATTTCTTCAATTTTGCAATAATCTAATGCTAGGTACCGAAGATTGCAAAGAGAAGCGAAGGTATTGCTTTTTATAACGCGCAAATTGTTTGAACCTAAATTCAGCCTCTCCAGATTTGCAAGATGCGATAATTTAGGCAAAGCTTCCATGGCAAGACTTTTCAGTTCCAATTTCTTGAGGCAAGTATTATTGCAAAATATTTCTTGGTCCAATACATTAATCTCGTTTTGACTTAAATTCAAGTATGTTAGAGCCTTTAGATCTTGAAAAGCTTTAGGATGTACCGCTGATAATCCATTACAATACAAATTCACCTCTGATAAGTTGACAAGATTCTTGAATAAAGTTTCTTCCACAATTTTAATCGAGTTATTTTGCAGTTTCACAGTTTTAATATTCGTTAGCAGTTGCAAGGCGTCTCCAAAACTTTCAATTTCATTCTCCTCCAAATTCAATTGCTCTAATGAACTCAAACCTTGAAAAGCTGCTGATTCCACCACAGTAATTTTGTTAGAATGCAAATACAAACACTTCAACTGCTTCAAGGGTGTAAACATTTCATTGCTCAATTTTTCAAATTTGTTGTTTCCCAAATTGAGAATTTCCAATAATGGTAATTTCGAGAAGATCTCTAGAGAGATTTCGGAAATTCCATTGTATTCCAGCGAGAGTTCGACCAAAGCGTTTGAAGCACTGAAGAAATTTTCGGGAATGGATTTCACGTTGCAAAAAGTTACCTCCAGGTTGGTTAATTCGGCAAGTTCTGGAAAATTTTGTAAAATCAATTTCGAAATCGAACTGTCAGTGATTAATAATTTTTTTAATTCTTCGTTTTTATCGGCCACATAGTTTTGCAAAAACTTTCTTAGGTCGTCTTCGGAGTTGTAGTTTTTACAAATAGCGGTTTCGGTTTTTTCTTTTCCCTAAAATGAAAATTATAAATTAAGAAAATTATTTAATGGATCTTGTTAAAAATTTTAAGAACCATAGTATCCACATTTAGGCAGGGGGGTCATTTTTAATTAGCGTTTCCAAAATATTATAATAAATATATTATTGAGATATATAAATAGATAATTACATACTTAGAATTAAAATTTAATAATTAGCAAGCCAAGTAAACAATCAAATTTAAAATTAAAACATATGAAGGTGAAATTTGATTGTGTTTTCTTAGTTTATTAATTTCTAATTTTCACAAGCTCATAATAATTTATATACTAAACAAGTTTATCCATTGAAGTCATCCATCGTTTCGTCGCAAACCGTCAAATTAGGATACTTTTCAAATATTTCTAAAATTGCTACATTTTCAAAATTGTTTCCAGCAATTTTAATTATTTTCAAATTTGGAAAATCGTTTATTACATCCAAATCCAAGCGTTCCAATTTGTTATATTCCAAATCCAAATAGACAAGATTTTTCATCGGCTCAAACTGTTTTGACTCGATTTCGGTTAGACCACACCCTGCTAAGTACAAAACAGATAATCCTTCCAATCCTTGAAAAACATTTTCAACTAGCACATTAATATTGTTGGAAGACAGGTCCAAAATTTGCAACTTCTTCAGTTCAGAAAACGCATTTAATTCAATTTCGGTCATAGCGTTATATTTCAAAGAAAGCCATTGAAGATTAGACAATTCCTTAAAATCAGAAACCGAAACTACTTTCAGACAATTGCTATCCAGTTTCAACACTTGCAGCGAACCCAAACCAATAAAAGCATTTTTTCAATCTTGGAAATTTTATTTGAACCCAAATCCAATTCAGACAATTGAGATAATCCAACGAAAGTCTCAGCTTCCAAAACTGTAAGACCGTTACCTCCAAGCTTAAAATCTGAAGAGAAACCAAGTTTTTGAAAGCTCCCGGTGTTATTTTGGTAATGTGGCAGCCTGAAAATTTCAAAATTACCAAATTACTAAGTTGGTTTAACGAATTTTCCGGAATCATTCCAAGAACGCTTTTTTCAACGTACAGTTCCTTTAGCTTTTCTGAACTGGATAGATTTTTAGTCAATGTTTCAAAGGAACTTTTTCGTGTAACCCACCAATGTGAAGCTTCTCCAAATTTTTCAATCCCACAAATGCGGTTTCGCTCATAAAAGTGAACTTCTTGCCGAGCATGTTCAGTTCCTTTAAGCAATCAAGTCCTAAAAATTGGTTTTCCTCTAAACTTTCTATTGGGTTGCCCTCAAGTAATAGCAACTCCAAAGTGGAATTGTTTCTGAAAATTTTGGAAGGTATGGTTTTGATCTTGTTACCTGGCAGATACATTCCCTTAATTTTTTTTAGTCCGTCGAAGCAGGTCTCGTTCAATTCGGTTATATTGTTGTTGTCAAATTGAAAATATTCCAAGTTTTCTGAGGCAATGAAAAAGTCTTTTGGGATTTTTTCTATTTGGTTCATTTTGAAATTGACGATCCTCAATTTTGTGCAATTTTTTAGTAAATTTTCTGGAAGTGATGTTATTGTGCAAAATAAAGCAGATAGTTCTTCTAATCTTATCAAATCGGAAAACAAGTTTTCTGATGGCATAACTGATAACTGATTGCATGATATATCCAGCAATTCGAGGGATTTTAATCCTCGGAATGCATTTTCTGGAATTTCTGGTATTTCATTTTCACTCATTAAAAGCTTCTTCAAAGTGGTCAAGTTTGCAAACGTATCAGGATTGAGCACGGTAAGAAGATTCCTTCTAATGTTTATTAGTTCGATTGAAGTCAGATCTTTAAATATTCCGCTCGGAAGATCGGTGATGCCAATGCTCTGTAAGTCTAACTCGGTCAAATTTTTCAGACTGTGGAATGCATCCACTTGGAGTGTTTCTATGGTGGATTGTATAACCGTCAATTGTTTTAGATCAAACAGAGAGGAGGGTAACATCTTGAGAATTTTGACATTATGGATTACTGCAGAGCGCACCTTGTCGTAGTCTATTTTCAGATTTTTGAAGTACTCTTCCAGCTCTTCTATTGATATTAAATGTAACTCTCCATTTTTTTCCACAAGTGAGTGGTGTCCCTACAAATTTATACCAATTAAAACAAAAATAAGAAGAACTCAATTAGGTGCTACACATTAAATTACAACCGTTTTTTTGCATCAGTTTAGCTACTAAACTCAACTTTCAACAGGGCCGAAGCCAAAAAATGTTTGAATGAATGGGGTAGTTTTGCATTCCATTCAGGGAGCATTAGAAACACGTGTTGTCCCACCCTCCCAAAAGTCAATTATTTTTTAAAATAAGCTCACAGAAGATTGAGTATATAAATATTTTTGTCTTTCTATAGGTAAAAAACCGTTACTTCAGAGAGCCTAGTGCTTTTATCAATGGTTATTCTCACTTTGAACTCATTCAAAGAATATTTAGTTTTAGAGATCAACCGGGACGGTTTGGGGAATATGAAATACAGGAACAGAAACGCGTTTCTTTAGGAAGGGGTGACGAGATATTCTCGAAATAATTCCGGCTATAATATCACTGAGAAGGTAAAGAACCGCTGCTCTAGGATTGTAGTATAAGTTTAAAATGTAGTAATTTATTTTAAGGTAAATAATTAATATGTGAAGTGTGGAACATGCCTTAATTAAAATACATTAAACTGTAGTCAAAGCAATTGCTGATGGGACGTTTTATACTTATGAAACGGATGTTTAGAGGCAATCAACCCTGAAAAACGCTGATCACGTTATTTTGAGTTGACGTCGATAAACTTGTGTAATTTTGCAAATGTAGTTAGTTGCAAGTCGTAGTTCTTAGTCTTGGTCCATTCACGAATGGTAATTGTGCCATTTGTTCATGTAATTTGTTAAGGCAATATCAGTGTAAAGTTAAAAAAAACATCGATTTCTTTTTGTTGCTTAAATAGATAGTTTTGGCCTTTAAGAATATGCCTACAAATTTTCAAAACAATATTCAGCTTAGAAGTATTCGAAATTGGCGCAAAGCGTCGACGCTCTTAGAGCCTCTTATACGGCCAGACGCTTTTCTCGAAACCACGTTTTTTGACCTGGTTGACAGCATAACTCTGTCAAATTTTGTCCGATCGACTTTATTCAAAAAGGATTCTCTTCAGAAAACTTATCACTATCGCAGCATCGTAGGAAATTTCAAAATTTTGATTAGAACCAAAATGGCGGCCATTTGAAAAAAAAGTCAAATTTTACAAAAAAAATTTTGCGGTAAATTGTTAATAAAAAAAAAAGTAAATACTTTATAAAAAAACTCTACGATGCTGCGATAGTGATAAGTTTTCTGAAGAGAATCCTTTTTGAATAAAGTCGATCGGACAAAATTTGACAGAGTTATGCTGTCAACCAGGTCAAAAAACGTGGTTTCGAGAAAAGCGTCTGGCCGTATAAGAGGCTCTAAGAGCGTCGACGCTTTGCGCCAATTTCGAATACTTCTAAGCTGAATATTGTTTTGAAAATTTGTAGGCATATTCTTAAAGGCCAAAACTATCTATTTAAGCAACAAAAAGAAATCGATGTTTTTTTTAACTTTACACTGATATTGCCCTTAAGTAATAAATAATTGTTAACCCAACTGGCATTTTTATGAAATAACCACGAATTTTCTGGTAATAAATGACGATTCAAAAACAAATCATATTTCAGGATGTTGAAAAATAATCTAACGACATCCTAAGCATTAACAAGTCATTATTTCCGCATGGAAGTAAAATTTTTTTCGCATCCAAGCACAAAAACACCAGCAGTGCAAGGCCGACATTTTTTTTCCACTTTACTACCCACAAACGAAGTTGTGGGTAGTATTGGGGCTGTTACCCGGTGACAACGCTGTCACCACTTATTGACAATCCGTCAATTTTTTCCATGAGCCGAACAATCCCTTGATTTTCTCGTAGTTCAAAGATCAACGTTGGAATTTTATTAGAACCACAGTTTTTCCTTTCCTTAGCCCCCTCCTACACAACTTTGTTTTGGTGACCTTGAACTTTGTCGTTTCGGATTTAGAACCTTTAGTTATTATAGTAGGAATAATACAACTTGGCATCTACGTCATCGCGCCTAAGCACTGCCATTGGTTATTAATGAACAGCAGCTAATACCATCATTGGTTAAAAATTCCTACTGTAGATATGCATCATTTTAAAAAATATCCTCAAGATTTTTCTTAACTAAAAATTACATAGAAAATTTATATTTTACCCTGTACACATAGCACAGAAAAAATATTTCTCTACCAAAAGCACATACGAAATGTCAATATTTTTATAAGATTATGGAAAATGGAAGCTTAGTTAAAATTTTTAATTTTTTCCACAAAATTGACTTACTTTCATTTTCAAATTACACAATTTTTACACGCAAAAAAAATTAATAGATGTTCTACTTCGTGCTTAACTTTGCACACGAACGTTTTTATTTTTGAGTCATCCATTGCCATGGTCAAATTTATATATAGAAAAAAATCAGCATTAATTTTATATTGCACAGTTCGACGTACTTTCACTTTTTAGTCTTAATACTATACAGAGTCGGGCAAAAATAACCTTCAGGTAATTTTCATTTCGTAAATTTTTTTATTTTAATATGGGACCATTAATTAATTATGTAAGTGTAAGGAACATTTTCATGACGACATCGATCGTAAAATTTTATGAGTTTTAACAATACAAGAACTAGAAAGATTAGTCTATAAGGAACCATTGTTTTAGGCAGTTGTATGTTAAAGGGTGTTGAATGAACCGCACCCTAAATTGTTATAAATAAATATAATTTTGAGTTATTAATTATTTAAAGTATAAAATTATCTAACATATCAGAAGTGGGATTATACACCCCAAGGGCGTGCCTTAAATATTAATAAAAGAAAAATTTTTAATCGCGAAAAAGACGCTAATTTAGTGCATAAGTGAAGTGAATTAGTGCAGTAAAATGGGAAGAAGTAATTCTAGCAAACATAAATCCAAGCATGCTCGACGCTCTTCGTCATGTAGTTCATCTTCAAGCAATAGTACAAGTAGTACTTCATCTTCATCGTCTTCATCTGCTCGAAAAGAAGTGAAGAAATTAAAAGAAAATTAACCGCGTGGCAGAAGAAGATGCATTCCCCAACCGGATTTAGGGTAACAATCGACGAAACGTTAATACCATTATTTGATCCAAGTGGGGATGATCAAGATGCGGAGACATGGGTAAGGAAAGTAGATGAATTAATAACATTTTATAATTGGAACGATCAGGTGGCGGTAAAATTAATTACTAACCGGTTGAGGGTAATGCACGAAAATGGTATGACTCTGACAAATCCATGCATGAAATGGCACGTTATGAAACAGAAAATCATGGAAAGTTTTCCATCCCAATTCGGTTTGGGACAAAATTGATTGAAGCAGCAAATTATAGACCCCTGTTGAATCAAAATTTGGGTGATTATTGCTTTGAAAAGGTCGCTAAACTAAACAAATTAAAATTAGAAATTCCGGAGGAATACGTAATCGATTGTGTTATAGAATGTTTAAACGATAACAGTTTAAAATTGTCGGCTCGAGCAGCGAATTTTACGACCGTTGGTGACTTAGCAGGGTACTTAAATAATGCTAGTGCGGGGACATCAAATGTTGCGTATCGTAATGATTTTAGAAGAGAAATAGTTATTTTCGATACTAGTACTTAAATAGGCTACTTTTCCATTCGAGGTTGATTTTGCTGACGAGCCCGAAGGGCGAGTCAGCAAAATCAACCGAGAATGGAAAACTATTAAGTACGTGTAACGAACACTATTTTTGCAAATCTGAAATTCGGCAAATAAAGAAAGCGAGTTATTAATAGTAATGCTCTTGACCTCATACCTGCCGATTGCTAGAACAAATAAGGAGAACAAGATACAAATTGTATGCAATTCTGAAAGATCAAAATTATTATTAAGCATTAAAGCCCACGTTAAAGCAAGTTAGCGAGTAATGCGTAATTAGTAATCAACAAATAAACAAATCTTTCATAATTGTAGATACACTATTGCACTTACTTATGTTTTGTCGAAAAATGTACTTAGGAAGGTTACTTTGTCATACGACGTTATTACAACAAATAAACACATCAATCTTTTAAACTAGCCTAGTTATTTATAAATTTGCAGGAAGCATAGATCATGAGTAGGCATATTTTACATACAAAGACCGAGTTTATAACTGAAGCGATGAAATTTTTTAGAAACAAAGGCCGACGAGATTATTACCTAGAAATATTTTAGCAAAGTTGCACAATCTGGACTATGCTGAAATGAAAATAACTCGCACTAGTGCGGAAAAGTGAAGTCCTCTCGCGGAAGAATCGTACGTGCAGAAAACATGCCGCTTTCAATGCTATGTAACGTGTACGAAATGATCACATTTCACAACAGAATTGCAAAAATGTTTTTAAATGTTTCGATGAAAACGAATGTGTCCATGAAAACACAAATCAAAAAGCGTCTTCGACTGATTCCAAAAATGTTAAAACAAAAAAATGTTTTAATTGTGGATTGGACCATTATGTACGTAATTGTTCAAAACCGTTGATTAAGTGTTGGCGGTGTAATAAAACCGGTCATATTGAAAAACATTGTTGGAATAAAAAAATGTTATAAACAAGAAAGAAATGTAAAATAAAGTGGGTGTCACCACGGATTCGGATAATATAAAAGACGTTACATAGCAGGTGCAAAAAAATTACAAACGAGGCGAAAGGTGTGAAGTGAAATATTACGGGAAGGATGTAAAAGGCGCAATAAGGTAGTAGAAGTAGATAAGATGAAGCGATGGGTGTCATTAAGGGACAGCCCGAACCAGAGGCAGATACTATTGATGGAGGTTGGTAATTGTGGTAAAGATGAAAAGAGTTATGTTGATGTGAGCGATGAGGTTGAAATATGACAAAGGTTATGTTGATGTGAGTGATGAGGTTGAAATATGAGAAAGGTTATGTTGATGTGAGCGATGAGGTTGAATTTTGACAAAGGTTATGTTGATGTAAATGATGAGGTTGAAATATGATAAGGATTATGTTGGAGTATAAGGTTGAAAGATGACTAAGGTTAAAAGATTTAGACAATAATGTTAGAAGGTAACAAAAGGTTGATTATCAAAGGCCAGTTAACTAAATAAGACAACTGATAGTAATCAGTGGATTGGCATATTCATGTGTGACATGTGAATATGTCAATTATGTGATTTAGGGAAAATACTGATTTTAGTCAGTGGATTGGCATGGTCATGTGTGACACATGACTATGTCAATTAAGTGAACAACTGAGCGTAGTTGGTTCACTGACATGTGACATGTCAATGGCAATTTGATGGATTGGCATATTCATGTGTGACATGTGAATATGTCAATTATGTGATTAAAGGAGAAATACTGATTTTAGTCAGTGGATTGGCATGGTCATGTGTGACACATGACTATGTCAATTAAGTGAACAACTGAGCGTAGTTGGTTCACTGACATGTGACATGTCAATGGCTAATTGATGGATTGGCATATTCATGTGTGACACGTGAATATGTCAATTATGGAATTAAAAGAAGATACTGACTGTAGTCAGTGGATTGGCATATTCATGTGTGACACATGACTATGTCAATTAAGTGAACAACTGAGCGTAGTTGGTTCACTGACATGTGACATGTCAAAGGCTAATTGATGGATTGGCATATTCATGTGTGACACGTGAATATGTCAATTATGGAATTAAAGAAGATACTGACTGTAGTCAGTGGATTGGCATGGTCATGTGTGACACATGACTATGTCAATTAAGTGAACAACTGAGCGTAGTTGGTTCACTGACATGTGACATGTCAATGGCTAATTGATGGATTGGCATATTCAGTGTGACACGTGAATATGTCAATTATGGAATTAAAGAAGATACTGACTGTAGTCAGTGGATTGGCATGGTCATGTGTGACACATGACTATGTCAATTAAGTGAACAACTGAGCGTAGTTGGTTCACTGACATGTGACATGTCAAAGGCTAATTGATGGATTGGCATATTCATGTGTGACACGTGAATATGTCAATTATGGAATTAAAAGAAGATACTGACTGTAGTCAGTGGATTGGCATGGTCATGTGTGACACATGACTATGTCAATTAAGTGAACGACTGAGCGTAGTCGGTTCACTGACATGTGACATGTCAATGGTTAATTGATTAAGTTCTACCATTAAAAGTCGTTAATGGTTTAACTGAGAAGATAATGGTTACCAGACAAACTCTCTCCTTGGATGGATGTGAGTATGGCAAAAATTCGTTATCAAATGAGTAGGCCAGAATTGTGAGTATTGATTGGAACTAGCGAAGTTCATTGGTTAGTATGAGTAAGAGGTAAAATAATGTATCGTATGGGTAATGATGTACTTAATTACTTCAGTTTCAATGAATGTTCTATGATAACAATTATTTCAATTTTAAAATAAAGAATTATGTTGAGAGTAATGGATTTTGTATTATTATAGAGTGATGTCGGTCTGAGGACAGCCGAAACGTCAGGATGGTCGAATGCAAGGAACATTTTTCATGACGACATCGATCGTAAAATTTTATGAGTTTTAACAATACAAGAACTAGAAAGATTAGTCTATAAGGAACCATTGTTTTAGGCAGTTGTATGTTAAAGGGTGTTGAATGAACCGCACCCTAAATTGTTATAAATAAATATAATTTTGAGTTATTAATTATTTAAAGTATAAAATTATCTAACATAAGGCTTTAGAGAGGGTGGGGTATTGGAAATTTTACAAATTCTTAAGGTAGGGGCGAAGGGGTGCTGAGCGTTCCTTTAATTTTTTTATAGTTACATAGTGAATGATGCACAAATAAAAATATTAATAAATTATTTTTATGTTAAATTGATATTGAAGTTTTTTCCTATCATCTTTTGTGTATAAATGTTACAATTGTTATACTTCACATGAAACCGTTAATCGTATCAAATCACGAAATAGATAGATTATAACAAAAAAAACTAAAAATAAAAGTTTACATATTTAAATAAACAGAAGTGATCTTTAAACTTAAAAATTTAATTTTAATAAAAAAAACTGTTTTTTAACAAAAGTTTTTCTTTACTTTTGTTTTGTTTACCAATCCACAACGTTTTCAACAAAAAGACGAATTTCCGATAATTCCAGTATAAAGCTTGCATTGTTTCGATCAAAAAATCCAAATGGATAAGAAGCCATTAATCAAAGAATCCACCCAGTTGTTAAGCCTTTGGAGTCTCAATCCATTAAATAATAGTAACTTCTCAATAATTACAGGATATTTACTATTAATCTTCTGGACGATATATATCATTGAAATGTGTTTGGGACTTTTCAAAATTTCGATATGAAGAATTTAGTCTTCAGTACTGTGTCTTTCATTGGATGCTGGCAAGTAATAAAAAAACTTAACATTGGTTCTTCGAAGCGTATAATTTTGAAACTTGCAGTGCTGGGTTAAAATTTGTGTAATAATTCTTCAACGCAAAAATATTGCAAGGTTATTGAAGACCATGCATTTGAAATATTGGAAGTTTGAAACTCTGGATGCAAATTTACAAGAACACCTCAATAAAGTTTACAAGCTCTTCAGGCGGCTCATAATAGGTGTCATTGTATTTTTTGGCTAACCATCGCAACGTACATGGTTGATCCACCTTTGATAAAGCAGAAAATTTTACCGATCCCTCTTTATCATTTCATTATTGACAATATTTCGCTTCCTGTTTATATTGTCGCTGTTTTGTATGAATTAATAATGTTGCTATTAATTGGAACCCCATGTTATGTGGGATTCGATTTTCTTTTAGGGACGATCATAATTTACCATATCAACGAGTTGTTCCTAATAAAAAAAGTTTTGTTGGTTGCCAAAAGCGATTCGGAAAAAGCAACTTGGAAATGTTGAGAAAGTTAACCAAGCATCAAAATTTAGTGTTGTCGTAAGATTCTTTTTTTAATCAAACGATTTCCTATGTGTAATTTTTCAAGGTGCATCCAAACAACCAATACAATATACTCTAGATTTTTCTTCAATGTGTTTTTTACCAATATTTTCACTACCTGTTTGTGTTTGATCAACATTGTAGCTGATGGGTGAGAGAAATATTTAATGCGCTTTTCTTGATTATAATATTTATTCCAGGTTTCCTCCAGATTATAAAAATGTAGTGCAAGCATTAGTGACCTTATGCTTTTTTCTATTAACGTTTTTCCTTTATTGCTTTTTGGGGACCTTACTGACCACCGAGGTAAAATACTAAGTACTACTTGAAAACATTGCAAATGCAATTTTCAGGCGGAAAATATAGGAAATTGCGTTTATAACTGCGATTGGTTACAAGAAAACAAAATCGAATTGAGACGACATTTGCCTTTAATTATTCAGCGGTCCCAAAACGTCACTAAATTGAGTGCCGGTCCACTGATGGATCTAAATTTGGAAAGCTTTGGAAGGGTAAGATGAAACGAAAAAATTAGAAAAAAGGTTTTGGTTTTAGATAATTGGAACAGCTTTCAATTTCTTCACCTTGGCCGAAGCACTGTTCAATAAATAGAAATATAAAAAAAATTTGGGTAGCAATAATTTTTTAGTTTGCAGAACACCAAGTGGTTCCTACTACATCCGGAATGTTCTATTAGTGACGGCAGATAGGAATCCCTTAAATCTGTAACATTTTACATCATAAAAGCAAGGATCCAGTAATTTGAATTTCGCAAATACATATATCTCAAAAAATGAAGTGTTAATATATCTCTAAAGCTATTATTTTTGGGTTTATAATTTACATGACTCTTCGTGGCTTGAACTTAAATTACAAACGCTGGACAAGCTTGAAACAACCTTGCAACAATTTGGTTAAGATTTCATTACAATAGGCTAATATTAAACATATAATATGAGAGCTAATTCAAAATTAATTTCTTCGAAATTTAAAGATTTCTAATATCAAAAATAACATTTGGATAATCTTTCATCCATTGCAGAACTACTTCTGTTTTGATATACATATTCGTAACCCTCACGTAACTTAATGATGGGTAAAAATTAAAAAAGTCGGGCGAAATGCTCTTCAATTCGTTATACGTAACTTCCAAACATTTTAGCGATTTCAACGGTTGCTCCGAAAACTTATTGAGTTTGGTAAGTTCGCAGCCGTTCAGCATCAAAATTTCCAATTTTTCCAAGCCGTCAAACCATTCCATCGATTCTTGTTCACCAAAAGACTCGTTAGACGACAAATTCAACTGTTTCAAGTCCTTTAAATTGGAAAAAATTTTGGGATGCAGTTTTTTAAGCTTTGCATTGTCAAGTGACAGGATGTGAAGAGATTGTAAGTGGGCAAACATGTTCGGAGTTAAATAATGAAGAGGATTCTCGTTGAGACAGAGCGATTGAAGATTCTTCGTGTTTTTTAAATTCTTCTCCGTTTATGACTTGAATTTTATTGAAAGCTAAATTCAAAATCCTTAAAGAAACCAATCCATCGAAAACAGAAGCGGGAAGTTTCACAATTGAGTTTGTATAAAGATTAAGTGAATAAAGTAACTTTAAATCTTTAAATGAGTCTTCTTCGATTTCTTCAATTTTGCAATAATCCAATGCTAGGTACCGAAGATTGCAAAGAGAAGCGAAGGTATTGCTTTTTATAACGCGCAAATTGTTTGAACCTAAAATTAGCCTCTCCAGATTTGCAAGATGCGATAATTTAGGCAAAGCTTTCATGGCAAGACTTTTCAGTTCCAACTGCTTGAGGCAAGTATTATTGCAAAATATTTCTTCATCCAATACATTAATCTCGTTTTGACTTAAATCCAAGTATGTTAGAGCCTTTAAATCTTGAAAAGCTTTAGGATGTACCGTAGATAATCCATTACAATACAAATTCACCTCTGATAAGTTGACAAGATTCTTAAATAAAGTTTCTTCCACAATTTTAATCGAGTTACTTTGCAGTTTCAAAGTTTTAATATTCGTTAGCAGTTGCAAGGCGTCTCCAAAACTTTCAATTTCATTTTCCTCCAAATTCAATTGCTCTAATAGACTCAAACCTTGAAAAGCTGCTGATTCCACCAGAGTAATTTTGTTAGAATGCAAATACAAACACTTCAACTGCTTCAAGGGTGTAAACATTTCATTGCTCAATTTTTCAAATTTGTTGTTTCCCAAATTGAGAATTTCCAATAATGGTAATTTCGAGAAGACCTCTGGAGAGATTTCGGAAATTCCATTGTATTCCAGCGAGAGTTCGACCAAAGCGTTTGGAGCACTGAAGAAATTTTCGGGAATGGATTTAACGTTGCAAAAAGTTACCTCCAGGTTGGTTAATTCGGCAAGTTCTGGAAAATTTTGTAAAATCAATTTCGAAATCGAACTGTCAGTGATTAATAATTTTTTTAATTCTTCGTTTTTATCAGCCACATAGTTTTGCAAAAACTTTCTTAGGTCGTCTTCGGAGTTGTAGTTTTTACAAATAGCGGTTTCGGTTTTTTCTTTTCCCTGGAATGAAAATTATAAATTAAGAAAATTAATTGAATAAATTAATTTTAAAACCATAGTATCCACATTTAAGTAGGGGAGTCATTTTAATTAGGATTTTCAAGTATATTATTGAGATAAATAAATAGATAATTACATACTTTTAATTAAAATTTAATAATTAGCAAGCCGAGCAAACAATCAAATTTAAAATTAAAATGTCTGAAGGTGAAATTTGATTGTGTTTGCTTAGTTTATTAATTTCTAATTTTCACAAACTCATAATTATTTATATAATTTAAGTTTATCTAAACAGAAAGCAACTTTATCCATTAGTAAAAATCAGCTTCTATTACTTCATCGCAAACTGTTAAGTTAGGATACTTTTCAAAAACTTCCAACATTGCTACATTATCCAATTTGTTTTCACCGATTTTAATTATTTTCAAATTTGGAAAATCCTCTGCAATGTCTAAATCCAAACGCTCTAATTTGTTATAGCCCAAATCTAAACACACAAGATTTTTCATCCATGCAAACTGTTTAGACTCGATTTCGGTTAGACCACACCCTGCTAAGTACAAAACAGATAATGCTTCCAATCCTTGGAAAACATTTTCAACTAGCATGTTAATATCGTTCCAAGACAGATCCAACATTCGTAACTTTTTCAGTTCTGAAAAAGCGATTGGTTCAATTAAGGTCAAAGCATTGTAATTCACAGAAAGCCATTGAAGATTAGACAATTCCTTGAAAGTGGAAGCCAAAATTGCTTTCAGGCAATTGCTTTCCAGTTTCAATACTTGCAGTGCACCCAAACCAATAAAAGCGTTTTCTTCAATCTTAGAAATTTTATTTGAACTTAAATCCAGTTGAATCAATTTAGATAATCCAACAAAGGTCTCAGCTTCCAAAACCGTGATATCGGTACCTTCAAAGCTTAAAATCTGAAGAGAAGCCAAATTTTTGAAAGTTCCCGGTGATATCTTGGTAATGTGGCATCCGAAAAATTTTAAAATTACCAAATGACTTAGTTGGTTTAACGAATTTTTCGGAATCGTCCCAAGAACGCTTTTTTGAACATACAATTCTGTTAGCTTTTTCAAACCGGACAGATTTTTGGCCACGGTTTCAAAGGGTACTTTTTCGTGTAACCCACCAATGTACAGCTTCTCCAAATTTTCCAGACCTACAAATGCGGTTTCGCTCATAAAAGTCAACTTGTTAGTGACCATGTTAATGTTCTTTATGCAATCAAGTCCTAAAAATTGGTTTTCGTCTAAACTTTCTATTGGGTTGCCCTCAAGTAGTAGCAACTCCAAAGTGGAATTGTTTGGAAAATTTTGGAAGGTAGGATTTTAATCTTGTTACCTGGCAGATGCATTTCCTTAATTTTTTTTAGTTTATCGAAGCAGGTCTCGTCCAATTCGTTTATTTTGTTGTTGTCAAAATAAATATATTCCAAGTTTTCGCAGGCAATAAAAAAGTCCTTTGGGATTTTTTCTATTTTGTTCATTTTGAAATTGACGATCCTCAGTTTTGTGCAGTTTTTTAGTAGATTTCCTGGAAGCACTGTTATGGTGCAATCTCCACCAGAGAGTTCTTCCAAATTTACCAAATCAGAAAACAAGTTTTCTGATGGCATAACTGATAACTGATTGTACGATATATCCAGTAATTTTAGGGATTTTAATCCTCGGAATGCATTTTCTGGAATTACGGATATTTCATTTTCACTTATTATAAGCTTCTTCAAGGTGGTCAAGTTTGCAAAAGTGTCAGGATTGAGCACGGTAAGGAGATTCCCTCTCAAGTTTAATATTTCGATTGAAATCAGATCCTTAAATACTTCGCTCGGAAGATTGGTAATACCGATGCTCCGTAAGTACAACTCAGTCAAATTTTTCAGACTATGGAATGCATCTACTTGGACTGTTTCTATGGTGGATTTTATAACCGTCAATTGTTTTAGATGAAATAAAGAGGAGGGTAACATCTTGAGAATTTTGGCATTATGGATTACTGCAGAGCGCACGTTGTCGTAGTCGATTTTCAAATTTTCGAAGTACTCTTCCAGCTCTTCTATGGAGATTAAATGTAACTCTTCATTTTTTTCTTCAAGTGCATGTTGCACCTACAAATTTATACCAATTAAAATAAAAATAAGAAGATCTCAATTAGGGGTTGCATATTAATTTTGAATTAGTACTTCTTACAACTGGTTTTTCCAAAACCAAAATGCCTTGCTAGGAATGTGCATAAGAAAGGTATGCACTGCACCTCTTTGGCTAAATGAGCTGCCCTACCTTCACAAGTCCAAAGAAAAATGGTTTTATTAGGTATTTATACTTTTATCTTTCTTTGGTAAAAAGGTCTTCCATAAAGGCAGAAATAGGACTGCGGTATTCTTACTCGAAGTAACAGATGCAGAAAGTTCTTAAGTAACGAAGGAGTAAACCCTCCTTGAAGAAAATTTGCTTGGGTGCGAATCTAATGATTTTCTGGTTTTAATTTTTCCAAAAAATTTGTCCCGTGTCCAAGCAAATTTTTAAATAATTTCAAAATAACAACAGTGAAAGCTCGAGATTTTTATCTATACCAGGCATCGCTGTGTTGGGTGTTCTCGAGGTTATTATACCCAATGATAGCGCTGTTAATTCGAGCGTTACCATTAGTTACTTTTCCCATGAGCTGAATAATTCTATTATCTTTCCCGAGGGGTTAACCGCTAGTGAAGTTTTTGTACACATCTTATGAAGTAAGTACTTGTGAAATACATGAAGTACTTGTGAAGTATATGAAATGCTGGTAAAATACATTAATTACGTGTAAAGTAGGTGAAATACCCACTTGAAATCAAATGTAATAAATAATTGTAAAATAAAAATAAATAAGGTCTGAAGTATATTGAAGTACAAGTGAAGTATCGTGAATTAGTAAATTTTGGTGAATTACATGAAGTTGAACCTAGCTTATGCGCATGCGCTACGGTCTTAACAACATCTTAAACGTTGAATAGACCTTTGGCGGTCATTATTTTACTAATTAAAAGTGTTTGTAGTTGCTAGTTTACCAGTAATCAATTACTTAAATTAAGCTTAGATTTCTTTAGTTAATTTTGTAATTATTTTTACTTCATTTGATATGAATGTGATAATGTACTTTAAACTATCTTCTTATGCCCGATTTACTAAAGTTGAAAAATCGATTATCTATCTGTTCTCTGTTCACTGTTACCTATCAGTAAAAATATATTAAAGTTAAATTGACGAAATAACCAATCAGGTGTTTGATTTGTTTTGTATTGTTGTGTGTGATTGGGTGATTTTCATTAAAAAAGTCTAAATCTATTGTGCATTCTTTATTTCCGGTTGGACTCCTTTAGTTTTGAATTATTTAGAAAATTAATTGGGAGGGGAAGCTGAAACCCCAAACCCCCAGTTCAACTAATTTATTTTTATTGAAAGTAAACGAAATATTTAAGGATTTCTCAAATTCTTTAAAATTAGCGATGGCCAAGTAAATGTGTTTAATTTATAATCTGACAATTAATCATAAACTGCATAATTACAAATTCCGTATCGCCTGGGGGTTGGGGAAGGTACTCTCTGCAACGGGAGATCTTCAGTTTACTTTTGATAAAAAATAAATTATTCAATCCGGGGTCTGGGGTGTGGAACACCCTCCAGTGCCTCTGCAACGGAGATCTTCAGTTTACTTCTGATAAAATAAACTACTGAATTCGGGGATCTGGGGTGTGGAACACCTCCAGTGTACAAATTTTGAAATGAAAAACATTGCAAAACATGCAGAACCTCACTGACGTTCCGGATCGAGTAGTTAATTTTTATCAGAAGTAAATTGGTGATTTCCGTTGAGACACTGAGGTGTTCCACACCCCAGACCCCCGGTTTAACTAATGTATTGTATTAATTCAAAGTGAATTAAATACTAAAGCGTTTCTCAAGTTCTTTAAAATTAGCTATGTCCAAGTAAATGTGTTTAATTCATAATTTGACAATTAATCATAAACTGCATCTCTGCAACGGGAGATCTTCAGTTTACTTTTGATAAAAATAAACTATTCAATCCGTCTGGGTGTGGAACACCTCCAGTGCCATCGGAGATCTTCAGTTTACTTCTGATAAAAATAAACTACTGAATCCGGGGATCTGGGGTGTGGAACACCCTCCAGTGCACAAATTTTGAAATGAAAACATTGCAAAACATGCAGAACCTCACTGACGGTTCGGATCGAGTAGTTAATTTTTATCAGAAGTAAACTGGTGATCTCCGTTGCAGAGACACTGAGGGTGTTCCACACCCCTCTGTCTGCCAGTGTCTCTGTCTTCACAGTGTCTCTCTGCAACGAGATCTTCAGTTTACTTTGATAAAAATAAACTACTCAATCCGACGGTCTGGGGTGTGAACACCCTTCAGTGCACAAATTTTGAAATGAAAATCATTGCAAAACATGCAAAACCCCTGACGCTCCGGATCGAGTAGTTAATTTTTATCAGAAGTAAACTGGTGATTTCTCAGAGCACTGGAGGGTGTTCCACACCCCAGACCCCCGGTTTAACTAATTTGTATTAATTCAAAGTGAATTAAATACTTAAGCATTTCTCAAGTTCTTTAAAATTAGCTATGGCCAAGTAAATGTTTTAATTCATAATTTGACAATTAATCATAAACTGCATAATTATAAATTCCGTTTCCCGGAGATCTCTGCAACGGAAGATCTTCAGTTTATTTTGATAAAAATAAACTACTCAATCCGGGGATCTGGGGGTCTGGGGGTGTAGTACACCTTTCAGTGTACAGATTTTGGAATGAAAAAACATTGCAGAACATGCATAACCCTTTGACCCCCGAAACAAGTAATTTATTTTTATCAGAAGTAAACTTTGATCTCCGTTGCAAAGATACTGGAAGGTGTTCCACATCCCCAAGCTACCCCGGATTGAGTAGTTTATTTTTATTATAAGTAAACCAAAGATCTCCTGTTGCAGAAGCACTGGAGGGTGTTCCACACCCCAGAGCCCCCGGTTTAACTAATTTATTTTTATTAAAAGTGAATTAAATATTTCTCAAGTTCTTTAAAATTAGCTATGGCCAAGTCAATGTGTTTAATTCATAATTTGACAATTAATTATAAACTGCATAATTATAAATTCCGTACCGCAGGGGTACGGAATACAGCATATTTATTATTTGTTTGGTTGTTTATCATTTTATGAAACTTATAAAATAAAATAAAAATGTCACGTTACCATAGAAACGGCCAAGAGAGTATTCTGACATTTCCAAATCATTATTATTAATTATTCGTCATAATCATTATTTTATTAATCGGATTCGCTACCTGTGCCCGTTACGTTTTAAAAATTGTGACAAACACAAACGACACATACAACATATTTTTGTAAAATCGGTAATATTTTTAACACGTAAAGTCTGTGAAATACCGATGAAGTACGTGAAATACAATGAAGTATCGATGAAGTAGGTGAAGTGCCGTGAATTACTGCTGAAGTATATGAAATACGAAGAAATATGGTGAATCATGATGAAGTACGTGAAGTGTGAAGTTAAGTGTACACGATTTCTCTAGCGGATGACCCCTCGATCTTTCTCATAGTTCACAGATCAACATTGGAAATTTATTAGAATCACAGTGTTGTCTTTCCTTGTCGATATGTATAGGGACGTAAACAACTTTTACGGATACCCCCCAAATTTATTATCTGCTGCTATTTATTTACATTGATTAAAAAAAAAATTTTCTCAACTAAAACTTACATAGTGAATTTGTGTTTTACCCTGTATATATAGTACGGAAAAATTATTTCTTTGGTAAAAGTTAGAAGCATGCAGTAACTGCTAATATTTTTGTAAGATAGTGGAAAATCTAAGCTTCATTAATTTTTTACAAAATTAACTTACTTTCATTTTGAAATTTCACAATTTTTTCTGTACAAAACAATTTTGCACACGCACTTGCAACTATTCGTGTGGTGTTTTATTCATCGACATAGTCAAATTTATAAATAGATAAAAAACATAGCATTAATTTAATACCGAAATACTTCATTTTTTAATCTTAATATTATACAGAGTCGTACAAAATTAACCTTTCATTTAATAAATTTATTAATTTTAATATGTAGAAGTTACTCCTATCCTGAAACCTATGCAACAGCAGAATTTAGATTAATCAAATTGTTAATTATTCTTCCAGGAAATTAATGGTAGAAAAATGGAATAGCTAAATTTTAAAATAAATGAAAAAATAATATGAAGTATTAAGAATTACGGCAATAAAGTTTTTGAATTATACAATTAAGAAATTTTTAATTCTAATTTTACCCGCGATTTTATTCCACAAGTTTCAGAAAACAAACTATGAAGAGCTGCAGTTGTTAGCCAAAATACTTAAAACAAATAAAGCATCAATAAGTCCACCGCTGGCAAAATTAGTTTGGGAGCTACGTGGGATGTACAAACCAAACTCAAACTTTCTAGAGATAACATTTCAAATTTTATTAATACTGAATGAAATAGTACCTACATACATTTTTGCATAATCAATAAAATATTCAAAAATAGACAATTTATAGTATAATTCAAGCCCACCTTTAAAGACTGCATGATAACTACTTTAAAGCTAGGCAGATTATTACCAAACAAAGGCTGTGCTACCACCATACAAATTTTATAATTGGAACGCAGCCTTTGCTAAAGAATCTGGCGATATTATTTTTCAAGCATTGCATTGTAGTGGTAATGGTAGTGAAGCGGCACGTTTAAATATTTTTCTTGCAATTTCTACTAAAAAATCAGAAAAAAATGTGTAAAGGTAGGATAATAAGGGTGGGAACATAAGATTAGGAGTTAGCACTTAATGGCCACTACACTTTTCAATTTCCACTGATTTATTTCATAAACAAAATCTGTGGATATTCTTTCATCCATTGTGTCATCAAATCGGTTGACATTTCCCACGAATTCAAGTTGACAATTTTAATTGAAGAATAAAAATCGAAAAAGTCAGGAACGATGTCGCTCAAATTCATATACGACACATCTAGCATCTTCAAAGACGGAAGAGGCTCTTGTGAAAATTTCACTAGCTTTTTAAAAGAACAAAACTCAAAAACTAGAATTTCTAAATTATCCAAACCGTCCAACCATCCAACCTGATCTTCTGGAAACTCAAAACAGTTTCCGCCTAAATTCAATCGTCTCAAATTTTTCAAGTTCGAAAATATTCCAGATTCCAACCTGACCAGTTTGAGGCTAGCAAGCGAAAGTAATTGGATACCCTCTAAATGGCGCAGCAAGTTGGGCGTTATGGTGGTGAAGTCGTTGTTACCGAGTTTAAGAGAAACCAAGTTCTTTAAATTCTCAAACTCGCCGCCATCTAATACATTGATGTTGTTATATGACAAATCTAAAATTCGTAAGTTTATTAAATTGTTGAATAAATCTGGATGGATTTTAGAAATTTGGTTAGACGAAAAACTCAGGAGGTAAACCGACTCCAAGTCTTGAAACGAGTCTTCTTCGATCTCCTCCGTTTTATTCGAATCAAACTTTAAAGTTAATAGCTTGGTGAGCCCAGCAAAATTTTCTTTCTTGATCGCACGAATGCTGTTGTTTGAAAGAACCAAATTTTCCAAATCAGTAAGATGGGAGAGTTTTGGAATGACTTCAATTCCGACGCAGTCCAAGTCCAATCGTGTGAGCGAAGTATTATTTACAAAAATATTTTCGTCCATTCCGCTGACTTCGCTGTAACACATGTCCAATTCCTTCAGTGATACCAAATCCTCGAACGCTTGAAGATGTGGAGTAGATAATTTGTTAAACGACAGAGAGAGTTCGGTTAAAGAAGAGAGGCCTTTGAATATTGTTTCGTCCAATATTTCTATTTCGTTGTTCTTCAAATTTAAAACTTCTAGATTTGTCAGTTGGTGCAAACAGTCGCCCAAATTTGCAATTTTATTGTTTTCCAAGTTCAAGTGCTTCAGGGATTCCAATCCTTCAAACGCTGACGACTCGATTGTGACAATTTGGTTCGACTCCAAGTATAAGTGTGTCAGAGATGTCAAGGAGCAAATATGCCATTTGGTATAGTTTCAAATTTATTGTTTCCTAGATTCAGCTCTTTCAGAGAGGACAAATTGCAAAAAATATCGGGCGATAATTGAGAAATTCCATTGTAGACCAAGTAGAGATCAACCAATGCACTTTGGTTTACGAAGCAATCATCTGTGATGGATTTAACGTTGCAGTACGTTACATCCAAGTGGGTTAAGCCGGTCAGCTCAGAAAGGTTGGCCAAAGATAATGTTGGCATAGAACTTTCCGTAATTTCAAGTTTCGTTAAATCCGTGATTTCGGTACCAGAATTTGAAGCGTAATCACTCAAAAAGCTTTGTAACTCTTCTTCCGAGTTAATATTTTTACAGGTCACGGTTTCCTGATTTTCCACGCTGTCGTCCTAAAATCAGAGTCGTGTTAAAATGTGATTACAGCAGTGCCAAAGGATAGGAATAATAATTTGTGATAGAGGAAAGATAATGCATCAAGTTAAAATGAAAATCTACAATTAAATTTCTAAAGGTGTATTTAATAAGGAAAAGAGACTTAATCCATCATTTCATCGCAATCAATGACCAAATCGGGATATTTTGCAAACATTTCCAGTATCGTTGAATTGTTTAATTTGTTTCCACAAGCTTTAATGATTTTTAAGCTTGGAATGTCCTCCAAATCGAAATCCAATTCTTCAATTTTGTTGTTACATACATCTAAGCACATTAGTTTTGTCATGGGTTTAAACATTTTGGAATTTATTTTTGCAATATTACAACCGTCGAGAATCAAAAACAAAAGCTCCTCTAATCCTTCAAATAAGTCATCGGAATTGAGTTGAACTTCGCAGGAAGAAAAATCCAATATTCTTAAGGCGATCAAATCTGATAACGAATTGAGTGCTATGGTCTTTAACACGTTGTACTTAAAAGAGACCCATAAAAGAGAAGACAATCCTTGGAAAATTCTAGTTGGTAGAGTTTTCAAACAGTTACTCTCCAAATTCAACATTTGCAAAGAATCCAAACCCGCAAATGCATTTTCTTCGATGCTAGTAATTTTATTCGAAGACAAATTGAGCTCCATAAGCTTAGAGAGCCCAGTGAAAGTTTCAGGTTCCAAAATCTTAATTGAATTGCCTTCCAAGCTTAAAATTTGAAGCGAAGACAGGTTTTTGAATGTCCCTGGGATTATCTTCTTGATGTGACAGCTTTCAAATTTTAAAATTGACAATCTACCCAGTTCATCTAAAAAGTCTTCTGGGATAACTTCTAAAATGCTTTTTTGTACAAACAACTCTTGAAGGTTTTCCAAAAATACAAGGTTTTTCCCAACGATTCTAAAAATACTTCTTGGTCCAAGACCCCAACGTAGACCTTGGTCAAATTTTTCAAATCAGCAAATGTTTGTTCGCTCAGCAAAGATACTTTCTTGGTAATAATTTGCAAGCTCTTCAAATTAGAAAGCCCGGAAAAGTGATTTTCATCGAAAGCTTCTATGCAATTACTTCCCAAATTTATAAGTTCCAAAGCCGTATTATTCTGAAAAATGGTAGGGGGCTAAATTTTTAATTGGACCTGATTGAGATAGATTTCTTTCAAGCACGTCAGTTCCTTAAAGATGTCTTCCTCCAATTCGGTAAACTTATTGTTTTCTAATATTAAAGATTCGAGGTTTTCTAAACCGGCAAAAAAACTTTGTGGAATTTTTTCCAGTTTGTTGTATCCAAAGCTAAGTGCTTTCAATTTAACGCAATTTTTGAGTAGATTTTCGGGAAGCGATTCCAATTTACACATTTTGCATTTGAAATTTTCCAGATTTACCAGATCCTCCAATAAATTTTCGTCTAATGCTGAAATGCTATTATCGGAAATATCAAGTTCGGTAAGAGAACTTAATCCCCTAAAAGCGTTTGGTGTTATTTGCTCTATGTCATTTTCCGTTAGGAGGAGTTGCTTCAGTGTAGTCAAATTTGCAAAAGTATCTGGATTGATTGTAGGAATTGTATTTCCCTGCACCTTTATCCTTTCAATCGATTCAAGATCTTTGAATAGCTCGTTTGGCAAATCGGTAATGTTGATGCTCATCAACTCCAGCTGTGTCAGGCTTTTAAAATTATGGAAAACGTCTGGTTCTAATGTTTCAATTGTGGATTTTACGATCAATAGCTTTTTGAGTTTATCGAAATGAGGAGGCAGTGCTTTTAACACTGTCACATCGTATATAATTACAAAATGGACTGTACTAAGTTCGATATCCACATCTTTGAAAGTTTCCTCTAGGTCTTCTAAGTTGACCGTTACAAGTCCATTGTCATCTTCATACATAAGGTGCACCTACAAATACACCAATTAAAATATATCTTTGCTATTTGGTCTATTTAAAGCTATTATTACACGAAAGTAAATCAATACCACAAGTCCAGCTTATCATTTTGGTGTGAGGTTAGCCCAGCGCTGGAGTGCTCAATAGCCGAAGTGAAGATACCGGATTTTAGACTTGATGACACCGTAGCAAAATTAAGAACTAATTTCTTCAACCAAATGCGCACATAATGTTTCGATCAGTTGTGGAGTCTTAATGCTAAAATTTGGAGAACAGCGTGCAAGGGACAAAACAAACAGAAACATTCTAGTAATATGCAAAGCTAACAGAAAACAGAAGATTAGAGGACAATCATATACTCTAAGGAACAAGTGGATCATCTACGAGAATAACATTGGGATAATTGCTAGTGCTACATTCGATCAGATTTTCGGGCAAGGAATATCGAAACATTTTCAGGAACGTCAAGGAGGGAACGTGATCAAAAAACTCGGCAGACAAATTCGCTTGAAAGTTTACAGATAAATCAAGAAACAACAAATTGGGCAATGCATCCTTCGACAACCGATTTATTTGCTTGGTTCCACTAAATCTCAAATAAAGGAACTGGAGATCGTCGAGCCCATCAAAATGACCATCCACATCCATATACAGTCCATTAAAGCTTAAATTCAAAATTTTTAGTTTCTTCAAATCGCTGAATGTATTTTGTTCAAACTCATCGATGCCGTTTGCTTGAATGGAAAGTACATGGAGAGACGTTAAATTTGCAAAAGTTTCTGAGTTAATGCTGGATAGATGATTACTATCCAAATTTAGCGAGGTTAGTTGTCAATCCTGCAAAACAGGCAGGTTCCAAGCGTATAATTTTATTATCTGACAAATTCAACGTTCTTAACTGGGCGAGTCCATCAAATATTCCAGAATCGATTGTTTTTAACAGATTGTGATGTAAGTACAAAACTAAAAGCGAGCCAAGTTCGTTGAAAACCCCTTCGCTTAGTTTTTCGATTTTATTTCCTTCCAAACTCAACGTTACCAATTTACCAAGGCCTGCAAAGTTACTTCCCTCCACCACCGATATCGAATTATCGTTTAGGAAAAGATCTTCCAGGTTAGTCAAAGTGGAAAGGTTTGGTATTTCGTTCAGTTTGTTACTCTGCAAATCGATTATTTCAAGATCCACGTTGTTTAAGAATACATCCGACTCCAGAAGAATTAATTTATTATTACTCAAATACAACTTCTTCAAGGATACTAAATCGGCGAAAGCTTCCACATGTATGGAACTTAGTTTGTTTCCATCGATGTACAGTTCTTCCAATAGCCCCAGCTCACGAAAAACCTGATCGTCAATAAATTCGAGCTGATTGAGTCGCAAGTCAATGATTTCCAAATTTTTGGAATTATTAAAAACGTCAGACGGTAAATTTGCTAATTTGTTCAAATGGAGATTAAGCTTTTTAAGATTCGAAAGTTCCAGAAATGCGTTTGAATCGATACTGTCGACTTCGTTTTCCTGAAGAATTAATTCTTCCAAAGCTTCCAGTCCTTTAAAGGAGTTTTCGTTTAAACTGCGAATTTTGTTATCTGCCAGGAGCAATTGCTTCAAATTAGTTAAACCCGCAAAATTTCATCAGGTAAAGTCTCGATTTTGTTGCTGCCCAAATTGAGAACCTCCAAAGACCCCAAACTGCTGAAGGCTCCTTCAGGTAAATCCAAAATTCCGTTATATTCTAAACTCAACTCTTTTAGGACAGCCTGCCCACAAAACAAGTCACACGGAAGTTGCTGTATGTTGCAAAATGTGACGCAGAGTTTGTCGAGTTGTTCAAATTCGGATAAAAAATCTGATGATATGGAAACTAAGTTACTGTCTGTGATTTTCAAGTTAGTGATGTCGTTTAAGGTTTGCTCACGTTCAGAAACGTGATTGTTTGTGACTTCCTTAAACTCTTCACTGGATTGCACGTTTTTGCATAGGGTGATTCCGTCTTCTTCCAAAATGTGAGCCTAAAATTAAATTTTTCAAGTTACACATTTTAGGAATCAGCATATTGGAATTGAGAAGAAAAGTTTATGTTGAAAATCGAAAAGAGGTGACGAAAAAGACGAATGGGAAAAACCAGACATTTGGTCACGTTTAGAAAGCTCAATTTGGTAACCCCATGGTTTACTTCGCCTACTTTCCCCTACATATCTTTTTGACCTCGAAATTTTAAAACATCCTGAGACGAATATAAAAATGATACCATTAGTGATGAAGTAATACATAATTGATGTTTGTACACACCCAACGCCGAATGAAATATGGAAATTTATTCACGTAAATGAAAAAATCGATTAATATGAAAATCAACCCTTTGTTCGATTTTATTTATGTATTGCAAAAATATTATATTAATTAATTATTAAAAATTCTTCCAAAAACATTATAAAGCTGACATTCCGTAGTGCATTGCGCAATAAAAATAATGTTATGTGAGCAAATTAAAAATTAACTTACCATGGTGTAATTTTCTTATATTATCTGTTATTAGATAAAAATAGATTTCTAAAATATTTTTATTGTTAAATAATTTTCTTTGTAATATTTAGTCGTTGTGAAGGTAAGGCGTATATTCAACAAATTCGGATCAATTTGGGCGTCTGCTTTTATTGTTGCGCACCTTCAAGCTGTACAACCGCTTAATATCATCTGACGACTTGGTTAACAAAATGTATACTAAATGTGGGTTAGTAGTGAAAGTTTGGTAGCGTCGAGGACACAACTATGGTAAAAAAATAGAATGTGACGCCAACGCGTCGGCAGAACGTAGTCGAAATTCAATGGCCAAAACCGAACGTTATCGATTTTCTCCAACAAACGAGCGTGTTTTCGTATAAATCAATCAATGTCACAGGGCAACCTTGTTGTGGAAAATTATAAAATTTTGTTGAATTAATTTATTTAAATGTGTCTGTTTTGGTCCTTCATCAAAACGAGAATCTCAAAAAGAGAACACGATATGGGAAACAATTTGAAATTATAATAAGCTCCGCAGGCGATTTTCTTGAAATCTTCATTGCTTGAGGTCTGAATTATTCTACAGTAATTTAAATTTACAAATTTCTATATCTTCGAACCCCACTGGCTTTCCAAACTTATTGCCATAACCTAAAATTGTCTTGGCCCACCCTGGAATAATATTATATTATTAGTTTCTCTTTTTAATTCCCAGCGAACATCCTTTTGCAAATTTTTGCTTACCCGTCCTTCTTTGTTTCGTGGGATCTTACAAAATAACTATTGAAATTTGGTTCCGATCGGTCATGATTAATGAATGTTCTTGATATTATAATAATATACAGGGCGTTTTGCGACCTAGAAATTTGTAAGAAAAATTATTAAATAAAATTGTTATTCAAGTCCAATCACTAAGGTCTTCTTCCTAAAACCTCCTTTAACGTAACCATCTTTAATTTTGTGATTTTTGCTTTTGAACGGCCATAGTACCAAAACCGAGGGGTTAACCGCTGGTGAAGTTTTTTGTACACATCTAATGAAGTACATGAAGTACTGGGGAAGGGAGGTGTAGAACACCTTCCAGTGCACAAATTTTGGAATGAAGAACATTGCAGAACATGCAGAACCCCGGACCGAGTAGTTTACTTTTTATCAGAAATAACTGAAGATCTCCCGTTGCAGAAGCACTGGAGGGTGTTCCACACCCCAGACCCCCCGGTTTAAATAATTTATTTTTTATTAAAAGTGAATTAAATATTTAAGCATATCTCAAGTTTATTAAAATTAGCTATGGCCAAGTAAATGTGTTTAATTCGTAATCTGACAATTAATTATAAACTACCTAATTATAAATTTCGTACTCCCTGGGAGGTAGATCTCTGCAACAGGAGAGTTCAGTTTACTTCTGATAAAAAATAAACTACTTGATCCGGGGGCTGGGGGAGTGAAATACTCTCTAGTGCCTCTGCAACGGGAGATCTTTAGTTTACTTCTGATAAAAATAATCTACTCAATCCGGGGGGTCTGGGGGTGTGGAACACCCTCCAGTGCTCAAATTTTGGTATTTCTGTAAGTCTCTTCTGTAAGAAGTATGGAGAATTATGATGAAGTACGTGAAGTGTGAAGTTAATTGTACACGATTTCCTCTAGCGGTTGACCCTTGACCAAAACTATTGCGTTTTAGTGCCAATGGATTAATGATTTTTTAAAGATCATTCGCTTATCTATCAACTAAATTATAATACCTTATCATCTATTTCTTTTAGGGTATTATTTGAAACAAATAAAAACGGATTTAGAATAAATGAAAACAGATTTGGTACAAATGCAAATAGATTTGAAGTAAATAAATACAGATTTGGTGCAAATGAATACAGATTTGAAGTAAGTGAAAACAGACTTGGTTCAAATGAAAATAGATTTGGTTCAAATGAAAACAGATTTGGAGTAAATGAAAACGGATATGAAGTATGTGAAAACAGATTTGGTTCAAATGAAAACAAATTTGAAGTAAGTGAAAACAGATTTGGTTTAAATGAAAACAGATTTGCTTCAAATGAAAACAGATTTGGTGCAAATAAAAACAGATTTGGTGCAAATGAAAACAGATTTGAAGTAAGTGAAAACAGATTTGGTTCAAATGAAAACATGGAATAAATGAAAACAGATTTGTTGCAAATAAAACAGATATTTTGCAAATAAAAAAAGATTTGGAGTAAATGAAAACAGATTTGGTGCAAATGAAAACAGATTCGAAGTAAGTGAAAACAGATTTCGTTTAAATGAAAACAGATTTGAAGTGAAAACAGATTTGGTGCAAATAAAAAACAGATTTTGAGTAAATAAAAACAGGTTTAGAGCAAATGAAAACAGATTTGAAGTGAAAAGAGATTTTCTTCAAATGAAAACAGATTTGGTGCACATAAAAACATATTTGGTGCAAATAAAAATATATTGGTGCAAATGAAAACAGATTTGGTTCAAATGAAAACAGATTTGGAGTAAATGAAAACAGATTTGTTGCAAATGAAAACAGATTTGAAGTAAGTGAAAACAAATTTCGTTTAAATAAAACAGATTTGAAGTGAAAACAGATTTGGTGCAAATAAAAAACAGATTTTGAGTAAATGAAAACAGGTTCAGAGCAAATGAAAACAGATTTGAAGTGAAAACAGATTTTCTTCAAATGAAAACAGATTTGGTGCACATAAAACAGATTTGGTGCAAATAAAAATATATTTGGTGCAAATAAAAAAGATTTGGAGTAAATGAAAACAGATTTGGTGCAAATGAAAACAGATTCAAAGTAAGTGAAAACAAATTTCGTTTAAATGAAAACAGATTTGAAGTGAAAACAGATTTGGTGCAAATAAAAAACAGATTTTGATTAAATAAAAACAGGTTTAGAGCAAATGAAAACAGATTTGAAGTGAAAACAGATTTTCTTCAAATGAAACAGATTTGGTGCACATAAAACAGATTTGGTGCAAATAAAAATATATTTGGTGCAAATAAAAAAGATTTGGAGTAAATGAAAACAGATTTGGTGCAAATGAAAACAGATTCAAAGTAAGTAATGAAAACAGATTTGTGGCAAATGAAAACAGATTTGAAGTGAAAACAGATTTGGTGCAAATAAAAAACAAATTTGGAGTAAATGAAAACAGGTTTAGAGCAAATGAAAACAGATTTGAAGTGAAAACAGATTTTCTTCAAATGAAAACAGATTTGGTGCAAAAAAACAGATTTGGTGCAAATAAAATATATTTGTGCAAATAAAACAGATTTGGATAAATGAAAACAGATTTGTTGCAAATGAAAACAGATTTAAAGTAAGTGAAAACAAATTTCGTTTAAATAAAAAGATTTAATGAAAACAGATTTGGTGTCAAATAAAACAGATTTTGATTAAATGAAAACAGATTTGATGCAAATGAAAACATATTTGATGCAAATGAAAACAGATTTGGTTCAAATGTAAACAGATTTGGTGAAAATAAAAAAGATATTGTGTAAATAAAAACAGATTTGGAGTAAATGAAAACAGATTTGGAGCAAATGAAAACAAATTTGGAGTAAATGAAAACAGATTTGATGCAAATAAAAAAAGATTTGGAGTAAATGAAAACGGATTTGCAGCAAATGTAAATAGATTTGAAACAAGTGAAAACAAATTTGAAACATTTGAAATTCATTTGTAACAAAATGAAAACAGAATTGAAAACATGAAAACAGATTTGGAGTAAATAAAAACAAATTTTCATCAAATGAAAATTTCGAACTTAAATATTTATTTTCATTTTTATGAAATTTCGACAATTTTTCTTGCCGTAATGGTGCACCAACAAGAGCTACAACTTTAGTCTAGCAAAAATTTTAGAAAACCAATCAATTACAAATAAAATCCAAAAATAATGAAACAAGGAACATACAATAAACAATAGTGATTACTAAGAATGGACAAAAGAGGGAAAATCCTGTCGGACACGGAGTTAATCGTCCGCAATGAGGGCTGCACTCCCACAGAGAGGAATTACCCTCCACTTCACAGACCCTCCACAGAATAACGGAATGGAGACTCCTAGACGAGAAGACGCTAAGCGACCATCGGTACATATTTTTAGTCCTGAAGGATGCCAGATTCGCCGTTCTCCAATCAAACATTAATCTAAGTTGGATCTCTGATAAATTAGATAGGAAAAAGTTACTGGCAACATTCCGAACATTGAGCATGCACATGAACACAGACCAGCTGACTGAAGCCATGAAAACTACATGCGAATTGGCGATGCCAGGACGGAAAGGTTCGTTTTATAAACCTGTCCACTGGTGGACGAAAATATTGCGGTCCTAGGAACAGAAGCAAACCAGTTCGGGAAAAATCCAGGGCTTTTCTTAGAGAGGCCCGGAAACAGAGGAAGAGTATAGCTTAGCCAAGAAGAAATTTGGTCGTGAAATCTCCCGAAGCAAAGGGAGCTGATGGGAAAAGATCCAAACGCTTGTGGACGAAGATCTATGGAGTAAAGCCTACAAAATAGTAAGAGAGATTTTTTGGCACATCAGCTGACTAAATGCCCAAATTGTATTTATTAAATAAGTTTTTGTTGTGAATAAGGAACAGTATGGTAATAAGTAAATAATCAGAAGCAAGCAACAGTCAATTTTACTCATTAACTTTACTCATTAATTAGAGCCATGAGAAAACAGAGCACATTTGAGCAAGAATATAAAACGTGTTACTCTGTATGTAACGCAGCGTCGTACAGACCGCTACAAGAAAAAATAATTGAAACTGACCAGAACAGAGTGGAAAATCTCCATCTTCCCCAATTAGCACTTTTTAATCAGTAAATAAGCCCCGTTTCCTGAACCCCGAAATTCTACTTTAAATCTCCAAAATGAAGCTTAGAAACTCATTTGACTTGGAAAAACAATTACAATTGATGACTCTGCTTTCACTTAGCTTTTTTTAAATCTTTAAAGTTAGAAATATTGCTTTCAAATGTTTTCTGAAAATTCAGAAAAGATGTTCAAGAAAATTTATTTTAAAATTCAAAGACATTTTTGAATAATTGCAAATAATCTTAGGCTCGAAATAGTTATTTATTACCAAGGAAGGCAAAAGGTGTTACCATCGAAACCTGTTAACATTTGGGTCCAATTACTTTTCGCATATCACTTTTCAACTTATAAAAAACAAAATTATTTTTTATTTTCGGTCGATTTTCGAATTTTTTCATTTCATTTTGTTTTGCATTATACTTATGTTCATAGCTATAAAAAGAAAATGTAAATATTACAAAGTTGCAAAGTTAAAAGCAATGGTGCAATAAACTGTTTCTTATTTAAATAATTTTTTTTATTTTAGTAATTTTTTTTATAAACAGAACTTGATGATAAGTTTTTCGCCATTGCGGTAACAAATTACTAGAAATTTTTGTTGACAATCTTGAAAAAATAAAAATCGAAAAAGTTAGAGCAATGTCGATCAGCTTCATATATGTCACATCTAACACTTTAAAAGATGGGAGAGGCTTTAAAAAATTTTTAAAAAGGAAAGCTGTAAAGAAAAACGAGTTTCGTCAATAAGCAATTTTCCAAAATCAAAACCTCTAAGTTATCCAAGCCATCCAACCTGCTCGTGTGGGACATCGATGGGGTTCTTGATTCCTAAATTCAATTGTTTCAAATTTTTCGTTCGGAAAAAACTCCAGGTTCCAATTCGACAACTTCGAGCATCGTCAGTGAAAGTAATCAGTGAAAGAATTCTGTAATTCAAAATTTTGTAAATCATCTTCTGAATTAATATTTTTACAGACAAATATTTCTTGATTCTCCACGATGTTGTCCTAAAATCAGAGTTTCCTTAAAATGCGATAAAGGAAAGGGATAATTTGTAACAAAGAAAAGCGTTTTTTAATCAAGCAGACATAAAAATCTATAATTTAATTTTCTAAAAATTCACTACATAAAGTAAAAACAATTTTAATCCATCATTTCATCGCAAATGACCAAATCAGGATATTTTGCAAACACTTCCAACATAGTTGAGTTCTTTAAATTGTTACCAGAAGCCTTAATGATTTTCAAGCTTGGAACGTCATCCATATCAAAATCTAATTCTTCCAATTTGTTGTCGCAAATGTCTAAACACAATAATTTTGTCATGGGTTTAAAGGTTTTAGAATCAATTTTGACAATATCGCATTCGTTGAAAATCAAATACATAACCTCTTCCAATCCATCAAATATGTTATCGGAATCGAGTTTAACTTCGTTGGCAGAAAAATCCAGCATCCTTAAGGATTTCAGTTCAGAAAATGAAAAGGGCTCTATGGTCCTCAACAAGTTATATTTAAAGGAGAGCCACAAAAGCGAAGACAATCCTTTGAAAATTCCCTCTGATAGAGTCTTCAAACAGTTACTTTCCAAATTCAAGATTTGCAAAGAATCTAAACCCAGAAAGGCATTTTCTTCGATGGTCGTAATTTTATTTGACGACAAACTGAACTCCATAAGCTGAGAAAGGCCAGTAAAGGTTTCCGCCTCTAAAGTCTTAATAAAATTATCTTCCAAACTTAAAATTTGAAGAGAGGAAAGATTTTTGAAGGTTCCCGGTATTATCTGCTTGATGTGACAGCTTTCAAATTTCAAAACTGCCAAACTACCAAGTCCGTCTAAATAATCTTCGTCGATAACCTCTAAGATGCTTCTTTGAATGGACAAGTGCTTGAGGTTTTCCAAAAATACCAAATTACTTTTAAACGATTCCAAAAATACGTCTTTGTGTAAACCCCCCACGTAGAGTTTCTTCAAATTCTTCAAATCTGCAAACGTTTGTTCGCCCAGCGAATTCAATTTCTTCGTAACGATGTACAACTCCTTCAAGTTAGTAAGTCCAGCAAAATGACTTTCATCGAAACCTTCTATGCTATTGTTTTCCAAATGAACAACTTCCAAAGCAGTATTATTTTGAAAAATTGCAGACGGTAAAATTTTGATTTGGTTTTCGCTAAGATAAATTTCTTTCAAACTACTCAATTCGTTAAAAGTGTCTTCCTCCAAATCGCTAAACTTATTTCTTTCCAATTTTAAGCACTCCAGGTTCTCCAATCCGAGAAAAAAGTTTTGTGGAATTTTTTCTAGTTTGTTGTATCCAAAGTTAAGGGTTTTCAATTTAGGGCAATTTTTTAGTAAATTTTCGGGTAGCGATTCGATGTTGCACATTTTGCAAGCAAATTCTTCCAAATTTTCCAAGTCCTCCAACAAATTTTCATCTAAAGATATGATGTTATTGTCGGATATGTCCAGTTCGACCAAGGAACTCAGTCCCTTAAAAGCGTTTGGTGATATATGTTCCACTTCGTTTTCTGTGAGATAGAGGTGCTTCAATGTGGTCAAATTTGCAAAAGTGTCTGGATTGATTGTGGAAATTGTGTTTCCTTGCACCTTTATTTTTTCAATGGATTCGAGATCTTTGAATATGTCGTTCGGCAAATCAGAGATGTTGATGCTCATCAGCTCTAATTGGGTGAGACTTTTAAAATTACTGAAAACGTCTAGTTCGAAGGCTTCTATTGTGGATTTTACGATCAAGAGCTTTTTGAGTTTATCGAAATGAGGAGGCAGAGGTTTTAATACTTTCACATCGTACATAATTACAAAATGGACTGTACTAAGTTCGATATCCACATCTTTGAAGTTTTCCTCCAAGTCTTCCAAGTTGACCGTCACAAGTCCATTGTCGTCTTCATACATCAGGTGAACCTACAAATACATCAATAAATTAAAAAAATAAATAAATATTGGATATTTTTTTTTATTTGTTATTTTAGTATTAAGAGAAAACTTGATGAAAAGGTGGCAAACACGTCCAAATATTATATGAACAAAGCAAAAATGAACTACGCACAACCTTTACTCCTGGGTTCACTTCCCCTACTTTCCCATACAGGTTTTATTAAATTTTAAAATATAAAAGTGATACCATCATGACGAATTAATAAAAAATTCATGTTTCTGCCCACCACCTTCGAATCAAATTACGTCAATATTTCACTTCAACCTTTCAATTCCAAAGAAATCAATTTATTACAAAAAACGTTTTTGTTCAATTTTATTTATTTTACTGTGAATGATTTTCAAAAAATTGTTTCCAGAAGTCGGCATTCCGATTTCCGGAGTACAATACAATAAATAAATTTGAATTATTTGAGCAAAATTAAATCTGACTCACCATGATTAATCGGTTGTAGAATAAATATGGATTCCAAAAAATATTTTGAGTTTTTTAATAATTTGTAAAAATGTTCCTCCTGTAATATTGAAACAAAATATTGTGCACTTGCAGCTTTTACAGTTTCTGTTAATCTGACGACTGCATCAACAAAATAAATACTGAAGTAGGTTAGTGTTAAAGGTATGTATGTCAGCGCAGAGAAAACTACAATGAAAAAATAAAGAGCGACGCCAACGCGTCGGCATCGTCGTCGAAATTCGAGCTGAAAGTCCGCTGTTATCGATTTTAACAAACTCCAGCGCTTTTCCTTTTCTTTTAGTCAATCCATATACACAGAGCGACAACAAAATAGAAAATATAGAATTTTGTTTACTATTTTTTCACTATTGACGCGTATGAATGGATTAGCAGTCTCCGAATTTAAAATTTTGAACAGAACTTTTGAAAATTTTGAAATCTTTATCCTAAGCCTGTTAAAGTATGAGCTGCAAGTTGTTGCTAACCTAAAAAAGGAGAGTTTATGCAACCGTTTTACTGCATTCACATACTTGTGTACCTGGGGGGTATTCCATACCCCCCAGACCCCCCGGTCTATACAGTTTAGTTTTTTGTGGAAACAAAAACCGCCAGTAGGAATTGCACGATTAATCCATTTTCAATACAGCAATTATTGCATCTTTTGGTAAGAATAGACTAATAAATGTTAGTAATGGTACAATAGGCAGATTAAAAATACAAATCTTCTTATAGAATAAGTAATCGTTTTATCAAATTAGATTAATTAGCAAAATGACAACCCTATCATCCTCCTTCTTCTTAGTATTTGGAATTCTAAATGATGTTTCCAGTATATATTATCTGTGATTATGTAATATCAGATAGGCAAACCTTATGGGAGTTGCAAAACACACAATTTCATTTAAAAATTAAAACATAGTTTATTTATTTTTATTTCAGTATATCCTGTACATTAAAATATATTCAAGGCCACACTATTCAGCAAAGAATTTTATTGCAATTGCAGATAAAATATCATCATTAATTTATTTATATCATTAAAATGTTTAGATTGCACGCAGTGGTGGATTTAGAATCAACTTAACAAAATTACTGAAACTTAAAAATCCAAATTAATCTGTATTTAATTTGTTTCATTTCTAAGGTATGGGAGCTACTACACCCCCCCCCCTCGTCATAAATCCACCACCGATTGTGCATGTTATTATAAGATTTTGTATAATATTATTTTTTTTAATTATTCTAGCACAACCAAATACAATTTTTAGGCAAAGGAACACTTTTTCCCTTCTCTTGGTGCACAATTTCGGCATTACACCTCCAAACACGTTCGTTTAGCAAAAATATAGCATTAATATTAATAATTTTTTTCAACAACTTACAGATTGAATTCGTTCATAATGACGTTTCCGTATTTATGGTACAATTCAAAAATTTCATCAAAATTTGGATTGTTGCCCAAAGTTTGCATGAAGGACACATTTGGTACGTTTTGTAGTAAAGTTGGCGAAAAATGCTTTATTTCGTTACACGACAAATCCAAATAAACCAAGTTATTCAATTTGCTGGATGACAACAACCGAATGCCTTTAATATGGCATCCGGTCAAATAGAGAAATTCCAACTTGTCCAATCCGGTAAAGTGTCCATCAATGACAAAATCAAAGTCGTTACCATTAAGAGATAGCAGTTTCAAATTTGTCAACTCCTTGAATGCGCCCATTTCAATTATTTTAATCCCGTTGTAATCCAAAGAAAGCCATGTTAACGAGGGAAGGTCGCAAAACGATTGGCATTTGATGATTTTCATCGCGTTGCTGCTCAAATTCAACAGGTGCAAGTTTTTCAAACCCGTAAAGATTCCAAATGTGTTAGAAAGACGGTTACTCGACATATTCAGTTCCCGAAGAGTAGCAAGTTCATCGAAAGCTCCAGGTTGGATCTCCGTAATACAATTTTGACTCAACGTTAACTTGTATAAATTACTAAGCCCGTTAAAAGCTCCATTCTTGATAATGGTTATTCCACACTTAGTCAAATCCAAGGACTGAAGACTTCTCAAACCATTAAACGCATTTTTCTTGATGGTTTTTACTTTATTTTGGTTCAGTTCCAAACTGGTTACCTTCACCAGTTCCGAAAACACGTTCTCTTCGAAACTAGTAATTTTGTTGGCTTTCAAATCCAAACTTTCCAAAAGCTGCATCCCCATGAAGGTGTTTTCGTTCAAACTGGTTAAACGATTTCCTGCAAGTTTCAAATTCTTCAACGATGTCAAATCTTTAAACGGTTTATCTTCTATGGTGGTAATACAATTTCCTGTTAAATCCAAATCGATCAACTGGTGCAGACCTTCAAACTGGCCCTTCTTGACAGTTTCCATTTTATTCGAATCCAAACTGATACACTCGAGTGTGGTCAAGTTCTTAAACACGCCCACTGGTAGCGTAACAATTTCGTTACCATCCAAGTAGATGGATTTGATGCATTGCAGTTTCTGGAAGGATTTTGGATTAATTTCCACTAATTCCGCACTTTTTAATTCCAACCGTTCCAAATTTTGAAAGAATTTCGAAAAATCTTCGTTCAGATTTTTTATTTTGTTGTTGTTTAGGAATAACGTTTTAAGGTTCCTTAGTTTTCTGAAAAGGTTTGGATTTACCTGACTGATGTTGGTGTTATCCAAATTCAGTTCCTCCATATCAATTAAATTTTGCAAAATCCCTTCCGGATAGGACTTGAGAGTCGCATTGCCGCTTAAATTTAAATTTTTTAAATTTGTAAGATGAGAAAATACATTCGGTTCCAACACCTCGATCTTGTTTTCGGACAAATCGAGTTTCTCTAAAGCACCCAAATCGCGAAACGATTCTGCAGTGACATTTTTAAGTTCGTTGTACATCAAACTTACTTCTTTTAGCTTGATCAGTCCCTCAAAAATTCCAGAATTTAACTTTTCTATTTTGTTGCCGCTCAAAACTAACTGTTCCAGGAAGTGGAGTCCATTAAAAACTCCGTTATGTAAAATTTTGATTTTGCTGGAATACACGATCAATATTCTCAAAGATCCTAGACCATTGAAGACTCCAACGGTTAGTTCGGAAAAATCGGCATTTATAATTGTTAAAGAATTCAATTTGGAAAATGTTGTGAAAGCGTTTGAAGGCAACACTTCAATTTTGCAATTGAAAATTTCTAAAGATTGAAATTGATTTGGAGAAACTTTTTTCTCCGAATCGGAATTTTCAAACTTTTCTTCCAAGTCGTCGATTGATGTAATATTTTGACAAGTACCGGTACCTTCGTTCACTTCATAGCTGGGTTCTTCGTTGCCCTAAATAAATTATGCTGATGAAGAAGTAATTTTTGAAAAACCTTAAAATTTACTCACGTCTGCCATACAAAATATATCCAAAAGCTGCATGGTGTAATAATTTTTTTGTCACTCTCTCTAATTCGTGCTACGAAAAATGAAGTGGTTAGATTCTACTACCATGGCCAGACCTACCCTTAATATATTCTATTTGGGGCGCAGAATCAAAAACATGCACGATCGATTTGAAAAGTTTAGCCTTGAAATGTGTTTTGGTGGAGATGAATTAAACAAGTGCAGTAACAAAAATAGAAATTATTTCAAAATTTTTGTTGGTTAGTCAATTTTAATTTTCAGTTTTCCTGCAGATTTGGGGTTGGGCAAAAGATTAATTTCCTAGCACTTCAGGAAGTTTGTAAACAATTCGGCATTTTCTCTTTTTTGGGAAAATTTCGTATGGGGCCGATTCTCGTGGGTTCTTTTCTTTTATAAATATTTCTGTTAATCATGCACTCAACGGTTTCCCGCAGTAAAAATTTTGTACGAGCGCTAGTGAACCCCGATAAGATCTATAAATTTTCTTGTGTTTATAGGAAAACACGCAAACCTAACTTCCAACCTGCCCTCTAACTTCTTTGGCGACTTCGGTCTCTTTGGGTTTAAAAAGAAGTCTGGTCCTAAATATTCAAAAAAAAAACTTTTCAGGACCATTTCCATAATATAATAAAAAAGTGGAAAGTTACCCAAAAAATAGAAAGTTTTTAGATAAAATTCTCTTGTTCTCACTTGTCATCTTTTCTGCCTCTTCCATGGCTTGTCCTCCAGTACTTTTAAATATTTAAGAGTTGTAACTTTTTTCTCAAAACAAAGCTATTTCCACATGACGTCATGACTATATCTATCACAGATTCCTGACTTACCACCTGGCGGGAAATTTTAAGGAAGGAACAAATAACACACGAAAAATACCATCACAAATTGCTCCATTTTATTTTTAAAATATATTAACAGTACTATTTATAGAAAATATGTCTTATAGATAGAGAAAGTCAATCCTTAAAGTGAAGCTGAAAGCTAATAAATTTAGAAACGTCAAATAAATTTTGATTAAATTTTTTTATCACCATTGAAAGCATATAAAGGCACAAGAACATCTTTATTTTTATAATATGGGAATATTATTTGTATAGGGTGATATTTAAATATATATTTACTCCCCCCTCTTTCGTACGTTTAAAGTTGCACCTCAAAACCTGCTTCATTTCAAGGTTGTGAATGCAGCTCCTAGTAGTATACTTTCATTTGTTATATTAAAGCACATATCGTAAGCACGAGAATTTTTCATCTCTTCAAAAACTTTTCCACCACTTCCAAACCTCCTTTGCTCAATATTTTTGATATGGAAGATTTATTACCCGAAATAATTTCAAAAATAATCTAACAGTCCAGTGGTGACTGAGTAATCTGTGGTCCAGCAACATTTGAGATTCTATTGTGCGCGTTACCTTAAAAATATTTTGTCCTGAGACAAACAGAAGTCTCACTAACTCTTTTTCTCTTGCCTTTCATCATAAAGAAGTAGCACGAGAGCAAATCACAGAGAGCAAAATTCATTAAAATTAGATCAAACATCTAGAGAAAACTTAAGGATCGCGCACACTGAAGACGTATCGGTGACCGCGATCCTCCAATGAGAAAAATTATTGTATTATCAAACTTTGTAAAACTTTCAAAATAATCTAAGACGGCTGTTGAGCTTCCTCCAAAAAGCTGACCCGTTCGTTCTTATGAAGCACCTCCACCACGTCCCGGGGCAAACAGTTGCTTTGCATTTTACAAAACGATAGCGCGGGAAGATGGTCCAGAAAATTTAGAGGCATATACTCCAATCCACTGTATGAAACGTCCAAATACACCAACTTTTTCAAATCGTGGGAAGCTAATCTCTTCATCGACTTCAAATTTTTATTTTGTTTTAGAGTCAAAAATTGAAGTTCGTAAAGGCCATCGAACGAGCGATCCACATCCATAAAAAAATTGTGAGCTAAATTTAGAATCTTCAATTTCTTCAGCCTGGAGAACGAGTGCGGTTCCAATTCGGTCAGATCGTTGTTGTTCATGATCAAAATTCGTAATTCAGGTATATCGTCAAATATAATTGGTCTCAGCTTCGTCAGATTGTTATTACCCAGATTTAGTTTCATCAAACTGGATAATCCCTTAAAACAGCCTTGGTCCAAATCTGAAACATTATTTCCACCCAAATTTAGCGTAGACAAATGTTTTAATTCCATAAAAGTTTCCGATTCAATTTCTGTAATCTTATTACCTTCTAAATCAAGCCCGAAAAGTTTTGGAAGAGCCGAAAACGTTCCAGGTTTAAGTTCTTTGATGGCATTGCCGCTGAGCATCAGTAATTTTAAATTTTTAAGTTCGGTAAAATTTTTGCTATCTACACTTGCTATTTTGTTTCCACTTAAGAATAAATAACACAGACTTTTTAGATGCCCAATATTTGGGACCATTGCTATTTGGTTGCCGTGCAACCCTAAGGTTCTCAACGGAGTATTTTGGAATAACTTCTTCGGCAAGCTTTCCAATGAATTATTGTTACACATGAGAGTTTCCAAATGTGTTAAATCTTTGAGGCAACTTTCGGGAAGTTCCTTAATATTGTTGCTATCCAAATGCAGCTCTTTGAGCTTTGAAAGACCGGCGAATTGGTTCCCACTGATTGAGTCAATTTCGTTCCCATCCAATTTAATAATTTCCAAAGCGGGTGAGTCTTGAAAGAGGCTTTCGGGCAGTTTCGCAATCTTGTTGTTGTTCAAATTAATTTTCCTGAGGTTAAATAAACCTTCAAAGGCGTGACTTTCCAAGTTATTGATACCATTTTCGTTTAGCACCAGCTCTTCCAATTTATCCAGACCTCTAAACGCAAACCTTCCGATTTTTAAAATGTCATTTTTACTTAGAATTAAACGTTTTAAACTGACCAGAGGTTTGAACATCAATTCCTTTACAAATTCCAGGTTGTTATTTGCCAAATTGAGTTCTTCCAAATGAATGAGGTTCTCGAAGGTTCCCATCACTATGTTGGAGATTAAATTCCATTTCAGATTTAATTCGACCAAAACGGAGTCTTTCAGAAAAATTTCTTTGGAGATCTCTTGCACATTGGAACGAATAAGAGTCAGGTGAGTGATGTGAGCTAATTTGGAAAAGGCTCCGGTTGATAGCTTTTTGAGTGAGCTATCTTCAATCCTCAAGATTTTCACATCTTCTAAATTGAAATTCTGGGCAGCTACGTAGTTTCTCAAAACGCCATTTAATTCTTCTATGGAATGGATGTCTTTACAGATGAGACTCTTCCCGACCTAAAAGTAAAACAATTGAAATAGTTTTTGAGGTTATGGATATATTATATAACAGTTTTTTCAAAGAAAACACTTGGAATTATAAATATTAAAATTCGGGAGAAATGTTTTGTAAAAAAAACAAAAGTTTCGGATAAATATGATAAAAAAAATCGTTATAATGAAATTTTGGATTTAAAAATTTAAATCTGCGTTGCGAGCAGTATTATTACAAAATTTACATACCATAATGTCGCCGAAATGTATTCCACTCGGTTCGGTTATAAAAATCTGACAATTTCGAGTAAATCAATTTTTATTTTGTTAACATTCTAAAAGTAGGGCACGAAATAAGTCAAGCGACGACGCAATGGAATTGGGTGGGTCAAGAATTTATCGAACGTCCAAATTTGTCATTGAAGCCAAAAAATCAATTTTTATTCATAAATTTTTAAACTTAATTCGGATTTGGCGCTTCCTGGCAACCAAATACAGATGCAATCACAGAAAATATATTTTAAATTTATAATAATTTGGAGCCTTCAATTTTGGAATCTACCTCGGCCTGTCATTTTAAACTTGTTGAATTCAGAATGTTTTCTTGTTATCTTTATTCCAAATTTTTGGGCATGGTTTCGAGGTATCTTGTTTGGATTAACAGTCAGAATTTAATTTATTAAGATTTTGGTTTGAATTTTATTAGCGAATAAAAGTTTAATTTTTTGACATTGTAATCAAAAGTTTTCGGAAGGAAGAAACCAATGGAACTGATTTAAAAAATTAAAGCAACACTTTTCAGTATTTATTGACTACATCTGATGTCATCTTAAATATTAACAAGTTATGCAACAATAAAATATTATATTAGCAATGTGCTATGCAGCAAAGCAAGATTATTAAGGCATAGAAAGGCACATGAATTCTCCTGAATTTATGGAAAAACTCGCGGGAGCAGAGGTTAATTGTTGATACTATGAAGTCATCAAAATGCAAAATCTCACCTTCTTCCATTTTTTCCGTTGTAACTGGCAAATCCTAAAGAACGAATTTAACCATGAAAGCACATCATTCGAGATTTTTGGCCTTCCATTTTCGTCGTACAAGTCACTTTTTTTTAAATCACAGCCAAAATTTGCGCCCAAATTAATATTACTGCAACTCAACTTAAGCAATGCATTTGATGTAATTTTGCAGATCATTTAATTTGGAGCTTCGTTATCATACAAAAACGTAACCCTGTCATTCGAAGAAAGTGCCTTTAATATCTCATCTGAAGAGCTCCCACTAGACATACATTTGCAAAAGGACAGAGCAGGAAGTTGGTCAAAAAAGTCCAATGGCATGAAATCGATTCTATGAAAAGCTATGCACAAATACACCAACTTGTTTAAATCGTGCGAAGCTAATCTCTTAACGGATTTTAAACCAGTCAACGTCAAAAACTGAAGTTCATAAAGACCATCAAAATCGCAATCCACATTATCGTATTCGTTCAGAGCCAAATTGAGCATTTTAAGTTTGCCCAATTTAGAGAAGGTTTTAGGCTCGAATTCAGAAATATTATTATTTTCCAGTAGCAGAATTTGTAGTTCTGGTACCTCGTTAAAAATTTTGGAATCCAATTTAGACAACTTATTGTGACTAAACTTTAACGTCGTCAACTTTGATAATCCGGTAAAAGATTTTTCCTTCAATTCCCGAATTCCATTTGAAGCCATATACAGCGTGGAAAGGTTTCCTAAACCTTCGAACACTCCAGGAATAATTTTGGAAACATCATTACTTTCCAAATCGAGAAACTTAAGTTGAGGCAAAGGAGAAAAGGTTCCTGGTTTGATTTCTTTAATCGAATTATCGCTAAAAATAAAAACAGCCAAATTTTGAAGATGTTCAAAGTGTTTAGCTTCCACCACCGATATTTTGTTTCGGCCCAAAAGTAAATAATGCAGATCTCTCAAATGCCCAATATTGGGAATCTCTTCCAACTGATTACAAAATAAATCCAACATTCTGAGGTTGGAAGTATTTTGGAACAACTTTTCCGGCAACTTCTCCAGCGAGTTACCACTACACATAAACTTTTTCAAAGCCTTCAAGTCTTGAAAAGAATCTGCATGAATTTCTGTGATACTGTTACCATCTAAATGGAGCTCCTTCAGATTAATTAAACCAGCAAAGTGGTTTTTGCTAATTGATTCTATTTTGTTATACTCCAACTTAATAATTTCTAAAGATGTAAGCCTTTAAAAATACTTTCTGGTAGTTTTGCAATTTCATTGGAGGTCAACACAATTTGCTTAATATTATCCAAGCCTTTGAAAGCGTTATCATCCAGATCTACAATACAATTTTCGTTAAGAATCAGCTCTTCCAATCTTCCAAGTTCTTGGAAGGCATTCTCTCCAATTTCTTTAATGGAATTTTCATTTAGGACCAAGCGCTTTAGGTTATGCAAAGGGCTAAACGTAAACTCTTTGATGAATTCCAATCTGTTGTTTGCTATATTGAGTTCTTCCAAACAATTCATGTTATTGAAGGTTCCTTCCACTATATCTGAAATCGCATTGTATCTGAGATTGAGGTCGACTAATACAGAATCTTCTCCAAAAACCTCTTTTGATAATTCTCGAACGTTGGAAAACTGGATGGTTAGATGCTTTACATGAGCCAATTGGGAAAAAGCTCCAGTGGGAAGGTTTTTGAGACTGCTGTTTTCTATGCTCAAAAACTTTACATCCTCCAAATCAAATTTGTTAACCAACACGTACTTGTTCAGGACACTATTTAATTCCTCAATAGATTGGATGTCGTTACAACCAAGACTTCTGATTCCAACCTAAAACAGAAAGCGTTGTAAATTCATCAAAACGCAAGTTTTGATTGTAAACATAAAGCAAAACAAAATAATAGCAAATTTTTCAAAATTATCCTATTACCATAGTGGCACCAAGTTTAACTGGATTGGCGTAAAATTATCTATGACCAATTTACATTCGAAAACTGAGATGACGTGACTCTAGTCGCCGCGGCGACGCATTGCAAGAGAATGCGTCAAGAAATCGATCGTCACTGTTTGACCTTCCACAATAATATTTTTAAGAATTTTTAATTTATAAATCTGTAATTGAATTATGAGCTGTTGCAAAAAAAACCTACACTTTCATTTTCTCATCAAAATCATCAGACCATGTTGGTCAAGTGAGGCTGCAAGCAGCTATCACTTAAGTGGGTGGCCTGGGTGATGGGTTGTAACCCAATCCTTTTTCGTATATTTTACCATAATAATCATTCATACTTTCTTTAAAAAGTTTTTAATTTTTCGGTCCGGGTTGATGAACTGTTCCCTGTACCTACAAAGCATTTCTAAACTTAACTATCCTAATACCACGCCTTCTCATACGTCTGACACGCCTTTTACTCTTACCATTTTAACCACGCCTTTTTGACACGCCCCTTCACCATTACTTAAACTACATCCGTGCAGCTAGCTGTTAACTAACACCTCAGCGTAGCACCATTACTATACTTTGATCGGAAGAAAACTTATATAATTTATTTATTACTGATGACCGTAAAAATTTTGCAGGAGGTAGATAAGTAAGTATCGATGGGAGAAGTTACGGAATTGAAAACAACTCATAACATAATCGGATTTTCACTTTTCTTATGTTTAAATGTGTACTTTATAATCTCTTCTACCATAATTTATTTAAGAAGTTTAGATCAGTAATATTAAATCGATCATATTACATTTCATAATTATGATACAAGATTCGTTATTGAAGATCACAGAAACCACCGAATACCAATTTTTAACAAAGTAGAAATCTTTTTTCAAGTTTCGATCAGCAGCATTAGGTCGACCATATTTATTTTCACATTTGTGAAGTTGGATGTAGTTACCGACAATAAATTTCTACACATTTTTAGAATTTTGATCAGCCATATTGAATCGGCCATTTTTAATTTAAAATTGTAATATCGGATTTGTAAACGGCGATCTCGCCCACCTTTAATTTTTAGAAGAATAAGAACACTCTTTGGAGTTTAAATTGGCAGTTTTTAAGCAATTTTTAACGAATCCAGAACATTTTTGAAATATTTGGATCAGCCATATTCGATCTTTAAATCAGCCATCTTTAATTTAGTAATTGTGATGCCCAATTTCTAAGAAGCGACTTTAGCACATTCGGAAACAAAAATTTTCAAATTAGTGTTTTTTCGAACAGTAACGGATTCATAGGGTGATGCGTGGGTAATTCCCCCCCCCCTAATGTTGTTGACAGTAATAAAATCACAACAATTACATACATCAAGAAGAATAAACAAAAAACAAGCTTTAAAAAAAGGTCGTCAGAAATAAAAAAACCACTTGGCCAATTGAGGATTCCTTCACCCCGTTCCGTACCTGATGACGATAAATATCGTGGTTCAGTTTTGGAAAAATATTTACATTACATCCAAGACTAGGTAAACTATTAGGACACCAATTGATTTCGTGACACCTGAGAACCTCCTTTAAGAAATCATTTCTAGTCCCCTCTTTTTAACTAAAGCACTCGGATGTTTTGCAATGTCTTTCAACAATTAAATAGATATTTTAAACAGAATTATAAAACACGTAAAACCTAATCACATGATGTAGGTCAGTGAAAGGAGCGTGTCATTTAACAGAAATTTTGCATACAAAGAAGTGGAAAAATAAAATAAACTTACGAAATGCGTAATTGTATATTTATAAAATAATTTTTCAATTTACCTCTCTTTTAATACAAAATCTAAGATATTCTTATGTATAACTTAAGCTATCACTAATTGTATTAAAACACAACTTGTATAAAGTAGATTGGTTTTTAAAAGAGTGACAAAACTAAAGTTTCTGGCACTTAAAATAAAATTTTTGATTTACAAAACAATATCGATAATAAAAAAATACTAAAACAAATATTCCGATGGTAGTTTATCACGTAGCCCATCAAAAAGTTGTTAATTAATGTCAAACAAATTTAAAATTCGTTTGCGATGACAAAGGAATTAATTTTAATATGAAAAACCATGATAATTTAAGGGAAAATGAATTAAAAAAACTAATCACGAATGAGTTGCATACTGTTGTATTAGCTTCCGGCAACCTCCCTGTGGGCTGGTAATGGATCCGTAACGCTGAGGGTGTTGTGTACACACTTCCATAAACCGTAAGTTTTTCCAACTGTATTTTGCCATAACCTCAGCGTACCATCTTCAGAACCAGACGCATAAACTTCTCCATCGGGGGAATACCGCACGCAATGAACCGGTCCAAAGTGACCCTTGAAGCATTCTAGAAAGCTAAATGTGAGAAACAATAGGAAAGCAAAAAAGGTACTCACCGATTTCATTTCCTGTGGTGTAATCAAATTTGTACATTTTAAAATCATCTCCACCGGCAACAAACACACTCTTATCGGGATGAAGACTAGCGGAATTTACTAGAAGTGATGGTAGTTGATACTCTTTAATGGGGTTTAAGGAAGTCGAATCTAGAAATGTAACGTTGTTCCCATGGGCTACGGTAATAACGGTGCCATCTCTAGATACTTCCAAACTGCTAGGTACCAATGGAAAATCTATTTTTTGGATTTCCTGGAAAATAAAAATATTAAAATTGACAACATTTTACCGCAGAAGAAAAGAACATAGAAATGTAGTTGCTGTAGTGTTAAAGAGAAGAATTTATGAGTCAAGTGTCGTCACCGACACCAAGTACAAAATTTTTTCGTACAGGGTAAAATAAAACACAAAATTACAGAGAATTAAATTTATCGTACAAAAACAACAAAAGAAACGACTTTAACGATAATTTATTTTTATTTGTCAACAAACAGATCTCTTGTAATTTTTCGATAAAATTAATCGTTTTGTAATTATACACAAAATAGTAATTTTTCACTCCTTGAACGGCAAACAGCAAGTGCTCTCTTTAGGGTTAAATTCATCAATTCTTAAAAAAGTAAGAATTCAACTTTCGTTGATATTCTAATTTTTTCTCCAGAATTATCTATTTTACTGTATTAATTTATTAAAAAGTATAAGTGCGGAATATTGGAGCCCATGAATTGTTGAAATATTTAACGATAGCTTTTGTATAGCAACAACAAGTGAAGGTTTGATAAAAAAAAAAAACCAAACAGTTTACCCCGAGATTCCTCGTTACATTGATACGATTTACTTGCTATACAGAAAACATAAATAAATATTCATAAAATTCCAAAAACCTGTATGGTATTTGATATATTTGACAATAAAAAATATATCAAGCATTAACAGGACTTGACAGGATCAAAGAAAAATTTTAATTATCAAACAAATTTTGCATTGATAATTCGAATGTGCGTTCTGGTTGGCTACAAAGATATTCATAAAATAATCCAATAAGTTCTCAGCCCCTTAAAAGTTTTCAAAATCGACAAAGCCTTGAAAGTATGGAAAATGAAAACATTGCAAAAATCACAATTTGCGTTATCTTCCCATTCAACCATCATATAAATAATTTCGGGGCTTTTCCCTGCTACCGAACTAGTCTTCTTCAAGTCGAACTAAATTGGTTACAAATTACCCGTTTTGTAAAGAAAAATCCTCCTGATTTCCTTATGAAGCAATTTGCCAGAACAATTTTTCAACGTAAAAGTTAATAATTTGAAACATCCCAAACTACAACTCTGGCACTCGGTCCTTCTTTTACGGACAAACTATCAGGGTTACTATTTTTTTATCTATTTTACGGAAAAATTATAAGAGGCAAAAATTTTCTAAATTAAATTACCTTTCATTTCAGACAAACTTAGTCTAATTTTGTGAAAAATTAATGGAAATGTAATTTTTAAGAGTTTGAGTTTTTGGTTTCTTTAAGTTTTGTGAGCAAATCACGAATTTTAACACTAAAAAAGTCAACTTTTATCGGGGAGGTGAAAAACCCTCAACCTATAAAAAATCATATCTGAGCCAATTTTTTACCTAATTAAACGAGGTTTATCTCAAATGAAAAATAATTTAATTTAGAATAACTTTTGTCTCTTATAATATTTCAATAAAATTGATATTAAATTAGTTATTAAAGTAAAACTAATTTTCTCCTCCCAAAAAGAGCGGTGAGAGAGTTAAGCACTAAGAGAGCTTTGAATATTTTGGGATAATCTTCTTTAATTAAATTCAGACAAACTGACAATTCGGTTAGTCAACTAGAAAATTATTCTGCTTTTATAATTTTACTAATTTCAACCTTCAGTGTGACGGTCCTAATAATATTGGAGTAAGGTTGGGTTGATATTGACCCTGAGACTGTTCAAAAGGTTTGCACATTCAAATTAGTTTGAACTCAATGTTGCACCAAATTTTTTTAGAAATACAGTTTTCAAGAAATTCTTAACCTCATTTTTAATTAACGTGAATCACATGTGACATAAAAAATACTCACTGCTCCAGTATTTCTATCCCACACACGCACAGACTTATCATCGGAAGCAGATAGGATGTGCGTATCGTTTCTAAAGAACACCACGTATCTTACGCCGCCGGTGTGACCAGAAAAAACCGTGGGACCTAATAAAAATGACACTCGTTACAATCGCACCACTTAGAACTTCAAACAACTTACTCGATTCCGGCCTATTCAAATCAAAAATTTTAACTAGCTTTTCGTTACTACCAGTAACTAAATGCGTCGTATTTTTCGTAAAACCCACACTCTTAACTATGTGATTGTGTTGAAAGGATTCCAACTCCTCTCCGGTGACAGCATCCCATATTTTTGCCGTAAAATCGGCCGCGCCACTTGCAGCTTTGGTTGCTTGTGCATTTAAAGCGACTCCCCACACTGCACCTTTGTGTCCCTCGAAGGTTCCGACCCAGTCTCCGGTGTCACCCAACCGTAACATGGGTTTACCATCTAAAACAAGAAATAAGTTGACATGCAGATCAGGAAGCTACGCGGCGAGGTAGATTAATGTAAGGTCGGCAAATTGAAGGTTTTCTTAAGAAAAAAAATTAGGCCAAGGAAATGAATGTGCGACTTGTGACAATGAGGTTACGGTACGGTTATACGGAAAATTTACCTTTACAAGCCGATATTAAATAAAAACCATGGGGTGTAATGGAGCTGAAATCTAAATGAACCACCGGCCTGGTGTGTCCACTACAAGATAACGGTATCTGCTTTAGAGTTGACATGTTGAAATGTAATTATGGAGGTAAACACACGAGGAACCACTCTTGAGCTCAGAACACGAACTGTTTTTCTTATAGCGAATGTGAAAGAATGACCCCACACATCTGCAAGAAATTTACGCATGCGTTTGTATCCAACATTTCGAAAGGACGAAAATTTCAAGTTTCTTCGATCGGTTATTTGATTATTTGTTAGAAAAAAATTGTTAGTTGTTTCCAAAACTGACCAAAAATTTCGAAAAATGTGAACTGCTTACGAAATAGAATTTGAAAGTGACGTTGTCATTTTTGACGTTTCAATGCCCACTTGGATGATTCTTTAGTTTTCTCATAGACACAATTACCGTAAAATTGATCTTTTTCGCTTATTTATAAAATTATTTCAAAAATTTTACTTGAAAGATTTAATTGAATAACCCAAGTCGTGGAAGTTAGCTTCAGATTTGAATTAGAGCAGTGCCGGATCAACTTCGTGTGAAGATTGGGGCTATGGAAATTTAAAGGGGCTCTTTATATTTTAAAAATGTTGGCAAGATTTAGCATACACAACAGAGGTGCATGGTAGCAACACGCTGGTTTATAGATCCTGGCGAAAGTATCTTATGGGCTTTGCTGTTTTGAACAGTTCATAAATTTTTCTTATTTATTTGGACTAAAAACCAAAATTTATGAAGCCCAAGATACTCTCAAAAATTCCGGGCCCGGGAAATCCCCTTTTTCGTAGGTCTGGCCTGCGAAACCCAAGACGGTTAAAATAAAGTTTTTATTTTGCCCTGGTTTCGAACCGATTATCTCGGCTTAGTTGTCGACACACGTAGTGCCAGACCACGACCGTCCTCATTATTTATTACGGTGACTATAAAAATACAAATTTCAAAATTTGAATGTGAAGCCCAACTCCGCAACGTTATTTGAATGACTGTGTACATAATAAAGTAATTGATGATGTGGCGTTTAGGCGAGAGATGTCGCTTGCAGCTGTGACGCCGTCATTTGTGGTTTCGTGAAAAGTTGAAGGAGTTTTAATAGCGTGAGGGTCTTCTGACTTTTTTTGTTTGAATTTAATGTAAAATATGCCAGTAAAAGTGGACCACACACCACCGCCTCCGGCGAATTCTACACAACCGGGTGTAACAAAATCATTGCTCTATAACGGTTCGAGATTTCAAGGATACCAAAAATCCAAGGGAAATTCCTACGAAGTGGAAGTCGTTTTGCAGGTTAGAATCAAATTTAATTAAAAATTTTGGTTTATTTTTGGACGTTTGTGTGCGTTAATTGTGTCGAAACGGTGAGGTTTTTAGGTCGTCATAATTTTAATCCAAATTTAGCAAATTTTCGCACACAGATGTGACATATATTAAATTACATTTGTGTCAGGTGCGCCCTTATTTGCACACATTGATTAATGTTGTCTTTTTATCAGCATGTCGACGAAGAGAATTCGTACTTGTGCGGTTACTTAAAGATAAACGGACTCACCGACGAGTATCCAACCCTCACCACATTTTTTGACGGAGAAATAATCAGTCAAAAGTATCCCTTCTTGACGAGAAAGTGGGACGCCGACGAGGATGTAGATAAGAAACACTGGGTATGATTGTTAATAAGGTTGTTAGTAATAAAGTTCACTTACGTTTTTATTTTTATAAAAAATTGCAGAGTAAGTTTTCGTCGTTTCATCAGTATGCCAAAATTTTCAATTCCGACACCTTCGATTATAAAGCGCTCGCTGAAACCGATTTCGTTTTTATGAGGTGGAAAGAACACTTCCTCGTGCCGGACCACACAATCAAAGATATCAGCGGGGCGTCCTTTGCTGGCTTCTATTACATTTGCTTCCAAAAAACCAACGCACTCATCGAAGGATATTATTACCACCGGAGTTCTGAATGGTATGTACTCTTTTCAGTAGATCTAGGTCAAACAGGAACTTAGGTTAGTGGGTTTACTCTTGCATTATTTCAGGGAGTAAAAAATATGTAGGTCATTGTAAAAACAAAATTTCAAAATAATGTGGAATTCATTGATAAATTAAACAAATTCTATTTGTACCGCTGTACTTTGGAACCATAAAAATGATTTAAGAAGGGGCTGAATCTGATTTGTCTCTTACGGTTTTCCCATTTCCTATTATCGGAAAAAAAATTAAAACGGCCCCTCAATGTAATTTTTCTCTAATTTGACAGTTTTAATTTAAATTATTAATTATAAGGCTGTGCTCCTCTCAGATCTCGGTAGTTTTCGGGTTTACCGTAAAATGCAACGCTTTACTTGGGCGTTACGATGTTTTAAAAACAATTTGTTACAGGTACCAGTCGTTAAATTTAACACACGTTCCCGATCACAGCATCCAAATTTACGAGTTCAGGTGAAGAGTTTGGAGAGAAAAAGCAACACTTATTTATCATCATTCAACACGTACATTGCTAAAGTCAGTTCACAGCACCCATAGTCTCAAAAGTTACCCAGTTGCTCTTATATTTTTACTAATCCTCTTTTTGTTGTTTAAATAGATATTATGCTGTTTGCTATATGTGATATATAATTATAAAAAAAATAAACTAATTTAGCATTCTACATTACGACCAAATAAAACGGAAACCGGTGGAATCGCTGTAATTTTGCGCCAAAATTTTATAAGCAAATATTACTATTGTGGTGTTTGACTGTTTCAAATTTTTCGATAAAATATTAAGTTACATAATGTGGGGGTAAATGCGGGAAGGGGCATTAATATGCGAAATTTCTTCGTGGATGTACTTTTGTAAGGACTGATGTCTGGTATTATTTTTTAAAAATTCGTTAACACAATTGGCCTCAATATTACTGGTGTGCAATTGTCAAGTGTGCGGGAAAAATTATCGCAAGACTTAACTCAAAATTTTTACGAAAAACGAAGCAATTCGGATAATTTAATTTTTCCCGCTTGTTTAGCTATAATTTTTGAGTATGAAATTTATTTAAACTGTTGTTACTTGATATGTTTTGTATATTGTGTATAAATGTATTAAATATATTTTTTTGAATTGTTTGTAATTTTTTGCTTTTATTTTTGCTTCCTAACTTTTCTGTTCAGATTAGTATCATTAGGTTTAGGTAAACAAACTTGTTAAAGGCCAGATATATGTGGCAATAAGGTGTTAGGACTTGAAAATAAATTAAAAAAGCGAACTAAAAAGATATAGAAATCCTTTTTCCTTAAAATTGTAATTGTTATTATCCGTCTTGAGTCTGCCAATTAAAAGGTGAATATGATAAATAATTTCAGGTAGAAGCATCAGTCATGTTTTACTTGCTGCGACTCCTGCCACCTGGACTATGCCTCCGACTGAAATTGTGTATCATATTCACCTTTACTTGGCAGGCTTAAGACGGATAATAACAATCACTCTTTTAATTTAGGGAAAAAATATTTCTACTATATTCCTACGTCTTTTGGTTTCCATCTTTTTAGTTTGCTTTTTACGTAGTGGGGTTTTTAATGACGACTTTTTAGTTTTGTTGTATTAATATATTGTTACTTCCTGTCTATAAACACTGTTTTTATGAGAAATTTTGCCTTATCACATAACTTACTGCTGCATTCGTCAACGAAGCTTTCAATCAAAATCAATGTTTCATGACATTTGACATGAAACATTTTTGTTGTTTGTTTTGACATATCCTTCAATTTTTAAATTAACCTAATTTTAACCATTTTTATTCTAATTTAATCCAAAACAAAACCTAGCCTATGAACATCGCACGGTTTAGACGAATCGATAGACACCTCATTGATTAAAATCCATCCAGCCTTTGGGATGCTTCGAGGGATGTGTAAGAAAGAGGATCTTGATTGTCAATCACCACAGGTTAATATCTATCAATTTATTTGTATTTTTCCTTTGCCTTATCCTGGTACCTGGGTGTCTAATTCTACGGAATCTAATGTACCTTCTTTTGGCCTTGAGCAGTTATATTACCTTTTCAGAAAACCCTCGCTTTAAAGTCATATCACTGCTATCCACCTGTCAATGATCGAGGTACTCACGAAGTCCTTGCAGGTTTATTTTTTACTAGAACCATATCACCAGAAATTTTGAGGTATCCAGAACCCAGCGATCACAAATGTCAGATTTTTGTGGTTACTTGCTATTTCGTTTTCCAACACTTTTCAATTCTGTATTTTTCCAGCCAATTGTGGAGCAACAACCGGAACATCAAAGATTGAGGTGGATTATCCTTGAATATAACGGAGTTTCATTACGCAATACTGATGTGTTTAAGTATACACCGGCCGACTAGAAAGTGGAAGACCGCAGTTCAAGACCTGGTCGCATCGGATATGCTGCTATGATCAAAGGTCCGATATCAATCTTTGGACTATGGGGAAAGCAACGGGAAACCACCCGATTAATTATATTCCCTAGTAAGTTTAGCTTGGCTTGGCCTACGCACTGTAAAGTGTATGACACTCGAAGAAGTGTTTATATTGAATATTATGCTCCTTTTGGAACTAAACAGTTCCGGATAAAAATATAATCCAGAATCGCAAAACAACAAAATTATTTAACAATTACATTTGTAGCAATTGTTTTTACAGAAAACAATTGAATTGTTGAGCAAACCAGTTCAATTATTTGAACCTAACAGCAGAATTATTATTGAACAAAACAGCTGAATTAAACTAAACAATTGCACTTTTCATATTTTGATATTAACTTTTCATAAAACAGTTGAATTGTTTAAAAAATAGTCTAATAATTGAAAAACCTGTTGGATTGTGAAAGAAACAGTTGAATTGTTGGATCAGGGATAATTGAATTGCTGAACAAAAAAACAAATTAATTATTAAATTAAAAATAATTGAATTGTTGTACAAACCAGTTGAATTATTGAACCACACACCTAAATTATTAAACAAAACAGCTGAATTATTGAACAAATGTTGAATCAAAAACAATTGAATTATTCAACCAAAAACAATTAAATTATTAAACTAAAAATAATTGAAATATTGAAGAAACCAAAAACTGAATTATTGATAAAACAGCTAATTTTATTATTATTAATCAATGTTAAGAGAGTTGAAAACAACACAAAGGCGCCTGATTATAGGGAGCGGCGTTATTCTAAAAATAATAATAGTAACTTTTATACAACACATAAAATTTGAAGTCAAAGATGTTTTATTTTGCCTGGTCTTTTAATATTTAAAATTCTGTAGACTTCTTAGGATAGTCCATCAATTGAGAAGGTGACCGGAATAATTATCGTCCAATTATCATCATTTTCCGACTGTCTTTTCTGGGACCAGATCTTATTTCATTGCATCCAAATTTGTATAATCTGGATTGAATTTCTATTTTGGTTGGCGGTGACGTCCGCAAAGTCCACAAAGAATACACTTGGTGAGAAGAGCAGCTCAAAGACGCCATCGTACATTGTATTTCACAGTAGCGGACCCAACACGCACCCCTGGGACACGACACACCACTAGTCACCTTTATCTCGCTCTTCCATAGCATTTTATCAACTATGGGGGTCCTGCGGCTGAAATACCTTGCTAGGAGAGACCCCTAGTTTCCAGGTTTCTCATGATAATGTTTCATTTGGTGGGATTGCAAGCGTTTTTGACGTCAAAGGTGACAAGTGCTTTTGCCATCTTATTGGTTCTCCAAGTTCCTTTTCTTACGTTCTGGATCTTCGGAACAATCCCCTGGAATACCCTTTGTAAAATCGTATTGGCTGTCAGAGAGACCTCTGAGGCTATATCTATTCCTTAAATCGGGGTAAATGAAGTCTTCCATATAGCTTGGATGGAGCAATATTTGTAATAAACAATTTTATATAGCATAAAACTTTCTATAAAACAGCTACGAATAACGTAATTTAATACATGAACCCTGAGGGGCATTCGAAAATGAATCATTCTTCATTGTAATAAAATTTAATTATAATAAAACAGCATTGAATTAAACATCTCAAAACATTTTTGACTTAAGCCTGGTCTAAACGCAATAATATTGTTGCAAATCTCGTAAATCGTTGCGTGTCACCGAAAGATTTACGCAAATCTAAGAACTGCGCTAAGCTTCTACAGATTTCTTGTTAACAATGAAGCAGACAACTCTAAACACACACGAGAGGAATAAGGCTCATACCCCTGATTATACCGTATACCTCTACTTCTTCTTCATTGTTTGCTTCTTGTCAGAAGCGTCGTGACCCAGCTTGGCCGAAGCAAAGATGAATTTTCATGGGGTGGTTTCGTTGCCTTCCCCATGGTCCACAGATTGATATTGGACCTTTTATCACAGTCTACCGCTTTCCAGTTGGCGGTGTATGCTTTACGCTACACTGCTGGTCTACTAATGTATTGTATACAGAACTGAATGACAAAATCGGTGCTGAAATGTAAGCATGTGGACGCTTCAGAACTGCAACGATATCGGATGTGCAACAATATCGTTGCATCTAGACTAGGCTTTAAACCGACACCCTGTTGTAATTCTTCTAATGTTGAAAATATCTTTTTAATTATTCAAGTTTCGACAGACGTGTAAACTCAAACTTTTGTAACTCATAAACTACTTGTCAAACAATATTCAGTTTTCTTGTCCTTTTTTATCATTCTATGCTCTAAAAATTCAATCTCTTCACTTTTAAACATAGAGACAACTGTTTGGCAGTAAATAAATCAACAGCCGCTAATCTACCAAAATTTCATCTCTTGGTCCAAATATTTTAAAACCAAAAAGTCCTTAAGAAATAACACCATAAAATGTAGATTTCTTTAGTAAAACAAAAAAGAAATGTCCAACATCGATATCCATTCACGCTCTTCACAAATTTTGTATTAATTAATCATTAATTATATGAAAAGTTAAAACTAAAGTATTTCATTAAATAACAGTATTCGGGTTCAAAAATCAACCCTTTTGTTAAAAATAATTTATTACTAATAAATATTATACAAATTTACCACGGCCTAAATTTACTCTGAGTAGCGTGGGTCAATGTCCATAAATTCTTTTCCTGTTTCTTGAATGTTGCCTGCTTGTGGCGTCCGTGAGTGTGGCACATAACGAATAACTGATCTCCTCGACTAACAAAATAACAATCCTTGCATCGACGCTTAACGATACCTTTATATTTTAATCCACAGTTGGGCACAAGAGAAACGCTGCTAGGATTTAAGAGAGTCAACCCTTGCGGTCTGTTCAATGTGTGAAACAATTTAAAATTATTTTTTACAATGTACACGAGAGGTTGTCCCAGTTGCCGGAAAACGCTTCCAAAGATTGGAAACATCTAAAAATATAACAATTCAATCGATTTTCATTAAAACTTATCGAAAATTTACCTTCTTTTATAGAAATTCACTATTAATATTTGAGGTTATGTAGGTTAATCTCTTACGTAACGTTAGATGTCGCTATTTTTATAAATTTATTTTTAACAGCGGTTCTCAAACTTTTGCTACCTATGTACCAACGTTTGGGATAATTATTATAATTTAAACAATTTTTACAACAATTTATTATTTATATTATTATGTACAACTGTTACAAAACGTACTACGTATATCACATTTACATTCATTAAATTAGCACAAACTTTTGGTATCGTTTGAAAATCTAAAGTCGACTGTTATCGATTGATAAGGGTCGATCGATATGTAAATGTAATGGTCTTCCATTAGTTTTACCGGGCAAGTTTGAGAAATTCATCTCATCTGCCGTTGTAAATATTTTATTATCCTGTCCCAATTCCTTATTTTGTTGATTTGCTGCTGGTTTGACAGGTCCATCCATTAAGAACATCGTTAAGAGAAACATTACGGAACTTATACCGTAAAAACCGGCGTAAAAAATGTAAATACTCTCTCTGTAGCCGATAGCTTTTGAGACAGGGTCGACCAAAATGGGCAAATTTCCTCCAATGTTGTTCATTACGAAAAGGAACAAACCGACGGTTGTCGATCTGACTTGCAATGGAACAATCTCCACCAGGATCGCGAAAAGAATGCCAAACCACATTTCGGCTAAAAACAGAATGGTAAAAATAAAAGTTGTAATGCGTTGATAGATGTTTACCAAAAAAGTAGGAAATGCCCAGAGTTATCATAGCCCACGTTGGCGAGAAGTAAACGCTTCCAAACGAGAAGGGAGTGGCTATAAGTTGACTAATTGCTAGAACTGCCACCCTGGAACGAACGCCCATTTTGGCTACAAATTTGTCCGAAACGATGCCTCCAACCACGACCCCAATGCTTCCAATTATGATGGTAACGGCAAATAACCACCAACCAAGATCGTAGTCGGGAAAGTAGGTTTGGTAGTAGAGATCACAGTTGTAAGCAAAACACATTCCACCTTAAACAGAAGGGAAGTGATGGAAAATAAAAAGAGCAACGGGAAGTTCTTACCGCAATGCCTAACGGATGCAGCTAGAACAAGCATGATCACTCTTGGATCTTTAACAACTCCCCACAGTTTGGTTCTATTTTTGGTGTTATTTTCCGCATTTTCATCGCCAATACTTTGACGTTCTGGTTCCTTGAGTGTAAGTCCCGTTAGTATGGCGACAATTATAGCTAATATTCCCGCTCCGTAGTAAGTTGCTCTCCATCCCTACAATTGAGTCGGTTTAGAAAATTTAAACTTAGGAAAACCGTAACTTACCGAATCTGCTATATTTAACGGTGGGATGTATCTTCCAACTGGAAAGGCAATTCCGTAGCCTCCATAAATGCCCCAATTGAAGATCGACATGACAAGGGCGCGCTTTTCTTCTGGAAATATATCGGTGAGGATTCCGGTTGCTAGAGGATTACATCCGGATTCACTTAAAAAAGTTTAAAATAAACATTTTTTTTCAGATTGTAGATTTTGATTGTTACCCAGCAGCCATGATCATGCGGAGTACCACGAGTTGCCAAAATTCTTTGACAGTTCCACACAAAATAATTGCTATTCCGAAAACCAGAGTGCAGACCGTCAGCATTCGAACCCGGTGGTACTTATCGGCTGCAAACCCAAAAATAACTCCCACGATGGTAAACACGGCCATAAAGCTGGGTCCGGCAAGAATTTGGTAATCTATACCCAATCCATTGTACGTGTATTCGCAATAAGGTGTTCCGTTTACATTGTAGGATAGGCAACTGTAAGGAACTCAAAAGTAAACAATTTTTGGTCGGTTTGTCCAATACTCACGTTTCGGAGTTGTTGGCAGTGTCGCACAGAGCAGGTAATTCGGATAGAAAGAACTCGGTGGAATTTAATTGGCAAGCAATGTCTCCGAAGTGAAGATCCTGAGCGATAGCTTTTGACGTGACACCGATAAGGTAGTGGCCCAATTCTCCCAAAACGTATCCTATCGAAACGACCCCAAGGACGTAAGGTTGGTACAAAATCCTAACTTCTCCGCACAGGAAAACATGGTTGGGTATCTGTAACAAATCGAAATGGACATTTTAGTAAAGTTGGAGTAAGTTAGATTTAAGCGGGGGGAGGGTGCATTTATTTAAAAAAATTAGTTAAACCTTTTTGATTTCAAATGTGACCTCCGGGAAAAGTTCTATAGACGCTCATGGTGCGTATATTACAAAATATAGAAAATTTCCAATACTCTCAATTCGAAATATGTAAGTTGATTGACTACATTAAAGAAGCAAGACAAGTTTTTTAATTCATTACAAGGGCATTCACTAATAAGTTGTTAAGTAATCCGTTGCCATCAAATTATAATAATAATTATTAATTTTGTTTAGAACAATTTAAACATTTAAAATACACATATTTAAACAGTTAACGTAAAATTTGAGTAAATTGCATCACTCTAAATTTAATTACAAAATTATTAACATATTAAAGATACGCCTAATTTAAGAATGGAGGTTAACGTAATTTGTATAAAAAGAAGAGTAATTATAAAAAAAAGTAACTAAAAGTATTGAAAACAAAGGGGGGGCTTAATAAATATAAATACACCTCTATGTGAAATCATTGCACTGTTTTTTTTTGCTACATTGCACATATTAAAACTTTCCCTCGTTCTTTATCCCCTTGTTGTATAATATACTATTAGCTGATAATGCTTTTTAATGACGTAGTTGATCACGTTCCGATTGACCGATACCTACATGCAAATTTTCGCTAATGAATTAATCTATACACCTGCATCTCTTGATCTCCTTCTCATTCACAAGAAAACAATTAAAATCATAATTTAATGGTTATAATTAATTCCATTCACATAGCACTTAATTACCTTGAATGATTTTTTGCTCTGGATATTATTTATTATTGTTAATAATAATTAGTTAATTGAATGTCATTTGTGGGTTAACATTTCCGTTAAGTAGTTTGATAATTAAAAAAGCGACAATAATCAAACTATTAATTAAAATACTTCTAACTTGAACACTTGGGTTCGAATAGAAAACTTAAACAGAGCTGTAATCAGAAGAAAAAAATTTTTAAATCATCCGCGGAAGTGTTTATTTTATCACCTTCACCTTTAGCCGCACGTTAACAGGCATCAAGCGAAAGGGTAAACAACTAAAGACAAATACAAAAACCAAATACAGCAAAAAGTTATTGTCCTCAGGGACGGACTGTCCAAGTAGAGAATGCGGAAAATTCCGCACGAACCCTTTTTTTACAGTTTTGGTGGTAGTAATTGTGCTGCATAATTTTGTTTTGACTTCATTTGTCTAAAAACTTAGAGGTCAGACCTAGCCTAGAAATTATATATGCCAGAAGTTCTTTTTGTGTTCTTTTTAGAAAGGAACTGTGGTCTCTGTTCCCTTCTTCCATGGACAATGTTGGGCTATCTATTCCGGTTTTGGGCGCTTCCTGCAGCTTGGTGGATGCCATCATTAACAATAAAAAACAGTCGGACTGACAGAAATGAAATTGATTTTAAATTTGGCACACCTCCAGGATTGCTGTTGGTAAAACGCAAGTACCTTGTACCTGCAGAATCTACAGTTTAACGTGGAATTTGAAGTTGCTTGATGAAACACTGATGGGTGAAGTTTTCAAACTTACAAAAAGATTTTTACTTTCAAAAATGTCGCCAGAGTAATGGTCAACCGAATATGCTGAAATCGTAAAATAAACTGTATAAACCGGGGGGGGGTCTGGAGGGTATTCCAGAAGGCTAACTTTACAAAAATTAGGAAGTTAAGTTTATCTGTGCATGCGCATTATGTTATTGTTTGAAATAAAATAATACGCTTTGTTTGGATACACTATGACGTCACGGCTAACGACAGTTAATTATATAATTAACGGATCGGTAATGTAGAAGTTAGAGCCAAAAAATCATAAATCGTTCAGATTGATATATCGTTATGTTTACTTGTATTCCTTTCACTGCGGGATTTACTTCCCCTCCCCCTTCCTTTCAAACAAAAGTGTAAATTTGCAAATTTAGTTTAATTGCAGGTATTGTCTTGTCTTGTTTTCATGACACTATAGTCTACAAGAACAAAGTCCTATACAGTACTTAATACACATTTTTAAATTTATAAAAATTTATTATTACTCAATGATTGTATCGACCAAGAAGATCCGCTGAAATCTTTGATTTACTTCTGATAAAGATAAACTGCATAGACCGGGGGGTCTGGGGAGTGTGGAACACCCTCCAGTGCCTCACTGTTGAAAGGCAAAACATTCAATGTTGACAGTTTATGAGTAGGGTTTATTATAGCACTTTGGTTTTTTTGAGAACGATGTCATATTATCCTGGGGAATTCATAATCTCCCGAAATTCCCAGTCACTGCTTTATATTCCTTGTGTTAAAGACTTTCACTATTAATCGCTTAATACTGATGTATGTAAGTTTGTAAATCTATCTATCACACTTTGAGTGTTCCTGGGGTGATCCACACCCCCAGACCCCGGTCTCTAAACCTTTGTTTTATAATTTTGGCTAATTAAGATATTAGTTACTTGAGTGTGACTTGTTAAAGTTAGGATTTATTAGTTTTTCTAGAGATTTTTTCTAGATCGGTTTGCTGATATCTTCAATTTATTTCTAATAAAAAGCTAATTGAAAGATGGTCATTGGCATGGTTGTTAGCGCGACGAACTGCTAAGGTAGAGCTCCCGGTTCGCATCTGGGTAGAGTTCACTTTGTAATGCCGTCTCCGTGCTTCGGAAGGCATGTAAAGACGGTGGTCCTCTCACAAGATGCTTGCAACATCTTTGAGATATTAATTGCTAGAGTACCTCTTGAGGGACAGGTAAACGACCTTGGTTGTATCCTTACATAAGGAAGCCGAAATATATAGATAAAAAGCAAATTGTACAAACTGGGGTCTGGGGTGTGGAACACCCTCCAGTGCCTCACTGTTGAAAGGCAAAATATTTAATGTTTACAAATTATGAGTAGGGTTTATTATAGCGTTTGGTTTTCTTGAGAACAATGCATAATTTTCCTGGGGAATTCATAATCCTCTCCTTCCGAAATTCTCGGTCACTGCTTTATATTTCTTGTGCTAAAAACTTTCACTATTAATCGCTTAATAGTTAAGTTACTGATGACTGTAAGTTTGCAAATCTATCTATCACAGTTTGAGTATTGCTGGGAGTGCTCCACACCCCCAGACCCCGGTTTCTAAAACTGTGATTTATAATTTGGGCTAATTGGGACATCAGTTACTTGAGTGTGACTTGTTATAGTTAGGATTAATTAGTTTTTCTAGAGATTTTTTTTAGATCGATTTTGCTGATATCTTCAATTTATTTCTAATAAAAATAAACTGTTCAAACCGGGGGTCTGTGGGGTGTGGAACAACCTCCAGTGCCTCACTGTTAAACGGCAAAACATTCAATGTTTACAGATTATGAGTAGGGTTTATTATAGGGTTTATTATATTGGTTTTCTTGAGAACGATGACATATGTATTATACTGGGGAATTCATAATCCTCTCTCCCCAGATTCTCAGTCACTGCTTTATATTTCTTGTGCTAAAACTTTCACTATTACGCGCTTAATACTAATGACTGTAAGTTTGCAAATCTATCCATCACAGTTTGAGTGTTCCTGGGGTGATCCACACCCCAGACCCCGGTCTCTAAAACTTTGGTTTATAATTTGGGCTAATTGAGATATTAGTTACTTGAGTGTGACTTGTTAAAATTAGGATTTATTAGTTTTTCTAGAGATTTTTTCTAGATCGGTTTGCTGATATCTTCAATTTATTTCTAATAAAAAATAAATTGTACAAACCGGGGGGTCTGGGGGGTGTGGAACACCCTCCAGTGCCTCACTGTTGAAAGGCAAAACATTCAATGTTTACAGATTATGAGTAGGGTTTATTATAGCGTTTTGGTTTTCTTGAGAACGATGACATATTATACTGGGGGGAATTCATAATCCTCTCCCCCCAGATTCTCGGTCACTGCTTTATATTCCTTGTGCTAAAAACTTTCACTATTAATCGCTTAATACTGATGACTGTAAGTTTACAAATATATCTATCTCCACACCCCCAGACCCCCCGGTCTCTGAAACTTTGGATTATAATTTTAGCTAATTGAGATATTAGTTACTTGAGTGTGACTTGTTAAAGTTAGGATTAATTAGTTTTGCTAGAGATTTTTACGTGTTGGCATGCTTGTGAACAGTTAATGTCATGCCAACACTTTACGATTGGTACCACTTTAGTTTTCTTGGAAACACTGATTGGGGGGATTTTCCCAAATTTGCGGTTAACTTGTATTTTAAAAATTAATTTTTTTATTTCTCCATTGATCACTTGATACTGAAGCCATAAGTTTACTCAGTAAATTTGAGGGTGGCTGGGGAGTATATGGTATATATCGAGTGGTCTGGCGGGAAGGAATGTCTCCTTCATTCATTAATCTTTGCGGGTGTGGCTCTAGACCTACTTGCACTGAAGCTATTACGCTTATTGTACCCCGGTCTTTGATCGACCCCAGACTAGTAGTCGTATTTCGCATTATGCCAGACGCACAGCCGTCATCGACCAGCTTACTTCCCCATTAACCCGTGCCCCCAAACAGTGGTAGGTGTTACAAACAAAGGACTCCCCGCCTCGCAACCCACCAGCGATCACACCAAGCCAATGCTGTGTGTTAACTGCAGCACGTCGATGTTCACCGGAGGACCAAGCCAAGAAGCCCCGCGATTCGCACCCCATCAGTGCCAGGTCCCACCTCAGTCGCTGGGTATAGCTCCTGACCAACCCAGTGCAACGCCAAGCATCGCCCAGCCGAGGGCGATTAACCCTCAAAGCAGGGGACCGCCGGCTTAACGTGCACTCGAAACACGGGAGACGGTCATAGATAGAAAGGAGTCAGAAAGAAAATTTTTCTTACTAGACTCCTCCCGGGATCGAACCGGGTGCCTTTGCATCAGTAGTTGATCGCTCTAACTACTAGGCCAAGATCGTCTCCTAATGTCCCCTTAGTAATAAATAGAAAATAAATATGATGGTATGAAATAGAATAATGAAAACCATAAAATATTCATAAATTATGTGCTGATTTAAAAAGTACCACTGCACACTGCCAGAACCTCTCAGGAAAACCAGGCCTCTCCTTTAGAGGGAGGTTAGTGGGGAAACTAGGAGAAGCCTATGTCCAGGAGTGGACGAATGCCGGCTGATGATGAAAAGGAAAACTATTAACCTCAGCCAAAAATACACAAATTTGTCATTTACAATTTGAGTATGGCTGGGGGGTACTCCAGACCCCCCGGTCTGTACAATTATGTTTACTACTAGTTTAAGTCATAGTACCGGGAGGCAGAACATTAATTGTTTACAAATTATGCAGAAGCTTTATGATACAGCTGTACTTTTGTTGGAAACCGACAATATATACAGAGAGTACTTCATACTCTTCTCTCCCCAGATCTCCGGTCACTATCTTGCATTTTATGTTGTTTTAAAAAAAAATTCAATGAATTACATAATACTGAAGGTCAAAAGCTTACAAATTTCTTATTTACTTTTTGAGTGTGGCTGGGTGGTACTTTATACCTCCCCCCTCCAGACCCCGCGATCTCTAATTTTCTATTTTCTAGTTTGGTTATTTACTCCAATTTCTCTTGTCAAATTTAGAAAATCTTTTTAAGAATGAATTTTTAATTTAATTTCAATGCTTAATTTAACTTGTAAATTATTAAATTCATTCTTAAAACATATAAGTTCACAAGCTAATAAATAATCGATGATAAGCAAATCATTTTAATGAATATTTTTAGAAATTATTTCAACAAATGTGCAATTGTCACACCTAACACACGTAGAAAGCCACCAGTGGTGTGGTTCCTTTAATATTTGCCAACTTTCACAGATTTTCCGGCTTATATGACCCAACAATGGCGGATCTGAGCATTTTCCCAAATATTATTGGTCGAAAATTTCAGTCAATCGAATTATCAGGCAGGCCCAGACTAGGAAATACACGATGAGCCGGTGTTTATTGCGGCCCTTATTGGATCCTTTTGGTCTATGACGATTTCCAATTAAAAATGTAATCTTGAATAGGCAACTGCTGAATGAATGTATGATGATCACATCAAATCGTAATCATCACTTTTATGTAAGGCAGATAATAATTTAAAATTCTCGATTACTTAAGAAAATGCATGTCTGAATGCAAATTAAATAATTAATAATAAATTGATGGTTTTATGATGTTCTACTGCATAAATTCAAATTAAATTATTATTATTATCCCGAGTAGTGAATGTATAAACAACGTAATTTACATATTTATGTAAATACGTAGTAAAATATAATTTTTTTTACCCCACTAATTTATAAAACGAGGATTTCATTGTTTACTTACACCTACCTTCAGCTATGTAATATTTTTAACAAAAAACCTCAAGAATATCAGATCGATTTATGGAAGCAGAAAACGTCTTCATTTTTAACATAAAACGGAAATTAAAAAAAAAATTGACGTGGGTAAATAAGAATTTAGTTAAATGGTGCAGAATCGGTTTATTAGGTCAAATATTTATTTTGATTTTCATAAAATTGTAATTAAGCCTTGACATATGAGATGAACGAGACTTTATTAGATTAATAAAAAAATTATCATATTAATGGTATGTTGTTTACACCTTGAAATCATTTTGCAATGGACAGATTTCATCAACTTTCAACTTATTATTCTGGAGAAGCTCTTTAAGCTTTTCAAGCGTGTAATTTTTCAAATAACATTATCTTCCAATGACGATAACAGTTAGTTAAGGGTGGGGTTTATCTTGTTTTTAAATTAAACCGTTCTTTTTGGGAATTTTCAAACAAATACAAATAAAAGTAAAAGCACTTGTAAAGGTGGGAAAGTAGAAGAATACAGACCTGCAACCACAATGTTGCAAAGGAAATAACCAAAAAGCCCTAAAACAGAATTACGCAGTACAGAAGTTCAGCTTTGCACCAGGACCGGAAATGAGAAGACCAGTCATGGCAAGGGACGAAAAAGGAAGAATGTTTTTGTGGAAGCAATTCTAAGCTACCATAAAATAGGAGGTGGTTTTTTATACAGATTTTGTTCTTCCTATACCAAATAAGGTTAGGTTGAATTAGTTTAGGTCAAGACAGGGTCAAGTTAATATTATATTACTGTCGGCAAGAAAAAGTGCAGCAGAAGTTATGTTGTATTTGATTTTTTTTGAAAATTTTTTGAAAAACTATTAAAATGACAGTTGGACTATTAATTTTCAAAATGTATTAGAAAAAATTGTACGTTAAGAAAAGACTACCATTTAATCTTGATCGTAGAATGCACCATTTCGAACGAACTGAAGCAAACAGATAAAAAACGTTGAATATAAATTTTTACAATATTTTCACTTTCTAATAAGTGGCTTGATCGGAAAATGCTTTAGATAATGTAAAATTTTGTGTTCTATAATCTTATATCTATTTATATTCATCATATATTGCACTGGTTTTGCATAAACTTCACAATTTTGTCGCATTTCAATTTTTCCAATGATCTCACTTTCCAATAACCCCTAAGTCGATAACACTTTAACTTGGAACTTTATTGGGGAAATGTTTTAGATAAAAGTTATGCAAAATTTTATTTTCTGTAAAATTGTTCCTATGCATTTTAGTCTTAGAATCCACCGTTTTGAGCTAATTGGAATCAAATGAAAAATGTGGAACCCTATTTTCTTAACACTTAAACCGTGGATTCGATCATAAAATTTCTTCGACGACAAAATTGTGTAAAATTTGATGCTCTACAAAATTATTTCTATACAAATTAATCTTAAATTGTACCGTTTTAGGGATAACTGCAAAAAACAGTTAAAAAATGTCAATGTTTATTTTTGAACAAAAATCGATAACATTTAAACCACGAGTTTGCCATGAAATGCAATAATGAAATTTGGCAAAACTTTTTGTGTAAAATTATGGTTGACAATGTATATTTATCCTAGAATGCACCATTTTCCTATAAACTGTTGAACGTCAATTTTTCCAATAATCTCATTTTCCAATAACGATAACACTTAAACCTTCGGCTCGATCGGAAAATATTTTAGATAAAAGTAGTGGAAAACTTGACGTTCTATAAAATTGTTCATAATCTTTTAATTATTCTACAACTCACGGTTTGTGACTAAACGAAACGAATATTATTAAAAAAAAAAGATATTGTTATTGCCAAATTTCAAATCGTGCGGTTTCTTAGAATATAACAAAATTTATTTTGCAATATTTGCAGAAGTTGATTCAGCTACTGGTATACTGGAAAACCACAAAGTTTTTCTATTTGACCACAAGCTGCCATGACTTTGTATCGGATTTACTTAACAGAAACTTTAGTGGGCGTAAGAGTTAAATCAATAAACAAGTGGAAAGCTTCTGAAAATTATAGTAGTCACGAAAAAAAATTAATATCTCGAGGAAATTAATTTTCCAAGAAAATAAGTCTGAGATTTTGGAAGTCGATCAACTCTCGTCGTCGGGGAATTCCGAAATTAAAATTTGTTTAGTAGTTATATTCAAATTTTCTCGAAACGAAACTTAAAATTTCGCCCTTTGTTAATTTATTGCGACACACCCCGTAGATATAATAAAGAATACATTCGTGAGCCCTTGAAATAATAAAAACTAATTAAAAGGTTTTAATTTTCAATAATTAATTATAATTAAATTTTTAATGAATTGTTTTGCGCCGTTTAATCTAGGAAGTGGTGTATTATTATAAAGTCTCCTTAATTAAATTTGGTAAATTAATATAATTTTATGGCAATTAGAAAATTATGCAAGAGGCAAAGTTAACGTCCCTGAATATATTGCGGTATTACGATAAGATAACTAATTGTTATAATTTACTAAGATAAAATTAATTCACTTACGTAGTAATTAAATTAAAAAGCCAAAAGTTACACTTTCACCATAAAAACTTTTTAATTTTCACCAAAACAAACAAACAGAATAGTAGAGGGCCCTCGGTGTCTTCGTCTCCGGAGACTTAAGATTTTCCCCAACTGTGACACTGCGACCGACTACACTCAACTTGTAAAGGCCAAGAAACAATTCTACTTCCACCTTCTTTATTTAAAATTTGTTTAAATGAGTGGAGTAAGGCTATTTCTAAACCTGTTATTCCCTCTTCTCTGCAGATACAAGCACGAGGGTCATAATTATTACCAAATTCCTTTCTTGTAAATAGGAAATTCCCGCACTAAATAATTAATCGCTTCGTAGAATACAACATTATAAAATGAAAATTTTAAAAAATAAGCCTCCTTTTTTGAGACCAATAAAATGTTAAAATTCAAAGTTTGTTGCTACCTAGCTAATTAAAATCTATTTTTAAATAATGTAAATTACTGGGTTTGTCCTCCACAAATCTGTAATTTTATTTTTTATCGTGCCGACATGAAAGTATAATCATCGTCGAGAAAATCAAGTTCAAAATAAAATGGTTTTCCTGGAGGGTTGAGGGATCCCCAGAATATGGAAAGATATACGCAATTTACATAATTTTAGTGAAAACACAATTTCATACAATGTGGTTTTCTCTTACGATATGAATTTTATATTATAGAAAATAGAATTGAAAATATTTTTATAAAAATAGCAACAGAGTTTTTTTTTAAATAAACATACCTAATCATTAAGAGCTATAAATGCAAAACAAAAGTTAAAAATAAAGTAAATAAATTAAAAAAATAAATTTAACACTCAATTTGCTATTTTCGCCTTATTTGACTTCATTAGTGACTGGAAAATTGTATTTGCTGGTACATGTAATTACTTTTTTTATGCGTAAAGGCGCAATTCCAATGAAGTCAAAACTTTCGGGATGAAATCAGGGATAAAAGCATTACGATGTAATAAATTACTCCTAGTAAACAAGTAATTTAATTTTGAAATGTAATTGAGTGTAGTTATTTGGGTATTTCATAACTCAATTAATAACAAACATGACGAAAGGTTATCTACATTTTTTTAAAATTCCCAGTGTGGTTTATAATTTTAAGCGGTTTTGCTCTAAAAAAGCAGTTTTGTAGTTTTAAGGAATCTCCCACGGCGCTAGTGGTTAAACGTCATTCCGTTGCGTCTGCTTGAGAGAATACTGGTAGCGTTAGGTGTTTTTAGGAGCTGTGCAGTAAATATTCAGAGATTTTTACTTTCATTTTTTTTTAAATATATACTGCTGACTTATTCCTGTAAAGAGAGAGGGTGCAATGCCCCCCAGCCATACTTAAATTGAAAATGACAAATTTTTGAATTTTTTGGCTGTGGTTAATAGTTTTCTTCTTCATCAGCGTGCAGTCGTCCACTCCTGGACATAGGCCTCCCCCCCCAAACCTCTCTCAAAGAATTGGTTTGGTTCTCCTGAAAGGGTTTTGGCAGTGTACAGTGGTACTTTTTAAAACAGCATAAAATGTAAGATAGTGACCGGTGATGTAAGAAGGAAGGGAGTATGTAGCACCTTCGGGAAATTAGGGATGCGTATGTATGGATTAACAAGATTTACATTGACCTTACCTATTTTCTAGCAAAGCCACCACCAAGGGAAGCATTCGTAATTTTACTCAAAACAAAAGTACTTTTTTAATTTTAATTTTCATCGGTTAGTAAAAACTGAGTAAATTCAGCAATTTTCACAAATCCACATCCTTTTTTTGCAATTTTTTTAGCCAATTCTCCCCTCCCTCTTTAAATGAACTATTTTGCATAAAATATAAATGGCGACAACCAACAACGAAGAACGAAGTTCTGAAAAATAAAATCAGCAGCTAGGAAGTATTTCAAAAATAATTCAAATAATTTGGGGATTCGGGAACAACATAAAATGAAAGATAGAAACCGGAGAAGTCTGAGGTTTGGAATACCGGGATCATAAAGTTTCTGTATAATTTTTAAACATTTTATATTTATTTCCCGATGCCGGGCCACCGAGGGGTGTAATATACTATTAATTTATTTGAGTGTCAATTCCGCCAATGCGCACTCATCTTATCAAATTTTAATTTGACATATATTATTTTTAGGTTATCAACCTCTGATTGGTAGATTTTTATTTAAAACAAAACAATTAATAATCAGTTGAAATCGCGATCAGTAAGACACAAATTTCTACAAGTAGGCACCACATTACAAAAACACCGATCCGTGTCCAGAGTTTTTTTAAATTTATTTTTATTTCAGCTTCGTACATAGAAGAAAAGAGGACTAGGGGCATAGTTAAGAAAATGGTTTTTAAAAATCATGAGTGACCTTCTGTCTAAAAACAAGATCAAACTACGGCACTGAGTTTAGTGCAATTCGAAAAAAATACCGTTTTATGCTACCAAGCATGGTAAACATTATATGGTTCTGAAAAATAAACCGGGGGGGGGTCTGGGAAAGAGGTCTCCACGAAATCTAAAGAAGTATTATAAAACTCTTGTATAATTTTTAAACTTTGGATATATTGCCTCCCGATACTGAGACATTGAAGATTATTCCATACCCCCCGGTTTATATGGATTTAGGGGGGATATGGAGTAGTCTTTATCCACGCTAAATTTAAAAATATTGTAAACTTATTGCTTTCAGAATCATAAATCACAAATTACGACACCAGCAAAGAAGCATGAGGGTATGGAATACCTTCCAATACGCTATTATTTGCAAGAAAAATAAAGAAGTATTACAAAGCATCTGTATAAGTTTTAAATTTCGAATGTATTGCCTTCCGATACTGCGGCACTGGAGTCTCCGATACCTCAGACCCCCGTTTATGTGGGTTCAAAGAGCGATATGGAGTAGCCTCTATCTACGCTAAATTAAAAAATGTAAATTTATTGTCTTTAGGACTCCAGCAACAAATCACGATAAACATTACGTGGTTGTGAAAAGTAGACCGGGAGGCTTGGGGGTATGGAATACTCTCTAGTACATTATCCTCTCTAAAAAAATTAAAGAAGTAATATACAGCTCTTGCATAAATTTTAAACTTCGAACGTATTGCCTCCCGATACTGAGGTATTGGAAAATATTCCTTACCCCCAGACCCCGGTTTATGTGGATTTAAGGAAAGATATGAAATAGCCTTTATTTTCGGGTAATTTAAAAAATTGTAAACTTATTGCTCATATGTTCATAAACCACAAATTATGACTTCAGCAACGAACCACGATACACATTGCCAGGTTCTGAAAAGTAAACCGGGGGTCTGGGGTATGGAATGGGGTCTTGTAGACTGCACCGATGGTCGAAGGTCACGTTATCCAGCATGTAGATTATGACCCAAAAATAATCTTTTAATTGTTAAGCCCATAAGTAGTTTTGAAGTCATTAAGAACCCCATTAGGCAATTGGGGTACTTAATTTACCAAACGAAAGAACACAAAAATACAAGCTCTTTAAGGTGAGGATCAATCTTGTCGGAGTTGTAATAAGGCCACAATTTAATTTTGAAAATTACAATTTTCCCATAAGACGTACATGTAAGTGTATTATTGCGTAATATTACGCAATAATTTTATGCATTTTGATGACCGTCCGTGCAGATTTACTCTAGCGGATCTACCTTGGGGCGGGGCTAACTAGAGCAGTGTTAGTAGGAGGCAGTCGTTCCCAGAGATCTGCCGCGTCAACTTTCAAACTTTTGAGTTGGAGCCGCTTAAGGGATGTTTTAATGAGTTTTGACAGTGCAACCACCTCAGAAACGAATTCACACAAAAGTGATTTTGTACAGGGTTTCATATTTTTAAGCTGTACATTGTACTCCCATTAGTACTCTATAATCCAGGCTTACCACCATCGGTGCAATCTGCATGGCATATGACCATCGGTCACACCCAAAAAAAGGATTTATTTCTGACTATCGGTGCAGTCTTCATACGTCCTATGGAATACCCTCCAGTACATCATCATTTCCAAGAAAACTAAAGAAGTATTATAAAACCCTGTATAAATTTTAAACTTTAAATAAATTGCCTCCCGATACTAAGGCACTAGAGAGTATTCCATACCCCCCAGCCCCCCGGTTTATGTAGATTCAGAGGGCGATGCAAGGTATCCTCTATCTACGCAAAATTTTAAAAAAATTATAAACTTATTGCTTTCAGGATCATAAACTACAAATTACGACTCCAGCAAAGAAGCACGGTTAACATTACGTTGATCTGAAAAGTAAACAGGGGTCTGGAATACCCTCAGTATGTTATAATTTCAAAAATTAAAGATGTATTATAAAGCTTCAGTTTAATTTTTAAACGTTTAATGTAGTGATACTAAGGCACTAAAATAAACCGGTACGTGACATTTGAGCGCCGCCGTTTGCGCTGCTAGCGGCCAAGCGGCGGCGCCAAACGCCGGCGCCCAAACGGCGGCGCTCAAATGTCACGTACCGGTTTATTTTAGTGCCTTAGTATCACTACATTAAACGTTTAAAATTAAACTGAAGCTTTATAATACATCTTTAATTTTTTGAAATTATAACATACTGGAGGGTATTCCAGACCCTGTTTACTTTTCAGATCAACGTAATGTTAACGCTGCAGACATTTGGGCGCCGGCTGTTTGGGCGCCAAGATTTTTGGGCACCAGGACATTTAGGCGCTCGCCGTTTAGGCGCTCGCCGTTTAGGCGCCGGACTTTGGCGCCAAAATTTTGTGAAAATATGCATTTTCAGCAACACTTGCAACAAAATAGTTTAGCAGATAAAAGTATAGATAATTTTATAATTCCAGTATTATAGCAACAATATTTTGGTTTATTATAGCTTTTTGTTTATCTATTGTCGCGTCATCTGTTGACGACATTTTGCCTCCTTGAAAAATATCCCAATAAACGTCCAAAAAAATATGAGCCACTTCCCTACCACGCAGAAAGCTGAAATTTGTCACAGAGATTGGTAGGATGTTCGGAATCACCAGAAAAATCCAAAATCCTGACATTTCATCACGCGAAGAAAGTTACTAGCTCTAATTCGTTGGTTGGTTTTAAAAACCAATTGGATTGGTTCAAATAATTATCTACCACTGACGCGCAGGAAAGCATTAACGAGATTCTATTTATAATCCGGTTTGCCTTTCCCCATAAGCATTTTTTGGTTGGTATTTCTGAATACCATTAATTACTATAATATAAGTGAAACGCGTGTAACTAAAACTTGTATATAATTGAAAACAGTCTTACTTAAAAATTAATTTAATTTAAAATCATATTTTTTTAAACAAGTTATTAAACCATGGAGAATACAGAAACAAATCGAAATCGAATGAAGTTGATAAACGAAGGATATACGTATGTATTTGATAAAATGAGTAAGGATGGAACAAAAAATTCTGGAGATGTGATCGAAAAGCGGACAAGTGCTGTGGTCGTATTCATACGACATTAGAAAACGAACACTTGTGCTCAAAAGGCAATCATAATCACGAACCTGATGCAGCAGGAATAGCAGTTTCCAAAATAAAGGTTTCCATAAAAAAACGTGCCGAAGAAACAGTAGAAACTCCAGCCCAAATTAGGAACGCGGTTTTAGGAAATGCGGGACCAGCTGTCCTAGGACGAATGCCAAATAAGGACACTATAAGAAAATCTTGTCAACGGGCTCGAAATATTGTCGCTGGTGCTCCGCCAGCTCCAATAAATTTGGAGTCCTTGATAATTCCTGAAAATTATAGGTTTTATAGATTTGCTCCAGATCAAACCGAAAACTTTTTGCTTGTGGACACTGCGTCAGAACAGCCCGACCCGCAAAGAATACTAATTTTTGGAAGAGAAAGCTGCATACAATGGAACGAACATATGAAAAACATTTTTATGGATGGAACATTTCGTCAAGCTCCTCCATTATTTTACCAAATTTTTGTAATTTTGGCCAACAGAGGTGGATTTGTGCTACCGATATTATATGCCCTTTTGCCAAATAAGCATCGCCAAACTTATGACAGATTGTTTCAATTAATCAAAGAAATGTGGCCGCGCTTTGAACCAGAAACCATATCTATTGATTATGAATTAGCTGTAATTAATTCAGTTACTGAAGCTTTCCCGGCAGCTCAATTACATGGTTGCTTATTTCACTTAGTGAAAAATTTTAAAAAGCAAATTCGTGATAATGGACTGTACCGTCAATATACAAATGACCCCGAATTTGCTCTCCAAGCTCGTATGGTAATTGCTATCGCATTTGTTCCTATTGAAGATATTGATAATGCGATTGAAGAATTAGCTCAGCATATTCCAAACGAAGTAACACCAATTCTAAACTGGTTAGAAGATAACTATGTTGGGAGGCCAAACCGAAACCAAACAAGGCGAAGGCCACTATTTTCTCCGCATATATGGAATGTTTATGATCGGGTGCTTAATGATCAAAATCGTACCAATAATATTGCGGAAGCCGCGCATCGTAGTTTGCAAAGCCAATTAGATATGGATCACCCGTCTATATGGAAATTTATTGACGGCCTGCGCAGCGTCCAGAAAGGAAAAGATGCATTATACGAGGAATTTACACGTGGTGAAGCTCCCCCGCATAAAAGACTTAAATATCAATCAGTAGATGCCAGAATTAAACTAATTGTCGAATCATATAGAGACAGAACAGTATTAGAATACCTTAGAGGTATTGCACATAATGTACTAATGAATTAAAAAAAAGTATTATATTGTATGTTATTTATTTATTTTTGTATAGTAGGTATATTTGAATTGAATTATAATTATGAATAAAATTTTATTTAAATTGTTTTAGAATTTATTCAATTTATTATTTTATGGCGCCCAAAAGTCCTGGCGCCCAAAAGTACGGCGCCTAAAAGTCCTGGGGCCCAAACGGCGGTGCCAAAAATTCCGGCGCCCGTAAGGTTGGCGCCTAAAAGTCCGGCGCCCAAACGGCGGCGCCCAAACCGCAGCGCCCAAATGCCGGCGCCCAAAAGTCCTGACCCGAAAATAAACCATATTTCTCAGACTCGTGGGACCGGGGGCGAGGCATGGAATACTCCTTTCTACTCCTTTATAAGAAAAGTAAAGAAGCAATATAAAGCTCCTGCATAGATTTTAAACTTCGAACGTATTGCCTCCCGATACTGAGGCATTGAAGAATATTCCTTACCCCCAAACCCCTGGTTTATGTGGATTTAAAGAAAGATATGGAATAGCCTTCATTTTCGCTAAAATTAAAAAATTGTAAACGTATTGCTTTCAGGATCATAAATCACAAATTACGATTTTAGCAACACAGCACGGTAAACATTATGTGGTTCTGAAAAGTGAACCGGGGGGTCTGGGGGGTATGAAATACCCTCCAGTACATCATCATTTCCAAGAAAACTAAAGAAGTAAAGCTCCTGTATAAATTTTAAACTTCGAATGAATTGCCTCCCGATACTAAGGTCCTGGAGAGTATTCCATACCCCCAGACCCCCCGGTTTATGTGGATTCAGAGGACGATACGAAGTAGCCTCTATCTACGCTAAATTAAAAAAAAATTATAAACTTATTGCTTTCAGGATCATAAACCACAAATTACGACTCCAGCAACAAAGCAAGGTAAACATTACGTTGTTCTAAAAAGTAAACCGGGGGGTCTGGGGGGTGTGGAACACCCTCCAGTGCCTTACTGTCGAAAGGCAAAGCCTTTAATGTTTACAGATTATGAATAGGGTTTATTATAGCGTTTTGGCTTTCTTGAGAACGATGACATATTATACTGGGGGAAATTCATAATCCCCGAAATTCCCAGTCACTGCTTTATATTCTTTGTGCTAAAAACTTTCACTATTACGCGCTTAATACTAATGACTGTAAGTTTGCAAATCTATCTATCACAGTTTGAGTGTTCCTGGGGGGTGCTCCACACCCCCCAGACCCCCCGGTCTCTAAAACTTTGGTTTATAATTTGGGCTAATTGAGATATTAGTTACTTGAGTGTGACTTGTTAAAGTTAGGATTTATTAGTTTTTCTAGAGATTTTTCTAGATCGGTTATGCTGATATCTTCAATTTATTTATAATAAAAATAAATTGTACAAACCGGGGGTCTGGGGAGTATAGAATACCCCCCAGTACGTTATAATTTTCAAGAAAACTAAAGAGGTATCATAAAGCTCAATTTTAAAACTTTCAATGTAGTGATACTGAGGCACTTCTTTCAAGATCATAAACCACAAATTACGAAACCAGCAATTAAGGATTGTAAATCGGTGGATCTGAGGGGGGGGGGGTTATGGAATACCCTCCAGTACGTCATCATTTAAAAAAAAACTAAATCATTATTACAAAAGTTTTGCATAATTTTAAAATTCCTGCTTAAAAACTACTGGGGTACTGGAGAGTATTTCATAACCTCCAGATCCCCCCTCCCGATTTACATGGGGCAGTATGAAATACTCTATTAAAATTATAAAAAAAACTATGTCATCATTCCCAAGTAAATCAAAGAATATCATAAATCTTCTGTATAATTTATAAATTTTTGCCTCCTGCTACAGAGGTAAACCCCCAGACCCCCAGTTTTAATAATTTATTTTTATCACAACTAAATTTAATTTTCCTATATATCTGCTTGGCCATTGCCATGGTGACGTGTTATATGTACAGTTCACCTGATTTACGTCGACCGAAAGGAGCGCATCAAACGTTTACTCACAAGGTGGGATCCTGATTATTCGATAATAAATTTTGTCTAAAGATCGCACTCCGGGTATAATTTTGAATTAACTTACACTCAAACCTGTTTTTGTGCGGAGGATAGGAGTAACATAAAAGGAATTCCTTCAAAAAATATTTTAGTTTTATTCAGGGGGCGTTCAAGTAGTACGTAAGCAGATTTAGGGCGGGCGGACTTTATTTTTTCTTACTTTTGCTGATAAAGAGGGCGGGGGCCAAAATGACAAAATAATAAAAATTTTAATATTTAATAAAAAATTCTTACGTCTTATCATTTGGAAGAGGAAAGAGGTTCACGATTTTTATTTTTGCTTATACAGGGAGGGCGGGGTCTAAAATCATTGAAAGTTTGTTTATGTAATACTTGAACGTCCTCTTAGACTATGCATTTGATGAAATTTTATTATATATAACACAAAAAAATAAAAACCACACGTAAACAATTGCACGTCATATAAAAACTGCACAAAAACACCGCATAAAAACAGGTTTGACTGTAATATGTGGTGATTAACATAGGATAACGAAGGAAAAAACTCTTGAGTTAATTTTAAATTAAATAATATAATAAAATTGCACCTGTGAAGATTTGAATACTAATGTGGCGTGTCAAATTAATGTGGATCTTTTGTATTGTCTGTATGTTGTAATTACTCGCTATTTACTAAATTAAGTAATTTAAATTGCAAATTTTACTAAATCTACTACGATTTTTTGTGTGTTGGTGACGCTCACAACGGAGTAACGAGATTCTTTCCTCTCTTTTTGAGGAAGGAAAAATTACTTCCTTGTAGGTAATACCAAATTAGCGCCAAATATTTTCTCGGAAGTCTCCAGGAGATGTCAATATTGACAATCTCCCTGGGGCTGTTACATACAAAGGCAGATACTCTCATGCAAGTTATTGCAAATGTACGCCCGGTATATAAAAATTTTTCTTTTCTCAATTTTTTGAATCCCTGTAATTCCGAATTACTTTCCGAATTGTTTCCAGAAATTATGCAATGATATTTACGTAATACATTGAAACACGTCAATATTATTGAAATGTGACGAATAATTTCTTGTGAGAACCAATCAAATTAAAGTATTTATACTCTCTCTTTCTTATACTTTAATTTTATTGGTTCTTGCAAACTACTAATCCCTATGCAAATGCTACTATGCGCTTGATAGATTTTTAAGGTTGATTTGAACTCATTGATGTTTGCAAGTAACCTCGAGAAAAGTCAAGGTTGGCTTGAACTTGATTAATCTCTCTCAACTGTTTTTATATGCCTCGGATATAGATAATTATAGCAATCGTTGAATGTCATAGCTTTTTTCAGCACTGAGATGGAATATAGAGCTCTACCTGAGGAGCATTCCATACCCTCAGACACCCAGATTTATACTTTTCTTTGGTTTTATTGGCCTTGAATTCTGGAAAATAATGAGGATGTCACACCAACATGAAGACCACAAAATATACCCGTCACGATCATCGCACAGTTCATAGTTTGACCAGCTGTTTTTGAAACAAGAAGATATAAATCAGAGAAATCGAAAGAATTATTTTGCGATCTTAAAAGATTTTTAAAAATTTTGCTTGCTCAGCTATTATTATAAACAAAACCCCTTTCCCAATTGGCCAATCCGGTCCTGAGTGCCCCAGCTTAAAAGGAACGTAACGATTGTGAGCTTCTTTTTTGAACTTAAGATTTAACTCGTTGTAGTTCGTTCTTTTCAATTATTGAGGATCAAAAACGTTAAATTGTAAATCTCGGATTAAATATCACAGAAAATTTTATATTATCAAATACAACATAAATGGTTTGATGAACTCATCCTCGTTGTAAATATGAAAACACCAAAAAAAAAAGTATAAACATAACAATTTTATATGTTCAAGGATGAACACCTTTAATTATATTTAGAATTGCAAAACGTAATTTTATTACAACTTGAATTGTCAAAATATTAATAGCAATAAATTCCAAACTGTTTTTTTTAATTTATCATAAACGGAAGTTCAAAAAACTTGAAATTGCAAAAGGTACAATAATATGCATTTTGTATTTTTATATTGGCACTTTCTCCAAAATATAAAAAAGCAATAACCATCTCTTTTCAATGAAGTTTCAATTTGATTGTTATTTTAGTGCTCAGAGGCGGAATGGCCCTAAATTTATAGTGCAGAAAATTTTGAACTTCTTTTTTGGTTTGGAAAACAATAAAGTGTAATTAAATGAGATGATAATGCAATTTTATGGTATTTCGAGACTGTTTCCAATCGTCAATTGCATTTAATCAGAAAAAATTGATTTGTAAGATTTATCAAATTTACAGATAGTAATTATTTTTAAAAACAAAGTAAATAATATAAACTTACAAAATCGAAGCCAGGCACTTGGATTGGAAATAACTAAAAACGAATCATATACTTAAATAAAGATTTTTATTTTTTATTATGAGTTTATAAAAAATATATATTTTGTATATATACAAATAATATAAATATTATATTGTTATTACATAATAGCATATTCTAAAGGTAGGTATATATCAACGCTCTATTAAAGCTAACCAACGATTATACTTTTCATTGGTTGGATTCAACGCTACGAACCTAGCGGTTTTTCTTTTCTGGAAGGCCGAGTTGAACCTTTTCTCTGAGTTTCTGAAAAAAAAAATCTGCTTGGAAGTCGAATTCAAAATTTTTTCTGCAATTTTTGTTCGAGTTTCTTGGATATTTGTGATTTATGTATTTTAACAAATTAATTTTCAGCGGTTTGGTTGTAATGTAGAGAGTTTTATTGTAAAAAGGCGTAGGTATCCTCATTAAAAACTATAGAAAAACAGGCAGAAAAAGACAGTCTACTAAGACTGTGAGGCAGAGAAAGTGGAAGACGATGAAGAGGATACCGCTGGGAGATAAGAAGGAGAATACAGATTCACAAGGTGGAATTTTTTACTTCTGACAGAAAAGAAGAAAGTAAAGAAGAACGTGCAGGCTGAGATGAAGAAAGCAAGGATGAAAAAGAGAAATTGGAGAAAATGAGCGAAAGAAGGGCTGAGACCTTATCTGGAGGGTTTCTACATTTTTTAAGTAATTAACAGATTATTTCCAAATCATTCGTGTACTAGAAGGTCCTGCTAGCAAACATAAGATACACACGCACACAAAATTCTGTTTGTTTATCTATTTATTTGAATTTAAAATTATTCCTCTGAGTGCGGCCTGGACCTTGGCAATTTAGTGAATAAATAAAATAAAATAATTTGAATAAATCAGATAATTTGCAATTCTAATAGCAAAAAAAATGTAATTAGAAATATTTGTAATACAGCAATTATCTGTCTAATTAGATCCATAAAAGTAAAACCAGTTAACTTTTGTAGAGGTTAATAGAAACAGCGTCACAGGTGATTTTTTGAAAATAGAAAATCGACCATTTTTTATAACAGAATAAGTTACTTACTGCGATCTAATTTATTATACACTAATTATAAGATGCAAGTCTGTTAATTACTTGTTATAATGATTCCTACCTATATTAAATGACCGGCCCTGTGCACGAGAGTAACGAAATTTTATGCAACAGGCTCTTGTTTCTCTCTACTCTTGAACATTTGGATTTTTTGCTTGGAGAAGTATTTTAGCATTAAGATTCCAAATCTAGAATATGGAATGTACCTGTGATCATATTTCATTGTTAACAGTAGCAATTTGACACGGATTGATGATGAGATGGCCATAAGAAAGTTGTACTATCCTCAAATTCGATGCCAGTACCTTGGTATTAGCAGTTAATCGGGTAAATTACCAGACCATTTTTGTCGTCTGGAAGAAGTATTCGTTTAAATTTACCAGTTACCGAGGAGTAAGTCACGAGGTCGTAGACCGAGCCAAACGTTAAGGCCGGGGACCGGGAATACAATATAAATAGAAACAGGTAGCCATGTAAGTTATTTTGTGCGCACTGTACAAGTAGTTCCCCAGTTCGTCCCTGTTGGAAGAGTAATTATCCTTTCAGAAGAACAGAAGTGAAAAAGTTAGATTGGGTTTCACAATTTGCTTAACCTCTGCTTTTATTTTCTTTGTTTAAATTTTTCTACCTTTTTCGCGAAAAACTCCCCTATCCGGTTTCAATACTTCGTACTAACTTCTGAAAGCTTTGGGCTCTTTTGTAGGTAATGAGATCCTTGATGCCTAATCAGATCCTTTATCTTAAAGCGGGAAACTCCTACTTTCTTTGCGTAACCGAATCTATTAAAAGTTTCTCACAGTTTACGCTGATGAATTTTCCGGGACATTAGAATCAATGCATTTTCCTTCGCCTACGCATTCCTGCAACGCCGCCGCCGCTACTGCGAATTCTATGCATAAATTATAAAACAAATTTTTTTGTATTCCAATTGCGGGGGCGTAAAATTATTAGACTGGAAGTTTTTAATTTTAATTTTCAAATTCGCCGTCGTGTTCCAAGGACAATATTTTCTGAAGATTTTAACTCAATTAAATGGAGGCTTGGGTTCTAAATAAGTAAATTGTCAAATTTTACCTGCAAATACAGGTAGTAACAAACAATTGTGGTTTCAACGCATCCTTAAAGGAGCAAAACACAGCAAGCTCCTCCCAAAATATCGACCTCATCTTATCATCTGGTCATCCCTGCGCTGTAGGGGTGACCATGAACTATTTGAGCGTCAGCATTACATTCTCCCCAGAAATTCGCAAACCGAACTTGGGGTTTTCACGGTCTCCACAAAGCTCTTGGTGAAATTTTAAGACTGACGAAAAAACAAACGTGAATTTTCTGCAAGTGCATTGTAAGTTGATTTTTATATTCCGTAGCACTAGAATTTTAATTTATTCATCCAAAAAGTGGAGGAAAATATTTTATAAACAATTTCCTCCTCGTGCTCGGCGATCCTTTGGTTATCGCAGTATTTTTGTATTGCTAAACCGCCATCCTGGTGGAATGATTTTCGTGTTCTTGAAAACTTGCGTCTTTAATTGTTGTACACTTGATTAAGGAGAATGGATGATCATGAACCAGCTACAAGGTTAAACGATGTCAGTTTACAACAATTCAAATAAATAAATTACTTTTGAAACTTTTATGCATGTTAATTTTTTTATTCTGCTTACTCATTTCGTTTAAATAAAATATTATTGGTCTTTGTTTCGCCACTTTTCTGATTTTGTTGACAATGGAACTTTTTGGGCTTGGAGACGCACGGTAATTTTTATTTAAATTTTCCTATCGGAGTAGTAGATAAAAACGTGCAACAGTCTCCCAATCAAAATTTATCGCAAACTTGGGAGAAAAAATAAACATAAAAGTGTTTGGAGAAGCAAGTGATGCATACAAATGATCAAAACATTATTCTGGCTCAGACGAAGCCGAGATAATCTGCGATTTTGCATTTATTTATCTAGTCGAATTGTTTTGTAGATTAAAGATAAATTTTTAAGCTGTTAATCTCGCTTTTTTGGCTGAATTATTCCAAAAAATAAAATAAAACAAAAATTTATTGAAAATAGAGAACTGTGAAAGGTTCATTTAGGTCAACCGTCGGCTTACGCAGTGACCTGTTCAGTCCGATAAGTCCAAAAGCGGTTACGCCATTTAATAATTAAACATAAAGCAGTGCTATTAATTTAACTTCTATATCCGCACAAATGGAACGCAAAATTCCCAAAAATAATCAATTTTGCATGAAAAATTAATTTTTAATAGTTAGTACAAAGAATTTTCTTTTCTGTTCTTCATTGTGCTTTCTTTTGAATAATGAAAACTTGATGGCATTTTCACTAATAACTAAAAACAAAAAAAAAGTTTTAATTTTTAAGCTCCTCAACATTTTTTATTTTATCTTTCGCCGTTTTCGAATTATTTAAAAAAAGTTGGATTATCGTGCCATTTCGCCCTCATATCTGGCTCTTCATCTACCTGTAGCTCTTCCTAATATTTAAATTGTTGAAAAAGTTTTAACTACACTCGATCAATTCTTTCAAATTTAACTGTTACGATGTTGTTTAATTTGAGAGGTCGCAGACCGAGGCAAACATTTATTTAAGCAGATAAAGCTACGAGTTCTTATATCAAAATCAAGATTGCTTTACAATAAATCAAGTTTAAGCAGCTTATCGACGGCCATATTGATTAAGACCCGGAGGGGGGGGGTATATTCCCCTCTCTTAGAGTCCTTCGCTCTACGAAAGGATATTGTGACCGTTTTATTTTAGCACCCAAACCTCGGTAGTTTGCCATTGCCTACTGAGAGAATACGGTTAGAATTAAATTCTTATCTAAATATCGGTGACGTCATCGTCAAATTCCAATACTTCATCGATTCCAAACCCGTCGGTCCTCGGTTAGTACAAGTTTGGATCGCGTACTTTCCCTAATTATTATACCCGCTTTGGACTCAAACTGGAAAATACGTCGAGTCAAAATTATGAAGTTCTTACTACTTCTGATAAATTAAACTGTATAAACCCGGGGGGGGGTATTCCATAGGCTCCAGTGCCACAGGATCGGGATTACAAATTTAAAAATTATACAAAAGCCTAATTTTTTTGACTATGGCAGGTTACAAGATATAAACTAGCAAATTCTTCTTTCACAATTTGAGCATGACTGGGGGGTATTCCATACCCCCCAAACTTCCCGGTCTACTTTTCAAAATGCATGATTTAAGTGTTTCGTTGTTGGTGTCGATATTTATGTTTTGTATTTCTTGAACAAATAATTTTGTGAATTTTACTGTGGAAAAAAAGTATTTACTGCGCCCTTAAACCCGCATAAACTGTATAAACCGGCGGGTTTGCGGGGGTGTTGAATACCCCAGTATCGGGAGGAAGAACATTAATTGTTGAAACACTATGTCGAAATTTTGTAACACCTTTTAGTTTTTTGGGAATGATGCTACACCAGAGAGTATTCCATACCCCCAGATTCCTTGGTTTACGTTTCAGATTTATGCAAAATTTACCGTTCTTCGTTGTTGGTGTCGAAATTTATGTTTTATAGTACTGCAACCAAAAAGTTTATTAAAACCTTCTTTTAGAATAAATTTTAGTGTGAATAGAGAGTATTTCATACAACTTCTGCTCCCCAGTTCACATATACTGTAAAGGTGGACCATCTGTTGGTACGTTTTTGAATTTCGTCGTATGACAACGGCAAACGAGCTACAGACCCGAAATTTTTACAGTTCATTAGTCATACCGTCCGCGGCACGAAACAACATGTTTTCTCTTGAAGAACGTTTTGAAATTTTAAAAACTTATTTTCAAAGTCAGTGCTGTGTCGCCGAAACTGTGCGAATTTTGAAAAGAAATATGGGTCGTGATAAAGCACCCACCGAAGGCGCTATACGCAAATTGGTGAAGAAAGTTCGTGAGAAAGGGATGTTAGTGGATGACAGAAGTGGTCCCAGAGCTCGGACAGTGCGCACACCCGAGAATATTGAGGCTGTGGCCCAAAGTGTGAGACAGAATCCGACGACCTCAACTCGACACCGATCGCAGCAACTGAGCATTAGTCGCACCAGCCTGGGAGAATACTGCACAAAGACCTCGGATTAGTCGCCTACAAGATCCAGATGACTCAGGAGTTGAAAGCAAATGACCATCCGCTTCGATATCAGTTCGCTGTGTGGGCCATAGACCAGCTCAATAATGACGTCGATTTTGGTCGAAAAATCATCTTTTCGGGCGAAGCGCATTTCCATCTCGGCGGATATGTGAACAAGCAAAACTGTCGGATTTGGGGTTCGGAACAGCCACATGCAATCGTAGAGAGACCAATGCATCCTCCAAGAGTCACAGTTTGGTGTGGATTTTGGAGTGGTGGCATAATTGGCCCATTTTCTTCGAAAATGATGATGCTGGATCCCTCTACTGTAAGGCCAGTAGAGGAAGCCACATGAACAAAATCGTTTTTCATTCTTGACGCGGATACTTGTAGCTTTCCAACAACAAAAAAATTAATAAAAAATATCAATGCCTACTCTTTTGATCGCATTTTTAAAAACGTACCAACAGATGGGCCACCCTGTATAAACCGGGGGTCTGGGGTATCCCCACTACAGGGAGAAGAAAAAATTAAAACTTGAAAAACTTTGCAGAGGTTTTATGATAGCTTTTTACGTTTCTCAGAAATTATGACGTACTGGAGGGTATTCCATACCCCCAGACCCCCGGATTGTATAGTTTAGTTTTATCAGTAGGTACTACATTAAATACTTCGGCATATTGGAATCAGAACAAAACTTCTGTATTATTTTTAAACAATTCTGTTGTACCTTCTAGTAAAGACGCTGGAGGGTATTCCATACCCCCAGACCCCCGGATTAAACAGTTTACTTTTATCGGTAGGTACTGAATTAAATATTTCGGTAAATTTACCGTGCTTTGTTGTTGGTGTCAAAATTTACGTTTTATAATACTGAAACAAAACTGTTTTGTAAATTTTAGTTGGACAATTTTACTGTGGAGAGAGTATTCCATACCTCCCCAGACCCCCCGGTTTACGTTTCAGATCATGCAAGATTTATCGTGCTTCGTTGTTGATGTCGAAAGTTACGTTTTAAATTTGGTATGGTTTTAAAGTTGGTAATTTTTTTTTGCAATTTTAGTGTCGATAGAGAGTATACCATACCTCCTCCTCCACCCACATATACTGGATAAACCGGGGGGTCTGGGGGGTATAGAATACCTTCCAGTATTTAGGGAAGAACATTAAATATTGAAAAACTATGCTGAGATTTTATGACAACTCTTTAGTTTTTTGAGGAATGATTTTTCGGGTATGCTCTTGGGCATACCAGAGAGTATTTCATACCCCAGACTCCCCAGTTTAGGTTTCAGATCCATGCAAGATTAACCGTTCTTCGCTGTTGGTGTCGAAATTTATGTTTTAAAATACTGCAACCAATAAACTTGTAAATTTTCTTTGCAATAAATTTTATTGTGGATAGAGAGTATTCCATCCAACTACCCCTCCCCCGCAACTCACATAAACTATATAAACCGGGATCTGGGAGTATTAAATGCCCTCCACTATCAGGAGAGAAAAAATTAAAAATTGAAAAGCTATGCAGAAGTTTTACGCATAGTTCTTTATGATAGTTCTTTAGGTTTCTTGGGAATTATAACATCCTGGAGGGTATTCCATACCCACCAGACCCCCCGGTTTACATTTCAGAATCATGTAAGATTTACTCGGCTTCGTTGTTGGTGTCAAAATTTACGTTTTATAATACTGAAACAAAAGTTTTGTAAATTTTTCTTTCAGAATTTTAGCGTGGATAGAGAGTATTTCATACCGCCTCCTCAACCCACATATACTGGATGAACCGGGGGGTCTGGGGTATGGAATACCCTCCAGTGTCTGGAAGAAGTGATTTAAATATTAAAAAACTATGCGAAAATTTTATGAAATCTCTTTAGTTTTATTAAGAATGATGATAAATCTGAGGGTATTCCAAATCCCCAGACCCTCCCCCCGATTTACGTTTCAGATCATGCACGATTTATCGTTCTTCGTTGTTGTGTCGAAATTTATGTTATATAGTACTGCAAGCAATAAGTTTATTAAATCTTTCATTTACAGTAAATTCTAGTATTCCATAAAACTCCCCCCCCCTAATTAACGTAAAATGTATAAACTGGGGGGGGTTGGGGGTATAGAATGCCCTCCACTATCGGGAAGGGAAAAAATTAAAAATTGAAAAACTATGCCAAGGTTTTGTGATAGTTCTTTAAGTTTCTTGGGAATTATGACGTACTGGAGGGTATTCCATACCCCCCAGACCCCCGGTTCACTTTTCAGAATCACGTAATGTTTGTGGTTTATGATCCTGAAAACGATAAGCTTACAATTTTTTTAAATTTAGCGTAAATAAAGGATACTCTATATCGTCCCCTAAACGCACAAACCGGGGGTCTGGAATACTCTCCAGTGTCTCAGTATCGGGAGGTAATACATACAAAGTTAGAACTTTATATTACTTACTTCTTTAGTTTTCTTGGAAATTATGACGTACTTGAGGGTATTCCATACACCCAGACCCCCGATCCACTTTTCAGAACCATGCAACTCCCGCCCCCCAATTCACATAAACTGTATAAACCGGAAGTGTGGAGGTATGGAATACCCTCCATGATCGGGAGAAAAAAATTAAAAATTGAAAAACTTTGCAAAAGTTTTATGATAGTTCTTTAGGTTTCTTGAAATTATGACATCTGGAAGGTATTCCATGCCCCTCCCCCCTGTCTACGTTTCAAAACCATGTAGAATTTACGTGCTTAGCTGTTTGCGTCGTAATGGTTTATGCAAAGCAACAAATTTGTAAATGTTTCCTTTGAAAGTTTACTATAAAAAGTTTTCCATACGGCCCCGTCAAACCACATAAACTATATAAACTGGAGGAAATTGTGGGGGGGGGTATAAAATACCCTGCAGTATCAGAAGGAAAAACATTAAATGTTGAAAAACTATGCTGAGACTTCATGGCACTTCTTTAGTTTTCGGCCCCCTCAAACCACATAAACTATATAAACTGTAGGGGGATTGTGGGAGGGGGGATATGGAATACCCCGCAGTATCAGAAGAAAAAACATTAAATATTGAACAACTATGCACCTTTTTAATTTTTTAGGAATGATGACATGCTGTAGAGTATTCCACACAGCCCCCTCAACCCACATAAAGTATATAAACCTGGGACGTAGGGGGTATGGAATATCCTCCAGTATCGGAGGAAAAACATTAAATGTTAAAAACTATGCGAAGGTTTTATGATAGCTCTCGAAGTTTCTTAGAAATTATAACGTACTTAAAGGTATTCCATACCCCCCAGACCCCCCGGTTAATAATATTTCAGCACCATGCAAATTTTACAGTAAAGGCATTCCATAACCCCTCATCTCACATAAGATTATATTTTCTTCGAATTAGTCCAATTCCAGTGCCATTGCTTGATTTTTTTTCTAGGGAGGGTCATTCGCGGTTTACGAAGCCCCATTTTTTTATGGTGTTCCTTGCCCTTCTCTCTTATACCTACGGGAATGAAATTATAAATTGTTTATTAATTTGTAAAATTATAAGTTGTATAAAATGTTTTAATTTTTACAAGCCAAGTAAGTGAAATTTCAAAATTTTCCAACTTACATTTTTAGTTTAAGACACCGTTGTGCAATGTCGTTTCGACTTTTAAAGTCTCCTCAATTAATTGACATATGTTTTGATAAACCCACATCCACACACTAGATTCTCAAATTGAATGTCACTAAATATACAAAAAAATAATATTTAAAAAAAAACAATTCCACTTCGCCAATTTCACTGTCCATTTTTGTACAACAAAAAAATAGATTAGTTTAAAATTTTGAATTAAATAAAAAAGTAAAATAAAATAATATATGGTTTTTTATGACATATTATGTCAAATTAAAATCCGACAAGATGACAGGACAATGACGGAATATCCACTCAAATGAAGTAATAGTATACTACTCAACAAGCGGATATTAATTGAATACTATAATTTTTCTACCTAAAAGTAATCATTTGAAACGAATTTGTATATTAGCAGAGCCGAAGCTAAAACCAAGTCGTGGGGGCTTGACAAAATGTTGAAATTTAAAAATCTCTACCGCATTTGTTAAGGAAGGGGAATTTCAATATTCATTTAAATTTTAAAATTTCTATTCTCACAATTTTACCAAATGCGCGGAATTACCCAATACATATATTTTCACAAAAACTGAAAGAGATATCGAATGTTTTTATTTAAATTTTTGGTTAATGCCAGAATATTTCCGAAATCTCGCATTTCACGTTTTGAATATTTCAAAAATAACTTTTTTTGCAATTGAAAATAATGTTATTTTGGGATCTCACGTTCCCAACCGGCGAACCGATCGGCTTTTCGGCAATAAAATTTTATGGCGCAAAACTGAGTCAAGGGCAGTTTTACCTTGACGATTGAATTTCACGTCGAATAAAAAAGTTTGGTATCCCACAGTTTTATGGAGCTTCCGCTCGTTTCCGTAACGAGATTTCCAACTTCTGCTTTGAAGTACTAATTAATTTGTCTAGGTAAAAGTACAAGAAAAATGTTGCACACAATTTCGTTTCAAATTGAGTCGAAAAGCTGGAGGAAAATCATAAAACAATAAAGATTATTTTTATTAGTTTTCCGAGCTATACGACTGGAAAAGCCACCATTACGAGAAAGTTGCACAACATAGAATTTATTGTTAATCTTCTCGGAGAGAATCTAAAGAAAAACTTTAATTTTCTTTCAGTTTTGATAAACTTGATACCCGAGATAAAGTAAGTCAAGGTGAATGTTAACGCAATCTTGAACGCCACGGATGAAATAGTAATGAGTTGACTGCTTTAAATAAGGAAAGTCGATTGCAAAAAGTTTTCTCGTTTCGTTCGTACTTCTGATTTTATTAAAAATTAAAGAAACGATCATTTATTTTACATAATATTGAAGAATTAGGGATGGAAGGTATCGGTGTGTCAGCTTTGGCCCAATTTTAAATTAAATTTCAATATTTTATTCTTGAAGGTGGTAACTCGATCGGACGGATTATTGGAAACCTTTCAACTACAATGTTGAAAGTTTTCGCATATTTTTGTAGAAACAAGTTTTCCACTACGAATACATACCGACTTTCGAAGTATCGCCGTAAATTTTTCAAATATTGCAGTTTTTCCCTTCAGGTTCAAGATCAAGAATTTTATTACAGTGTTATTATTTTTAAACTAAGACGAAACACGGTTTTCTATACTGAAGCGCAGCTGCCAGCATTTAATTATTGTGTGTTAAGAAGAGGGTTCCGAAGATACCTTTGTAGCAAATTGTACAATTAAAGTATCAGTTAAGGGTTTTTCTGGAAATTTGTAGATTAACGTCGTTACAAATATATGGAGAGGGCACACAGCTAAAGTTGATTGGGGTGAATGGAAAGCTGTATCCAAGCTTCTACATAATTTGTAATTATGGGAAAGGCAATGTTTTGCCTTTCAATACTGGACCACTGGTGGGTATTCCATATGTTCCAGACCCCCCGGCTAATGGAGTCTGTTTTTAAATTGAAGATTTTAGCAGATTTTAAATTCGGGAAAAAATCCGTCAAAATTTGTATAACATTTTTTCAATAGAATCAATTATCAATTTTGCAGTGTTTTACTAAAAATGGCTTAACGGATGAACTTAAAATTTTTTTTAAAATAGGGAACACAATAAGCTAATTTATATTTTTTTATTTTTCAAAATATGCATTTCGTATCAAAATATCTCGTTTTTAGATGTTTCACGAGGGGTCAACTGCTAGAATAAATCGTGTACAATTAACTTCACGTACTTCATCATAATTCTCCATACTTTCTCGTACTTCATATAATTCAGCAGTAATTTATCGATACTTTCAGTATCAGAGACTTTCAATTTCAGAGACTTACTGAGATACCAAAATTTGAGCACAGGAGGGTGTTCCACACCCACCACACTTCCCGGATCGAGTAGTTTATTTTTTATCAGAAGTAAACTGAAGATTTCCCGTTGCAGAGACAATGGAAGGTATTTCACTCCCCCCAGACCCCTAGGATTAATTAGTTTATTTTTTATTTTGTTGCAAAGATCTGCCTCCCAGGGGTTACGGAATTTATAACTACGTAATTTATAATTAATTGTCTGATTACGAATTAAACACATTTACTTGGCCATAGATAATTTTAATAAACTTGGGATATGCTTAAATATTTAATTCACTTTTAATAAAAATAAATTATTTAAACCGGGGGGTCTGGGGGGTGTGGAACACCCTCCAGTGCCTCTGCAACGGGAGATCTTCAGTTTACTTTTAATAAAAAGTAAATTACTTGGTCTGGGGGTTCTGCATGTTCTTCATTCCAAAATTTGTGCACTGGAGGGTGTTCCACACCCCAGACCCCGGATTGAGTAGTTTATTTTTATTGGAAGTAAACTGAAGATCTCCGTTGCAGAGGCACTGGAGGGTGTTCCACGCCCCTTCTCCCCCACCCCGGATCAAGTATTTTATTTTTATCAGCAGTAAGCTAAAGATCTTCCGTTTTACAGGCACTGCAGGGTGTTCTACACCCCCAGACCCCTCGGATTGAGTAGTTTATTTTTTAAAGTAAAAAATCCGGGGGGTCTGGGGTGTGGAACACCCTCCAGTGCCTCTGCAATGAGAGATCTACAGTTTACTTTTAATAAAAAATAAACTAAAAAATCCGGGGGGTTTGGGGGGTGTGAAACACCCTTCAGTACCCAAATATTGCAATGCAGGCAAACATATTAACATATTAAAGGTTTGAAAATTTAGTAGAAACTCTTAGTTACCGTTTTAGTTTTGTAAAAAAATTATGACATATTCTTGGGGAGCAACAAAAAGGTAAAGCGAAAATAAATTATGTACAATCATGCACAAACGATTATTAAGATTATTTTCAAAATCGGGAGGGTGGAGCTAGCAGGTCTAAATAATGAAATAATGAATTACCAAAGCTTTTTATTGAGCTACCAAACCTCCATGATATTCAAACAAATGAGCTAAAAAAAATTACAAAATTAACTAAAGAAATCTAAGTTTAAATTAATGAATTGATTACTATTAAACTAGCAACTACCAAAATCTTTAATTAGTAAAATAATTACCTCCAAAGGTCTAATCAACGTTTAAGATAAAAAAATGTTAAGAAAATCTACTGATGTAAGTTAATTTGCTATCAAATAATTATTATTGAATACACGTGTCTTATCTATGATACACATTGACCGTAGCGCATGCGCATAAGCTAGGTTCAACTTTATGTAATTCGCCAAAAATTTATTAATTTCATGATATTTCACTTGTACTTCAATATTCTTAACACGTATTTTACCTACTTTACACGTATTTCATGTATTTTGCCAGTACTTCATGTACTTCACAAGTACTTTACGTATTTCACAAGTACTTCATGTACTTCACATGAGATGTCATGTACTTCATGAGATGTGTACAAAAAACTTCACCAGCGGTTAACCCTTCGATATTTCATCATGAGATACTGCATATTTTGTAAAATATAATAATATCAAATAGCTTCTTGTGTTTCCTATGTTTTTTTTTTCCAAAATTTGAAGTAAATCCGTCCCTCAGCCATTTTAAAAATCAATATTTTCAACTTAAATACAGCAAAATTCCACTCTTGAGTGTTTTAATTTTAAAAATTAAGAAAAAGGGGCAAATAAAATTCTAATATTTTTAAGTTAGTTGAGAAAAGTTTCTCCCCCCCCCCTATCAAATCTAACTGCAGCACTATTCTGTAAACGAAAGGCATTATTTATTGCAAAATAGAAAAGCGCCACAACTGCCTAATAAAAATTTTATTAACTTTTTTAACAGTGCAGGTTTTGAAAATGCTTTCGCAATTTATACTGTTTTTCCAGTTTAAAACATTCGTTTTTCATTCAATCGCGTTTTGAAGTGCATATTAGTTGATAGATTAGAGTAAAATCAAATTTTACAAATACTGGGCGATAAGAACATTTCTAATAATAAGATAATCACGTAAATTGAAAGGAAAATTTTTATGTTCACTTGGTGTCGAGGTGTAAAAATTACAACCCGGAAAATGAGATTACGTTATGTTATTGTTGAAAAGTAGAATTAATTAGAAAAAGTTTAGTAAAAATTAAGAAACGAAAGCTGAAATGAAAAGAAAAATTAGGTAACTGCCATTTTATTTAAAAACGCCAACAAAAATGCTTTAAAACCTGATAAGTCAAGAAAATGCTAATGTAACAATCGAAAAAAATTTCACATTTAATTACCCTGCGCAAAAAATTGTGTTTGTTTTGATAAGGAAACCTAATAAAGAAACCCCTAAGCTTATTTGAATATCCTTCCGTATTTTCTTTCAAAGTCAACCACCTTGTACGCTTATTTCCCAGGTTACCTGAAGGTTTAAAAATTCAAATTCTCATTTCCGGGAAATGGGAAAGCGATAATTAACGACTTACTAGTAAATCAACCTGTTCCGTTTCGCAATTTAGCCGCTTCCTTTCGGAGTTGCTTTAAGGATTTTCTGCTTTTCTCCAATTTCAAAGAATCGCACCGTCCGAAGCCGAATTAAATTTTCTGTTTTTATTTCCTTGGATTTTTAATTTCTTTAATCGTTTATTTATTTTTCCCAATTTTTCAGCCCACCGCGTTTGATAAAATAATTGCGGAAGTTGTTTTGACCTTATCGTGCCTTAACCCAAAATAATTAATGAGCAATTTTTTTTGTATTTAATATTATTAAAAATTGATTTTTAACGACTGTTTTCTACTTTTGTAATGCTTTAATAATCGCTTTAACATTTCGATTCTGGTGAAGGTTGAAAAATTTAATTATTGTGGTGTACATGCGGAAGTGTAATGACAATTTTTTCCAATTTTAAGCTTCACTGCAGTTCACCTTTGGGTTTTTTTTTACTTAAAACTGCACAATTTGATTTAAATGTTCTGGTTGTGGACGCGAGGGCTGCCCGGATTAGAATCAAGAAGTTTACGGGCTTACACCGATAAAAATAAAAAAAGGTTTTTATTTTCGCTTTGATATTTATGGCCGAAATGAAGTTATCTCCGATCCTTTTGTTACAGTTTGGATCTTATCTGCCTCTTTGCTATTCATCGTATTCAACAAACAAGTAAAACTTGAGCATCACAAAACCAGAGAAGACACAATAACATTCTGTGGTTTATTTGATGATGATAACATTTTGTATCGAATTTACTAGGTCAGTTATAAATATTTGCATCCTTGAACAAAGCTTTTGTACTTTAATGACATTAACGGATTAAATTCCAAAGCTTTAGGTAGATAATTACAAAACTTCAATCGCAAACCACCATACGAATTTCAGTCGATAAATTTTCAAAGCTACAGTGCCACACGAATATTTTACTTTGCCGCTCGTTCATCCAAAAACAATCGAATTAGCTAGCCAAGTTTCCTTGGTGTAAATCGTGCTTTCAGAAAAAACATCTCGGAAAATCGCTGCGTAATTAAACCGTTGTACAAATTAATGGTAATTGGCGACACCTGACGTGATCAACACTAAAAACGTAATAGCTTCAAGATTAATTAAGACACCAAATTGCGTCATGAAATTTTATTGTTGGAAATTATGAATATCTAATGATTTATCTTAAAGATGAAAAGTTAATTAACCTGCAGCGTAGTACGTGCTTATAATCTCAAGCCACCAATCGGAAATTATTTTTTATAAATCGATTAGGTACAAAATTGCATCGATCGTACGGGAAGTCTGGGGTCTAACAGCTTTTAGACATGGAAAGTATATTTAAATCAAAATTTTCGACGAAAGGAATTGTTTGTTTTCTACTTTTGAGTTCACTTTTATAAAGTTTTTCACTGAATAACTCTGTTTTTGCTTACTTTTTATATTTTGTAAAATTTGTACTTTAAATTTTAACGAACTAATTAATTATAAAACTGTGTCAAGGTGTCAATGTCAAGATTCATACCTCTCCAAGGGATTTCCCGATTATGAATAAACAATCTTGAAATTATAATAAATCAAAAAAGAATGTTAATTAAATTCATACATTAAAAGTACACGTTTTTTTAATTTTGCTGGCGATAATAAAATGTATGCATCAGGCTATAAATAAGTTTACCTTCACCATAAAAACTAGTAGTAAAATTTTGTCAAATTTCGATCCTATCGACTCGTTTAATTGCTTGGCAACCAATTTTGAACTGGCATAAAAATTATTCTACAAAACAAAAAACTAGTAAGTCCAGCTACTATAAAAGTCTAATATAAGGACAACCGATCGCAACTCTCGAGCTCGTCAAGTAGAATTAACCTTTTAGCTCGACTTACTAGTTTCTTCAATTGTACCCTAAACTTGACTGATTGTTTTTTTTGTGAACATTATGTGTGTAATATTCCCAGTCCAGCAGTACCTGGAAGCAAATGATTAATTGTTTACAAATTATGCAGAAGCTTTATGATACTCTAGTAATTTCTTTAGGACAGATGTACTGGAGGAACTTCCCCCCTCACACCTCCGGGCATTATCTTGCATTTGTGCTGTTTTCTCTAGGAATTACTTAATATTGAACGTCTGAAATTCGCAAATTTGTCATCGCCATAAGTTCGCAAATAGATTTATTACAATTTGAGTGTGCCTGGGGTATTCCATACCCCCAGACCCCGGATTGTGTAACTATGTTTTCTACTACTTTGAGTCGCAGTGCCGCAATACTGGAAGGCAGAAGATTAATTTTAGAATTATGCAGAAGCTTTATGGTACCGTAGTAATTTCTTTGGGACAGATGACATGTACTGGGGAGCATCCCCTAACACCTTCGGGTATTATCTTGCATTTGTGCTGTTTTAAAAGTTTTCTCTATCAATTATTTAATATTAAAGGTCAGAAATTCGCAAATTTGTCATCGACTTAAGTTTGAAAATAGATCTATTACAATTTGAGTATGCCTAGGGGGTATTCCATACCCCCAGACCCCCGGATTGTGTAACTATGTTTTCTACTAGTTTGAGTCGCAGTACTGAAAACAGAAGATGAATTGTTTACAAATTATGCAGAAACTTTATGATACCGTAGTAATTTCTATGAGACAGATGATATGTACTGGCGGTACTTCCCTTAGACCTGCAGGCTTTATATTGCACTTGTGCTATTTTGAAAGTTTTCGCTATGAATTGCTTAATATTGAACGTCAGAAATTCGCAAATTTCTCTTTTCGTAAATAGATCTATTATAATTTCAGTATACCGGGGTATTCCTCCAAACCCCGGTTTGTGTTTTACTAGTGTGAATTGCAGTGCCGTAGTACTGGAAGATAGAACATTAATTATGCAGAAACTTTATGATAACGCTACAATTTTCTTGACATATCATACTGGGGGTGCCCCCCCCCGTATCGAATATTGAGAGATATAACATTAATGTTTAAAAATTATGCAAAAGCTTTATGATACCACAAAATTTTCTTATATAATTTAAATGTGATTGGGGCTACTGATCTCTAGAAGCGGTCAAATAACTAATATTGGCGGGGGTATATAAATACAACTAATTCCGCTTAATCAGGACTCATTGGGCAAAGATGTTTTGACGAAAGGTGAAGTACTTCGATATTATTTCTTTAGTTTGATAGTTTGGTTCTTCAAGAATAGGCTCAAAAAATCCGCTGTCCCAATTAACCGATGGCCTATTCAAAATAAGTTCTTTGAGTCTATAAATCGATTATTAATAATTATTACAATCAATTATCGTTACAAATAGTACATTTTTTGACAAAATAGTTTTCGTCAACATCTATATACTTGTATTCCACGTTCACTAGTTTTATTCAATATTTAATGTAACCTTTATGTCAAAATTAATTAAACATTTTAAGCAAGTGTCAACATCAAAACAAAAACTATCATTTGTTTTATAATTTGAAATAAATAATTAAAACGATTTACTTTATTCATTAACAATTATTATTATAAGAGTAAACAATCCTAGTAGTGGAAAAATTGTATATAAACCACGGTAGTGAAGCGTGTTATAACCGCGTTAAATCCCGCGGTGCTACGCACCTTGGGATTTAATCTGGCTAGGGTTATAACACTATGCTTCACTACCTTGGTGTATAATATACTATTACAAAATTAATATTTTGTAGGATACCCTTTAGCATCGATTATTGCTTGTAGCCGTCTTGGCATCGATTCCATCCATTTTGGGTAATACTTTTGTCTATTTTTTCCCATTCTTGCAATAATACCTCTTTTAATGTTTTTTGTACTAAAAATGTGGTGTTTTCGAATTTTCCCTTCTAATTCTTGCCACAATTTTCTAAGGGATTTATGTCCGGTGATTGGGGTTGAATATGGAGTTGTTTTGGAACGTGATATAAAAGCTATTCCTGCACAAGATACGAAATAAGTTTCAGGTCGTTATCTTGTTGAAACATATACTCATTTTTCAACCCTAATTTTTTGATACTGGGATCTAAATTTGATTATAGAATATTCAGGTAAGCACACTTAGTCATAATAGTTTCAAAAAATTGCAACTTTCCAACCCCATCAGCAGATATGCACCCCCAGACCCATAACATTTCCGCCACCATGTTTAACAGTTTCACATAGGTTTTCATTATTAATTTATGTATTAGGTTTTGTCAAAATTTTGCATTCCATCTGGCCGAAAATTATTAAATTTGCTTTCATCACTAAATATTATTTTTTCCAAAATTAAAGTCCATGTTAATATATTTTTAGCGAATTCTAATCTTTTATTTCTGTTTACTTTATTTATGAAGGGTTTCTTTCTAGAAACTTTACCATTATAACCCTCTTTACGCAATACTTTTTACAAATTCGGTGGAAACAGATTTACCAATACCCTTTGAAATATCTAGTCAATTTTGGAACACTTGTTTTGGATTAACTTTAGTTTTTCGAATAATATAATGTTCGTGTCGTGTTCCAAGAATGCTTTTTCTGCCTCGATCAGTTTTGTTTATTAAATTTCCTTCATTTTAAAATTTTTTAATAACATATTTCACTGCACCCAGTGATCTGCCAACAATTTTAGCAGTTTCATAATAAAATTTTCTTCGCACACCAATTTTAATATTGATTTTCTTTCACTAATTGCTGTTTCACTTGTTTTGTTAATCATCTTAAAAATTTTCTTGGAATGACTATGTAAATAAATTGTAAGCACACTACTGTATTGTATCTACAATTACATACCTACTAATCAGCAAATTATTAAACTGCATCGTTTGTCTTCCTGTCCTTAACGTATAAAAGGTAAGTGTATTAATAACAGTTTGCTGTGCATTTTCTTACTTTATTGGTTTTTGAATACTACACTTGCCCATGTAGTTTTTTTATTTTATTTTTTATAAAATGAATTATAAAGTATTATTTAAAACAACTAAAAAATAAAATTTTAATTAAAGCAAATTTACTATAACATTTAATCAAATTATTAAAATTGTATGAGGTGAATTAATAATTTCTGGAGTCACTGTATGTATGTGTAATATTCCCAGTGCAGCAGTACCTGGAAGCAAATGATTAATTGTTTACAAATTATGCAGAAGCTTTATGATACTCTAGTAATTTCTTTGGGACAGATGACATGTACTGGAGGAACTTCCCCCCTCACACCTCCGGGTATTACCTTGCATTTGTGCTGTTTTAAAAGTTTTTTCTAGAAATTACTTAATATTGAACGTCAGAAATTTGCAAATTTATCTTCGCCATAAGTTCGCAAATAGATCTCTTACATTTTGAGTATGCCTGGGGGGTATTCCATACCCCCCAGACCCCCCGGATAGTGTGCCTATGCTTTCTACTAGTTTGAGTCGCAGTACTGAAAAACAGAAGATTAATTGTTTACAAATTATACAAAAACTTTATGATACGTAGTAATTTCTTTGAGACAGATGATATGTACTGGCGGTACTTCCCCCCTTAGACCTCCGGGTATTATCTTGCATTTGTGCTGTTTTAAAAGTTTTCGCTATGAATTACTTAATATTGAACGTCAGAAATTCGCAAATTTGTCATCGCCATAAGTTTGCAAATAGATTTATTACAATTTGAAAGAATACCCCCTGTGGGGTATTCTATACCCCCCAAGACCCCCGGTTTGTCTAACTGTTTTCTACTACTTTGAGTCGCAGTACCGCAACACTGGAAAGCAGAAGATTAATTTTTAGAATTATGCAGAAGCTTTATGATACCGTAGTAATTTCTTTAGGACAGATGATATGTACTGGCAGTACATCCCCCCTCTGACCCCCGGGTATTATCTTGCATTTATGCTATTTTAAAAATTTTCGCTATGAATTACTTAATATTGAACGACAGAAATTCACAAATTTGTCATCGCCATAAGTTCGCAAATAGATCTCTTACAATTTAAGTATGCCTGGGGGTATTCCATACCCCCCAGACCCCCCGGATTGTGTAACTATGTTTTCTACTAGTTTGAGATAGAGTGCCGCAGTACTGGAAGGCAGACAATTAATTGTTTGCAAAATTATGCAGAAGCTTTATGATAGCGTAATAATTTATTTGGGAAAGATGACAGCTACTGGAGGAACTTCCCCCCTCACACTTTCCGGTATTATTTTGCATTTGTTGCTGTTTTAAAAGTTTTCGCTATGAATTACTTAATATTGAACGTCAGAAATTCGCAAATTTGTCATCACCATAAGTTTGCAAATAGATTTATTACAATTTGAAGGAATACCCTATACCCCCGGTTTGGGTAACTGTTTTCTACTACTTTGAGTCGCAGTGCCGCAGTACTGGAAGGCAGAAGATTAATTTTTAGAATTATGCAGAAACTTTATGATTCCGTAGTAATTTCTTTAGGACAGATAATATGTACTGGCAGTACTTCCCCCCTTAGACCTCCGGGCTTTATCTTGCACTTGTGCTATTTTGAAAGTTTTCGCTATGAATTACTTAATATTGAACGTCAGAAATTCGCAAATTTGTCATCGCCATAAGTTTGCAAATAGATCTATTATAATTTCAGTATACCGGGGTATTCCTCCAAACCCCGGTTTGTGTTTTACTAGTGTGAATTACAGTGCCGTAGTGCTGGAAGATAGAACATTAATTATGCAGAAACTTTATGATAACGCTACAATTTTCTTGACATATCATACTGGGGGTGCCCCCCCCCGTATCGAATATTGAGAGATATAACATTAATGTTTAAAAATTATGCAAAGGCTTTATGATACCACAAAATTTTCTTATATAATTTAAATGTGATTGGGGCTACTGATCTCTAGAACCGGTCAAATAACTAATACTGGGGGGGGTATATAAATACAACTAATTCCGCTTAATCAGGACTCATTGGGCAAAGATGTTTTGACGAAAGGTGAAGTACTTCGATATTATTTCTTTAGTTTGATAGTTTGGTTCTTCAAGAATTGGCTCAAAATCCGCTGTCCCAATTAACTGATGGCCTATTCAAAGTAAGTTCTTTGAGTGCGGCCTTCAGGCCGCACAACCTTGGTGATCTATCTAATGGATAAATACAAACTCTGTCTATTTATCAGTATATTTTTCCGTAACCCACTTCAGATTAGTAAATTTTCTTTTTACCTAACGGAGATGCGGAACCATCGGCTCTGCAAACCAATGTAATTTATTCTTACGCAGTAATGGCAACTGATTCACAATTTATTGCAGTTGAGCATGAGAAAATTTTCGAAAGCGTGGGAAAATTTATTACAAGTGGAATCAGCTCGAAAGTACGTCGCTAGGTTAATTGTAGGGGGTCAACGTGTCAAGGGGCGTGATCACCAGAAGAGTAAAGGGAGCCTTGTGTCATTTTTGAGCAAAATTTTCCATCTTTCTACATACAGGACCGGGTCTGAAGAATGTCGTCCCGCACAAGTCATAGGGTGTGTTAGAAAAGCGTGGCTTTAATGATGGGAATAAGAGGGTGTATCCAAGAGGTGTGGTAAAAAATTTAAGCCTGTGATTTTTGATCAAAACTTTTCTGCTTTCCAACGAGCAAGATCAACTCACGTATGCCGCCTTGCGCATGTTAATTACAGGTAACTGTGATAGGACATGCGTGAAGAGGGCGTGGTTTAAATAATGGAAGTAGTGACTGTATAAAAGCAGTGCGGCGACATTTAGAAACAATTAGCGGACTTTATAAACTGTACAGTAATTTAAATTACGAAATATTTTGTATTCATATTATAACTATCAAAATATCATTGTAATAAGTGCCGGGTATTATTTAAGAAGTAATTAAAACTTGATCTGTCAAATACAATAAAACAATGGCTAATAAGTTTTCAAAAAACGAAGAACATGTTGTTCGATTGGTCCGTCATTTGTTTACGAATTTGCAATCAATCAATACGAAATTAAATTTTGTATAAGCAGACTGTATGAAGTCATTATGGCTGGGAGTAAAAGGGCGTGTCAAGAGGTGTGGTCACTGGAAAGGGATACCTGGGAGAGTTTAATCAAAACTTTTTTATTTTCCTAGAAGAAGAACCGACTCGGAAATATGCCGTCTGTGAGGAATTTATTACAGGTAACTGCAAGCGTGTCAAGTGGGAGTGGTTAAAACGTGGGAGTAAAAGGGCGTGGTCAGAGCAAAATTTCTATACAATCGAAGAAGTTACTAAGAATTGAGAGTTTCTATTCAAAGTGAGTGAAGTAAAACCTTTCTAAAAAGGTTATTTCTAGTAAATCGACTTACTAGATTCTTCTATTGTACGATAGAAAAGAACCGACCACTGGGACACTTGATACCAGTTCCGAAGAGTGAAACCTTGCGAACGAGTTAATTACAAGGGCGTAAATCAAGTGACTAGGCGTGTCAAGGGCGTGGTGAAAATGATGAGAGTCAAAGAATACCGTCAGTAGAAAAGCAAAGGGACCTCTGGAACACTTTCGAGCAAATTTTTACGCTATTTAATAATTAAATGAAACTGAATCGTTTAATATTTTCAAATATTACTTTATCATAATTTGTAAGAAAATCGTTCGCTGTTCAAACCAAATTAGTTGTTCAGCAATCTTCGTCTCAATAACTCGAGGGTGAAGTAGTAATAATGAAACTTAATTTACTGCCAATATAAAATGGAAAGTAAACAGATAAGCAGAGCGTTAATGGCTCAGCTCAAATCTTATATCCCTTCCGAGTTAATTACAACATTGTTGAAATTAGGTCAATAATGTGACGAAATAATCCGCTTTCTTTTTAATAACAAACTGAAGCTTCTTTGGCAAAACAATTTTTGTTTCGTCCCATTTAATTAACTGCTCGAAAGTTCTCGAATCTTGACAGGAATTTCTGGATTTTCGTGTAAATTGCTTTCTTATTTTCAATTATTTAAGAACGCGGATTTATATGCGAATATTGGAAACCAGGATTTGATCGACGTAGTTGTAGGAGTAAGTTTTATAGGTATTTCATTGAAACAATTCTCTCCTACAATCGACTTCCTATTTATTATTTATTGCATTATTATTATTAAAAAATTATTGAAGGTCGATGCAATAATTTATTCTCTTTTGGCTAGGCTAGGCGTCTACATCCTGTACGGTATCGATCCCGTACCTTGCTGAATTGTGACATAACTCAATTTTGTTTAGTTTCCGATTCATCAAACTAAGGAACCTGTTCCTTTAGAAAAAAAAAATGTTATTATGGTAGGTGTGGTTCTAGCGTAAATGCCAAGATATTACAATGCAGCTGGAATGCCTTGTAACCAAACCAACGACGTCAAAAACTATCCCTATCACTTCCTTTTTGACCTTAAAATTACAGCTTTGCTCTAATTCCTTTCGTTAATAATTTTCCTCCAGCCCACCGCGTCGCTATATTAAATTCAAGGTTTGAGTTATAAATTTTATAATAAAAGTTGTTGATGATATTACAAATCGGCCTGATTAAAGCCACATACCGCAATTTTGCCATGAAATTATACAAATTGAAGCGAAAATCTTGTTTTCTAATTAATTACTGCACCCATCAGTTGATATTTTAATTTTCCTAAAATAACAATTTTCAAACGTCTCTCAGAAATATGCTAAATCCTGAATTGGCATTGTAGGATTTGAAACCATGACCTTTCCGAATAATAAACCAGTTAAGTCGCCCTCTCCAGGGACCGCAATAAAAATTAGAAAATCTATAAAAAAAGTAATATAAAGGAAAGAGGCGAAAGTTGCTTCGAAGATCTGCAGCAGGTTTAAATACGCGATTGTATCGTTAGGAAATCAGACTTAATTGGCGAAAAGAATGCGAAAAGTGTGCGTGGTTGGAGGTCAAATCTTCGTAATTATCATCACGAGAACTTAGGACCGGTTTTACACTGTTTTGTGATGGAATACTTTAATTTTATAAAATATGTAAGTCCACATAAATTGAAACTGTTAATATTACTGCCCTTTCGGCGGTGGAAGACCCAGGAAGTGTTTACTTTCTTCCAAAATTAAATTTTTATTTTTCCATGATAAAAGAAAAAATTTCACTCCCGTCCCAGAATTGCAACAGAATAAAAAATGCAATCGTTTTCTTTGGGGGATTTGTTGAAGATCTTTTTTTTTACTACCTGGAAAGATACCTAATTTCTGTTATGGATCTACCCCCAGTCAGATAAAATCTATGCAGATTTATAATTGGCATTCACAATGACTTCGACCTTCGACTGACTGTTAGACTCGACCGTCATTCCAAGAGAATCATCGTCCATGCCATTGTTCTCTTTCGAATCTTGGGACGCTGTCCTGTGCAACACCGACTAATTAATGTCGTTTGTGTCATTTACTTTCAGAAACATAAAAAATCCAAGTGTTGCCTACAATAAAAATTCAAATTTGGGAATCCCCGAATCTTAGTTTCCCTTAAGCGAAATTCAAAGGAGTAAATCAATTTATTTTTTCGTCTTTGCGTAAAGAGATATTTCAACATTGGATATCCAACATTTTGGAACATTCTGAAAATAAATAACATGAAACACGAATTATTCACTACAGCACTACATATTGCTTTTAAGGATTTTTCAAGTCACAATAAAATCGCTCACATACCCAGTCAAGTATTGAATTTGGGATTTCCATAGACCAGGCTACTAACGTCATCCACTAATCTTTTTTTTTATTATTTACAACAAAAGCGATCTATATTTTGGATCAGGTTTCAACTTTCTCATGAAAGAATGAATACTTCGAGAAACCGTCATTAAATTGATTGATAATAAATTTCTCTACAAAGAAAACGATTTTTGTTGAAAAAAATTAGGATGCTTTAGAAGCAGAAAAATTCTTTCACGTTTTCACTGCGTGGTTTAGACTCATCCAAGTAAGGAACAACCGTACATTTATCACAACATCCATTTTTGTTTTTGTTCTCTCTAATTTTAATAGTTGAAAATGTTTCGAGAGCTCCCAGAACGCGGTCATTAAATATTAACCAATTTTCAATGTAATAGAGATCAATAGAAATATATTTAAGCTGCGCTCAAGTTTCCAGACAAAAATTATCGACTTGCTAATAATTTTTATTTTGTTCAATGAACTTCACAAGATTCGAGTCAAGGAGAACTACCTAATTAGTGATGAATTTATAATATCGGATTCCGCACAAAACAGGTCCCCTTGCTGGTCGGTTTTATTAATAAACTACAAACGATGCCGTTAGTTGTCACTTTGCGTTATTGGACGCCACCTAAACTTCCTTTTTTGCAGATCGTTTCAATTTGGATTCGTTTTTTAAAAAAATTGCCTTACAACTTTAAGCAAGAAAATCAAAATTAATAAAAATGTGACTCCAAACAGTTGAAACCCCAAATGGGAAGTTTGCCAAATTTAAGCGAAATTTGCAAAGAAGAAGATATTCCTATATATTTTAAGCCTGGTTTAGCGTTAGGAAGAGTGCAACCTCAGTCGTTTAGGAATGAGCGCACTAAAATTAGATATAGACAATCAGAGCGAGGCGAATTGCCCAAGACAAAACGCAAAATGCATCCCACAACAATCGCCACCACAAAATGGGTACCATTCGACGATCTCGTTTTACAGGTAAGTGTGCAAGATTGTATGAAATTCACGATTGCATTAAAATATTTAATTTTAACAGAATTCCGCCTGTTCGCCATTGTCATCACGTAGCGCCCACTTAGCCCACGTTATAAAAAGAAAGATTCACTTACAAGTTCAATCGGTGCAACTTCAGTTAGACGTCTCATCAGCGTCGTTCGCAACTCACACAACCGTCCCAGTCGTCACTACAGCAAAAGAGTCATAATCCGATACCTAATAATCTTCTGTTTGTGCCACCTCTTCATAAACGCCACGTTCCTACCGTTCCTGGTCCTCCAAGGAAGCGTTTCCATTTGGACCACTTCCATCTCCACTTCCCTTCCGGTCAGCATCAACGTGGGATCTTATTTGCTAGCGCTTATGTACTTCCTGGCAGCGCTTTCGACGTTATTTTCGCCTTACATCGTTCACCGACTGGAAGCCAAATTCGTATTAATGTTATCCTACGGCACCTTCTCCCTATTCTACGCTGCTCACCTCTATCCCAACCCGTACCTCTTGATCCCAGTCTACGCACTCCTAGGTCTGGTCATCGGTCAATTTTCTTTAAGTTACGTATCGTTTTTAATGGAAATGTCAACAAAAATGAGTTGCGCGATGTCCGAAGACGAAGAACTCAAGTTGGCGCGACGAACGGTGATAATCCGTCGTTTCGCAAGATCGATTCAAGCCTCGCAGGATTTAGGACTGATTTTTGGTTCGCTGGTCGTGGCCATATTAGTAGCCTTTCTACAGCAACCCAAAGTAGATCCATTATTACAAACAGCGTGCAATTGGAGCCAAGAAAACTTAAATTGTACTAATTGTGCTCAAATTGATACCTGCACTGCCTGCTCTTTTAGTAATTTATCGAATGGTGCTCTTACAAAAAATTGTACCCATTTAGAAATTTTACAACTGAGTGCGACTGACTACAATGCATTTGCAAACAGCATTTTTGATGCAGATGAACACGGTCATAGAATATGTGGTGCACCTGCATGTGCAAGTGCCTTTACGCTCATTTCAAATAATTCAAACGCAGAGAATTTCACCATACTGCCCAAAAAGACCTCAGTATTAATGATTATAATTTTTATAACCTTGTCGTTACTTGCCACGTTAATTGCAACCGTTGGATTGAGAAAACTCAAAACGTGCACCTATCAGGACGCTTTAGAAAATTTAAAATTTTTCACTTCAATGAAAACGGTGCAAAATTCCTTCAGGAACGTTAAATTGCAACTGGTTGCTCCACTGGCATTTTTTATCGGAATGGAACAAGCGTTCATCTATTCAGACTTTAGTAAGGTAAGTTTATTTCTTTGCAATTTTAACTTTCGTATGCTTATGGTTGTTTTTTTCAGTCTTACGTCGTTTGCACTCTTGGAATTCAACACCTAAATTTGGTATTTTTAAGTATGGGGGTTCTTCAATCGATAGCGGCTTGTACTCTCAGTATGTTGTTAAATCCATCCAACGCTATTACGTCGTTGGTAAGTAAATTTTTCCACCGAATAGTGGGAAATACACACAACCCTACATTTCATGATTCCGTTTGGGTCAATGACGTTTCTGTTTCATGTTGGCCACTTGCAAACCTAGGTTGACTCCTTTATTTAGTCATAAAACTTGGGCACCGCAATCCACGCAGCTAATAATTCTTACTGTGGTATGCTCGTTTACAGTTTTCCTCCTTAATCCCAAAGTGTTTGCTGAGCTACCACAACAGCATCATTTGCATATTATGAACCAATTCACGTTCACCAGAGAAACAATTGCATAGAAACATCTAATCTGAATGTCCACTTAAAAAATCGTGCGAGACGATGGCTGTGTGAATTACGGTGCCGAAGCTAACTCGCATTAGAGGAAAAACTGTTGCTTTCAGAATGTTACCTATGGATTATAAAAAATATTAACTTGCTGTACCGTTTTAGGAGTTGGCGAAAAGAATGCGAAAAGTGTGCGTGGTTGGAGGTCAAATCTTCGTAATTATCATCACGAGAACTTGGGACCGGTTTTACAATGTTTTTGTGATGGAATACTTCAATTTTATAAAATATGTAAGTCCACATAAATCTAAACCGTTAATATTACTGCTCTTTCGGCGGTGGAAGGCTCAGGAAGTGTTTACTTCCTTCCAAAATTAAATATATACATATGATTTTTCAATGATTTCCTAATTTCTATTATGGATCTACCCCCAGTCAGATAAAATCTATGAAGATTTATAATTGGAATACATCTGGCATTCACAATGACTTCGACCTTCGACTGACTGTCATTCCAAGAGAATCATCGTCCATGCCATTGTTCTCTTTCGAATCTTGGGGCGCTGTCCTGTGCAACACCGACTAATTAATGTCGTATGTGTCATTTACTTTCAGAAACATAAAAAATCCAAGTGTTACGTACAATAAAAATTCAAATTTGGGAATCCCCGAATTTTAGTTTCCCTTAAGCGAAATTCAAATGAGTAAATCAATTTATTTTTTGTCTTTGCGTAAAGAGATATTTCAACATTGGCAAAGGCCAACGAATATTTAAATTTTTGGAACATTCTGAAAATAAATAACATGAAACACGAATTATTCACTACAGCACTACATATTGCTTTTAAGGATTTTTCAAGTCACAATAAAATCGCTCACATACCCAGTCAAGTATTGAATTTGGGATTTCCATAGACCAGGCTACTAACGTCATCCACTAATCTTTTTTTTTATTATTTACAACAAAAGCGATCTATATTTTGGATCAGGTTTCAACTTTCTCATGAAAGAATGAATACTTCGAGAAACCGTCATTAAATTGATTGATAATAAATTTCTCTACAAAGAAAACGATTTTTGTTGAAAAAAAAAATTAGGATGCTTTAGAAGCAGAAAAATTCTTTCACGTTTTCACTGCGTGGTTTAGACTCATCCAAGTAAGGAACAACCGTACATTTATCACAACATCCATTTTTGTTTTGTTCTCTCTAATTTTAATAGTTGAAAATGTTTGGAGAGCTCCCAGAACGCGGTCATTAAATATTAACCAATTTTCAATGTAATAGAGATCAATAGAAATATATTTAAGCTGCGCTCAAGTTTCCAGACAAAAATTATCGACTTGCTAATAATTTTTATTTTGTTCAATGAACTTCACAAGATTCGAGTCAAGGAGAACTACCTAATTAGTGATGAATTTATAATATCGGATTCCGCACAAAACAGGTCCCCTTGCTGGTCGGTTTTATTAATAAACTACAAACGATGCCGTTAGTTGTCACTTTGCGTTATTGGACGCCACCTAAACTTCCTTTTTTGCAGATCGTTTCAATTTGGATTCGTTTTTTAAAAAAATTGCCTTACAACTTTAAGCAAGAAAATCAAAATTAATAAAAATGTGACTCCAAACAGTTGAAACCCCAAATGGGAAGTTTGCCAAATTTAAGCGAAATTTGCAAAGAAGAAGATATTCCTATATATTTTAAGCCTGGTTTAGCGTTAGGAAGAGTGCAACCTCAGTCGTTTAGGAATGAGCGCACTAAAATTAGATATAGACAATCAGAGCGAGGCGAATTGCCCAAGACAAAACGCAAAATGCATCCCACAACAATCGCCACCACAAAATGGGTACCATTCGACGATCTCGTTTTACAGGTAAGTGTGCAAGATTGTGTGAAATTCACGATTGCATTAAAATATTTAATTTTAACAGAATTCCGCCTGTTCGCCATTGTCATCACGTAGCGCCCACTTAGCCCACGTTATAAAAAGAAAGGATTCACTTACAAGTTCAATCGGTGCAACTTCAGTTAGACGTCTCATCAGCGTCGTTCGCAACTCACACAACCGTCCCAGTCGTCACTACAGCAAACGAGTCATAATCCGATACCTAATAATTTTCTGTTTGTGCCACCTCTTCATAAACGCCACGTTTCTACCGTTCCTGGTCCTCCAAGGAAGTGTTTCCATTTGGACCACTTCCATCTCCACTTCCCTTCCGGTCAGCATCAACGTGGGATCTTATTTGCTAGCGCTTATGTACTTCCTGGCAGCGCTTTCGACGTTATTTTCGCCTTACATCGTTCACCGACTGGAAGCCAAATTCGTATTAATGTTATCCTACGGCACCTTCTCCCTATTCTACGCTGCTCACCTCTATCCCAACCCGTACCTCTTGATCCCGGTCTACGCACTCCTAGGTCTGGTCATCGGTCAATTTTCTTTAAGTTACGTATCGTTTTTAATGGAAATGTCAACAAAAATGAGTTGCGCGATGTCCGAAGACGAAGAACTCAAGTTGGCGCGACGAACGGTGATAATCCGTCGTTTCGCAAGATCGATTCAAGCCTCGCAGGATTTAGGACTGATTTTTGGTTCGCTGGTCGTGGCCATATTAGTAGCCTTTCTACAGCAACCCAAAGTAGATCCATTATTACAAACAGCGTGCAATTGGAGCCAAGAAAACTTAAATTGTACTAATTGTGCTCAAATTGATACCTGCACTGCCTGCTCTTTTAGTAATTTATCGAATGGTGCTCTTACAAAAAATTGTACCCATTTAGAAATTTTACAACTGAGTGCGACTGACTACAATGCATTTGCAAACAGCATTTTTGATGCAGATGAACACGGTCATAGAATATGTGGTGCACCTGCATGTGCAAGTGCCTTTACGCTCATTTCAAATAATTCAAACGCAGAGAATTTCACCATACTGCCCAAAAAGACCTCAGTATTAATGATTATAATTTTTATAACCTTGTCGTTACTTGCCACGTTAATTGCAACCGTTGGATTGAGAAAACTCAAAACGTGCACCTATCAGGACGCTTTAGAAAATTTAAAATTTTTCACTTCAATGAAAACGGTGCAAAATTCCTTCAGGAACGTTAAATTGCAACTGGTTGCTCCACTGGCATTTTTTATCGGAATGGAACAAGCGTTCATCTATTCAGACTTTAGTAAGGTAAGTTTATTTCTTTGCAATTTTAACTTTCGTATGCTTATGGTTGTTTTTTTCAGTCTTACGTCGTTTGCACTCTTGGAATTCAACACCTAAATTTGGTATTTTTAAGTATGGGGGTTCTTCAATCGATAGCGGCTTGTACTCTCAGTATGTTGTTAAAATCCATCCAACGCTATTACGTCGTTGGTAAGTAAATTTTTCCACCGAATAGTGGGAAATACACACAACCCTACATTTCATGATTCCGTTTGGGTCAATGACGTTTCTGTTTCATGTTGGCCACTTGCAAACCTAGGTTGACTCCTTTATTTAGTCATAAAACTTGGGCACCGCAATCCACGCAGCTAATAATTCTTACTGTGGTATGCTCGTTTACAGTTTTCCTCCTTAATCCCAAAGTGTTTGCTGAGCTACCACAACAGCATCATTTGCATATTATGAACCAATTCACGTTCACCAGAGAAACAATTGCATAGAAACATCTAATCTGAATGTCCACTTAAAAAATCGTGCGAGACGATGGCTGTGTGAATTACGGTGCCGAAGCTAACTCGCATTAGAGGAAAAACTGTTGCTTTCAGAATGTTACCTATGAATTATAAAAAAATATTAACTTGCTGTACCGTTTTAGGAGTTGGATTTACCTTTCAATGTTGTGTATTAATGGTACAAATTTTATGGAAACCTATAAATGATGATCCAGCCCTATTTTATGTGATACCCGCTGTTTGGGGAGTGTGCAATGCAATATGGGAAATTCTGACCTTTTGTGAGCATGAAAAACGTATACCGTAAATAAATTATTAACATTTCTTTTTCAGCGTTACTGACGACCCAGTTTACGGAAAATTGGAGCGCTCCGTTTTGCAATTTTACATTTTTTAGATTTTTGGGCCTATCGATATCATTTTTGTTTCACGGTTTTCTTTGCAATTGGATCAAATTGTATATTTTAGCCATTTTGTTATTGTTAGCTGTTATTCCCACTCTATGGCTCGAAATTAGTTTGGCAAAATCGCAGAAGAAACTCACCACCAACAGATTATGATTAGGCTTATGAAATTTTAAGTTATTTGTATCAACTTTGTAAAGTTTAATAAAAAAAATCTTGCTGACTTTTGATGTTGTTTTTGCGGTGAATGCAATGAAACTAATACTTATGTAATAATTATATTCTTTAAAATAATACAAAGTTTTAAGTACATAAACAGGACGGACTGGACAAACATTTTATAAGACTATTAGAAAGTTTCATCTACATAATTGGCACCAATGGTAAGCATTGCAGTATAACATTTTTTGTACCTCATAAATTTACTCCAGCAAAATAATACTTATGCTATGTTTGTTGTTATAAAAATAATAAAAACTCTACAATTAACTTAAATTCAAACATAGATAACTTAATTTTAATACATGGAGTATAAAATATTTTGAATGGTTAAATAATTAAATTTGAACGGTATTGGTCCCCTTTACCTTGCACTAATAAAAAAAGCAGCTACACAAAAATATTAAATTATTTACAAACAATTAATACTAAAAAAATGTTGGGTCAGTATACTTTTACAATACAAAATTTATGTCGTTCTGTAAAATTCGTGTTATGGCATCAAAAACCTGCTTGGTGGCACAAAAATTTTGTCCAAAAGTTTGTAAAAGAACTAGCGGTTTTAAAATTTTTAAACACACCAAAGATTTTATGAAATGTAAAAACTTTAAAATGGAATGTCAAATTTATATCATAGTATTTCTTAAGTCTCAATTTTTCACTTTTGCAAGTGAAAATACGTATAATTTTAAGTAAATGTTCAAAAAAATTTCTTTTGTACAAAAATTCAATTTAGTCTTAAAATATTACACTTTTATCACATATTTAAATATTCATGAAAAATATTTTAGATTTATCGAAGGCAAAATCCAACATTTTCATAGCAAAATTAGGCCTCAAAGTCAAGTCACGAAGAAATGGAATGCACAGGATAATAAAAATTAGAATGTTTGCTAGAACAACTGTCCCCCCCCCCCAAGGGTAAATATTAGAATATCCAGTCAATCAAATGCTTTATTTAGTGCCTCAAATTACTCGACCTTGCATCCGATTGTTTGGCTATTCGAATTACTCCCCTTCCCTGCCCAAAACACAAGACGAAAAGTTGCACTTGTAGAATATCAAGAATTAAGTGATCCGTTTTAGAAGAACAACGATTGAACATGCCCAACTGGCTTGCCAAAATCCTGAAGTTCGTTACTCATGAAATAAAAAAGAACTCTTTACCGGCATTAGTGTCTATTGTATTCTCTTTGGCAAACGCCACTCTTGTTATTCAAAAAATATTTAATTTTGTACTAATTTTTTATGAAATTTGTGAAATCTCGACACTTGCTCAGCGACAATTTTGACTAGCAAAAATGTTGAATTCACCAAAATTTTATCGGCAATAAATAATAACACTCAATTTCTTTTTCAAAATAAATCTATATAAACTTACTAAGGCACATCAAGTTAGAATTTCTCCTCAACCTTGCTATAATTGCGTTGTTATAACAGACTTCCTTATTATCAAGGTTTCATTTGGATTCGACTTTATGACAGGCGACGCGACCACTTCTTGCGAAACTAACCAAGGCGATAGTTTACTGAGAGATGGCGAAACTGGATTTGCATTTATAATAGTTGTCGTAACAGGACTCAACGTAACCGTTTGCGTCGTTTCCGACGTCACACTCTGTTAAGCACAAAATAAAAAATTAAATCAAATTCAACCAATTCCTCTAAATGGCAACATTAACAATGAGCGTGACTTAAGCAACAAAAAAAGCCTTACCTGGTTATCGACAGAATCTACATCGACCGTACCATAACCTTCGTCAGCTTTCTTGCTGTCCACCTCTTCGTCTCTAAACGGATTTTTGGAAAGAATGGAGGTGGAATCGTGAAAAGGATTAGTGTTGATTTGATTTTTATCCATTTCGAAATTAAAGAACGGATTAGAATTCGATTTGTCTTTAGTGAACAGTAAATTGGAAACTTTACTTGTGGGAGATTTCGTTTCTTTCGAGAGGTCGTTAATTTTATTCTCCGATGATAGGGAACTGTAATCGGAATCTTCAATTTCGTGATCTAAATCGCCGTTAAACAAACTTAAGGAATTTTTTCTATTGGTCTCCAAATTCGGTAGGATTCGTTTTTCTAATTTTCCTTTGTCAGAATTTCCAAAATACGTTACAGTGACAGGCGTCACACAACGGCTTTGAGTTTTGACGTCAGAAGTCGAGTTGTTAGGCGTGGCGTTGGTGTTTGTGGGTCCACTCACAGACAAAGTCAACTTATCGCCGCCCTAGTTAAGTGTGCGGATGAGGTAGGAAAAGAAGGAAAAGAACAAAAAGTTTTGCATTATTAATAATAGCAGACGAAACAACCAATGTAATGTGATAATTGTCAAATATACAGGGTTTAATTGAAATTAAATAAAAATTGAATCGGTAACGACAACTAGTAAAAGAAAACGACAAACCTAATATTTGTTCACCCTGTATACAGACAAAAAGCTCAAGCACGGCACAAAATGACCCAAAAAACACAAAGCTACATACCACTGAAACAAAAGTAGCAGCATTAAGCGAGTTAAGGTTTGATTCCTCGTTACTAGCAGCAGCAGCGACAAACATTTGGTTGGTTAGCTTGGTGGTGGCACATAACTCTTCTTCGGCTTTAGCTACACCAAAAAAAGCGGTTTTGATAGTTTTTTTTGTTCTTAAAAACATTCTCACCTTTCAAAATGTTACATTTGAGTTGGTTTGGCGGGATCGGCTTAGCGGAACTACTGCTAAATTTGCTGATATTATTTGGAATTTCAGAGGGTAATGACTTGGTATGCATTTCGCCATCCAAATCTAACAGGGCGGACAAAACATCAGTTTCATCAAACTTCAGAAGAAAAAATGTGAACTTACCATCGTTTTTGGGGGGTTTCGTTTCTTGATTCGTCTTTATGCAAACCGCTTAAAGTTTCTTTGGCCAAACTTTTGAGCAGAACGTCTAACTGACTGTCACATGTAGAAGGTGTTGGACTAATAGGTGGTGGAATCATCAAATTTGTAGGTGACGGCGATACCGGAGATCTGTTCCGGTTTAGAGTTCCATTTTTGCTACTCGACGACAAAACCGGACTAAAATACAAAACTTACACCAGTTCGGTACAAAAAGTCATCAAACTTACCTATACGCAGACCCACACCCAACCGATGCTTTTCCAAACGAACTCTGGCAAGTAGAATTCTTCCCAAAGCTGTTGCGTCCTGCTTGACTTAACGAATCAGGTCCTGTAAAACCAAAATTCCGTAAATTACAAGGTTTTAATTAGCTCACAAACGAAAAAAAAATAAAACTTACCTGTTGGTGTTAAGGGTTTCGTGACATCATCGATGATTTTACTGTAAATAGGATCGTCTGATCTAACGGTGGCGTTAGATTTCGTTGAACCACGAATGGATGAGGATGGTGGAACAATTTCCACCTTTTGCACAACTTTAGCTGCCTCTTTTTGCTGCCGTTCACGTAAAACGTGACTTTGACGTCTTCCGTACCTCTGACTAGGTCTCCTTTCAAGCTGCACAGTTCTCCTAGCTCTCGCCTGATGGGTGCTCTGATATTCAGTTCGTCCCGAGTACCGAAAACGTGAACCCATCCGAAACAAATTTTTCTTGTTGGATTTGGAATTCAAAGGTTCCTTCATACGGAAGAAAGTGTGGTGCTCCACGGAACACTTCCACAAGTGTTTGCAAGCTTTTTCGTTGTGTAATCTAAATACAAAAGTATGCTCCTGCTCACGACCATGATTATCATCCTCGATTACCACCAAAACGAGTTTCTTCTTTTTAAAATCCACTCTCTTTATTTTAGGCCAATAAAACAGTCCAATTTTTGCATTACCTTCAAAAACTAAAATCCCAGTCGGCGTAATTCCCAACTTATAATCCAAACCGTCTCGACCCTAAAAAAACATGTTAGCCAGGTTTCGATAAAACTTCAAGTTAATTTCATACCAAAACCGAGTGCATGTCAAAGCCGTACATTTCTAAGAATTTAACCTTGTTTAAGAAACTTGATTCGCTTGAGCCGGCGTCAATCCCCGGCATTTTTTAAATTCTTCCAGAATTTCCAATTCCATTTCTTCGGTTTGCTCAGGCATGAAACGAAACTCCGACACGGTGGCCGCTGTATGCTGTGTATCGTCATAATCTCCAAGTTCGGCTAAAAGTGGAAACTTAAATGGTGCAACAAATTTAAGAAAAAACTTACATTGCAGAGCCAAAGCAAACAATTCCACGGCAACTTCTTGAGGACACTCGAGTCGTCCTTCCAAAATATCTTGCTTTAATTGCAGGAAAAATTGGTATCTGGTGAGTTCTTCACGTAGGTTGTTAGGTTCGGACGAATAAAATTTAACTTTTAGTCTTAAGGTGTAAGGTGGACCAACTGAAAATAAATTGTTGGTAAATGTTTGGTAAAAGTTTAACAACAAATTTGTGTGGCAGAAAAAAAAGATCTTTGTTTAAACGTATCTAGATTATATGGGTAAATTGATGGAACGTATGGATGTACTACATAGACGGATTAGCCGAAAACCACTTTGGTTATCAAAAAGAAAACTTCACAATGAAGGCAGTCAATAAAATGGTCCAGAAAATTGATAAGGCAAGGAAAGGAACTTGGAGTACCGGAAAGTTCACAACCCCGATGAATGCATTAAAGAGATGGTGCAGGATTACAGAAAAATTGGAGAAAATAATAATAGTAAGGAAAAAATTTCAAAAGATAGGGCTAAAAGTGACAAATTGGATTCTCAAGCTCCCCTTAATATCAAGGTGTGCATGTTCGATTATGACGTAACTAAAGTGGCAGAAGCTGGAACGGAAACAGAACTAATAGAAATCTAATGCAAATATATAGAAGTTTTTTCTGGTTATATTAGCAGAAATGATGGAAACCGTACTTGATTACAGAAGAAAAAATAACACCAATCTCCTTCAGAGTAAACGGCAAAATAATAAGCACAAAAAAAGGAACTTCAGGTCAACGTAGACAAAAATCTGCCTTACAACTTAGAAAAATAGAATAAAATCGCGTCAGATGGTAAGATACATCATATTTACGAAATCAGCTGAAGAGCTAGAAGAGCAAGAGTGAAAGGGACTAAGACGCCACTGCAATAGGTTACCAAAATGAAGAGAAAAGATCCAAACGGGCAGAAGCAACATCAAACTAGCGGAATTCAAAAATAATGCTATTAGTGATGCCCCGGTTCCGTCAAGAAGGGGAGTTTTGGAATCACAAGTTTTAGAATCACTGTTTTAATATTTATAAATATTATAAAAGTATTCATACATTTGTTTAAAGGAACAGATTAACAAATATTAAATTTTGAAGGTAAGAGAGGTGCACCTACTATATAAAAAAAACTTGTTTGATGATTTGTAATTTATTGCAATATAGGTGATTCATGATTCTAATGTTTGCAAATAATTGAGTGTAACTTACAAAGTACAAATGTTCCAACTAAAAATATTCAAATTGTAGTATTTGCCATACTTCCAACACAACATTCGTCAAAAAAGCAACACCAACAACCAGAGATGATTTCACTTGCGGCTTTCTATGTGCGCTAGGTGTGATAGTTGCATAGCTGTTAAAATGCAAAGGTGAAAAAATTAATGCAAACTTTAAAATAAAAAAATGCGAATTAAAATGATTTGGTCCCCTAAATTTAATTAGAGTAATAAATTCCCAAAGCCCAAACTAGAAAATCAAGTTGTTCAGACTGCGGGGGTCTGGGCACACTCAAATTATAAAAACAATTTGCAAATTTATGACCTTCAGTATGATCAATAGAGGAATTCCAGAGTAATCAGGGTTTTGGGGGAGGGGGAGTTATGAAATGCTAGAAGCAGTATCGTAAAGCTTCTTCATAATTTGTAAATAATAAATATTCTGGCTTTTGATATTGGGTAAGTGGAGGGTATTCTTAACCCCCACTGGTTCAGATCCAGCGTAAACGATATCCCCTGGTCTACGCAATTTATAAGATACTAGAAGCTGTGTCATAATTGCTTCTAAATAGCATTATCATGTTTTCCTAAACATATGATTCAAAATAACCCTGACAATTGATGCATTTCAATGTTATGCACAATTTCATCTGCTGGATTAATTTCCTCAGACTCGTATTGGTAAAAAAATATATGGTCACAACTTATTATCTTTAAAAAATTGAAAACCTTCCAACTATAAATTTTTTTATAAAAATCCAGTAAACACTTTTTTGTCACGGTAGTGGATTAAAGGATATTCAGCTTTGAACTTGAGCAGATTGACGTGTTACATATTACGCAAAATAAGTTATTATTATATCAAAAAGTAATTTAATCCAAGTTAAAGGTTTCACACAAAATATTCTATGGTTTCTATCATTGGGGGGAAGGAGAGCAAAGAAGGTAACTTTCATAACAAATTAATTGCAGAATCAGCACACACACACTAGCAGTCGGGGTCAACTTAAACTTTTTCATAAATGATATCATACAACAACATTCAAACTTAATTAAAATTGGAGCTCACTTTTAATTTGTTTCGTTACAAGTTTGGTGGGATCCAGCCAATGCTTGACGTGGTTGACATCCGTATACTGCAATCCAAAATAATCCTTTTCAATCAAATCCAACGAATAAAAGACCTGTTCGTATAAATCACTAGCTTTGGCTTTTTTCTAAAAAAAATAAACCAATTAAAAAAATATTACGACACCCACCAATGTGAACATTCACACACATTGTGTTAACAATTTAGAAAGTGAGCATTGTTCAATCGATTAATATTTTTCCAAAAACAAATTTGGGTCAAATTAAAAAAAACACAAACTCAAAATATCCACCCACTCATGACTTACGGTAAGTTCTACAGAGAGGTCGGTTCCATCCAGCAAGATAACCCTACATTGTATCAAATTCTTGTTGTAGGCATTTTTGGAAGACTTGGTTTTGTCGCCCTTACCATTTTGGGCAACGCTTCTTCCTTTTCTGCCACTTAAAAATCGGAACATTTCAAATAAGGCGCTAACAAATCCCGATCGTCAGTTATTCGCACATTCTTCTTGGTAAATTAAACCATAACCATAAACTTAATCACTTATCGCACTGCTTAATTGTAAAACTTGTAAATTAACATTAATTAATAATAAATAATAACCGTAATGTTAAGTTTCAACGCAAAAATATGCAACCATAAGAATTTCATCACAAGTACATAATGACTGTCGTGTCATCTGTCGGAACTTTTATTTAACGACATCCACCTCCGCATTTATACCAGGTGTTGTCATAAAAAATGTCTACAAGAAAATACATTTGCTGTTTTTCTTTTACAAACTGCATGATGCATTTTCAGACAATTTAATAAGGAAATGCATTTCTAATTTACTGCAGTGCAGTGTACTCTTCTGAATTATATTGTACTTCCCTCGTATAAGTTTAAAATTCAAAGCACAAAACAGTTTTTTTTTGAAAATTAATATAAGTTGGCAAAATTTTGAGGTTAGAAATTTAAAATTATTGTTATGTTTGGTGTAAACAATGGAAAAAGCGTCGCAAATAAAAAAGTTAGAAGAATCCGTAATAAATCGGATAGCTGCTGGGGAAGTCATCCAGCGTCCTGCAAATGCGTTGAAGGAGATGATCGAAAATAGGTAACGTAGTGGATGTTTTGATCTGTTCGAGACTCATAACTTTTTTTGTTTAACAGCATAGATGCGAAGTCGAACAACATACAGATTACCGTGAAGCATGGAGGATTGAAATATATCCAAGTAAGTATTGGTAACATTCTGTTGTATTGTAGTATAACGAGATCTTGCTTAGATTCAGGACAACGGGAGTGGAATACGAAAAGATGACTTTGAAATCGTTTGCGAACGTTTCACCACGTCCAAATTGCGACAGTTTGAAGATCTGAGTTCGATTTCAACGTACGGTTTTCGAGGAGAAGCCTTGGCAAGTATCAGTCACGTTGCTCATCTCACGATCCAGTCCAAGACCGTGGAGCAACAATGCGCATACAAGTAAGGATTTGTAGCAATTTTAGAGGGTTTGACTAGCGGATGATTTGTTTAGGGCGTATTTTATCGATGGAAAATTAAAAGGGTGCCCCAAAGCTGTGGCAGGTAATCAGGGGACGCAAATTACAGTGGAAGATTTATTTTACAATATGGATATTCGTAAACGCGCTCTTAAGAGTGCATCCGAGGAGTATCAGAAGATATCAGATGTGGTTGGGAAGTATGCGATACATAACGCCAGCATAGGTAGATCGTCATTTTATTTTAATTATTTTTTAAGTTTTGTTTTGAAGGTTTCGGGTTGAAGAAGTTTGGTGAAAACAATAACATTCGCACACCGCCTGGCTCGAACCACATTGACAACATTCGCACGATTTATGGCAATTTAATAGCCAGGTATAACATGTAGAATAAGATTACATGTGCGTGAAAAATTTAACGTAGGGTTTTGTAGGGAGTTAATCGAGTTTAAGCACGAAAATGGCCCCTTCCAGTTCCAAACACATGGGTACATGACCAACGTGAATTATTCAACAAAAAACTTCACCTTTTTGTTGTTTATTAACGACCGCCTAGTGTCCTGCCAGAGTAAGAAATCTGTTTTTGACAAAATTCAATAAATTAACTAACAATAAAAACCTAAACTATTCAAGTAACAGTTTTTCAAAACTTAATTAATTATAAGAAAATTCTTTTTCCACAGGTCTGAAGAAATGCATCGATCAAATTTACACCACGTATTTGCCCAAAAAACATGCACCCTTTTGTTTATTTAAGTTTAAAGTTGAATCCATCAAACGTAGACGTGAATGTTCATCCAACTAAGCATGAAGTTAATTTTTTAAACGAAGAGCAAATTGTAGACATTATTGGATCGGCCATGGAAACCAAATTGTTAGGCTCAAACAATTCTCGCATGTTTTATATGCAAGCCAAATTACCAGTATTAACTACAGAACGCTCGCCAAATAAGGACCCAAACACTACAATACACGACAAACACTTGGTGAGAACCGATGCGGCGGAGCAAAAATTGGACAAATTTTTCGGGCCCATAGAGGCGCCCGACATTTCGAGCATTCAAAAACCGACAGAAAGCATTTCAAAATTATCGACGTCAAAAAAACACAATAGTAGTGGCACTATGACTAAAATAAAACAGCGCGAAAAATTTGTCCAAATTTTTGGCTCACCTAAGCTTAGGAAGAGTTCCGAAAAGTTGATTCAAATTTTTGATGAAACGTCCAAATCTGTTGCGGAAAATTCAAAAACTGTCGAAGCAGGAAACGCGAAAAAGAAATCTTCCCAGCTGTAAACCGCACAAAAATCCTTTCACTAAGAGTTTGTTTTCAAAAATTGATGGGTGAGAATTTTAGGATTTAGTTTATTCAGACTTGAACCTTTTTTGTCCTGTTAGAACCGAATGTAAGCTGACGAGTATTTTGGAGTTACGCAAAGAGGTCGAACAAAATTGTCACTCCTCACTACGGGAACTTTTCGCCCAACATGTGTATGTGGGAGCTATAAATTCACGTCAAGCACTCGTGCAGCACAACACCAAGCTGTACTTGTGCAACACGGAAAATATTGTAAAAGAACTCTTTTACCAGTTTGTTTTGTATAATTTCAACAAATTCGGTGCCATTCAACTGTCAGACTCCTTGTCGATACACGAATTGGCTCTCATAGCGCTCGATATGCCTGAAACTGGATGGACCCAGGAGGACGGCGAAAAAGAGGAATTGGCTCAGAAAGTTACCGAAATTTTAACCGAAAAGGGGAAATGTTGCGAGATTATTTTTCCATGGAGATTGATGAATTGGGTCACTTGAAGAGTCTTCCTGTACTGCATGGTAAGTCGCGTTTTTGCCAAAGTTTCTTTTTGCTTGAATTTTAGTTTCAGAAAACCACGTTCCAGAAATGGTAGGTCTACCCATGTACATTCTTCGTCTGGCGACAGAAGTTAACTGGGAAGAGGAAAAGGAATGTTTTAAAAAATTCGCACAAGAAACTGCAACTTACTATGCTCAGTTGCGTGATGAAAACGTACTAGAAAGTCCGAATTGGAAGTGGACCACCGAGCACGTTTTTTACCCCGCCATTAAGGAATATTTTATTCCTCCCAAAACTTTTACAGAAAGTTCCGCAATTTTACAAATTGCCGATCTGCCAAATTTGTATAAAGTTTTTGAAAGGTGTTGAGTTTTTATGTTACTTTACGTTTAGGTTACTTGGGAGAAAATTGCTTTTTAATTTTCTCTTTATGTATGTTGAAGTTTTAATTTTTTTAATTATTTTATTGAATTGTGATTTTATTTCAAATTTGAATAAAAATGTTTACACCCAGTGAATTTTAAAGTTCGTCCCTTCGAAGACATGTGTAATCTGTGAAACGAGAAAATAATTAACGAGGACAAGGTTTTCAGATCAGTCATCGCAAAATATCTACCAATCTGATGTTAAAATTGACAAGGATCTGGAGGTTTAGATTGAGGAATTGATTTAAAAAACTGGGTTATGACAAAAATTTATTTATTATAAAAGATTGACTAGTTGTTATAACAAAATTTTTTTACATTCGAATTTTGTAAACCTTCACCCTAGATAAAATTTAAAAAATAGAGATACACAAGCTTACCTAAAACAAAATCAGGTTAAAACGTTAATCGAGTGGTTGTTTGAAAATAAATTAATTCACTGGTATCTAGTCAAAAGACCAATTGATTCTCGTTAATTTGTTAAATTCTTTAGTTGAAGTTTTTCCTTATTAAAATCAGGTGACGCCCGAGAATAAATCGAGAAAATCGCATTCATAAGAGGGGGCTTAACTTTTTTTGGTTTAATTACGCTGGTGTTGTTTCGTCAAGTTCATCGCCCCAGGGGACTTCATTTTGGCACATACTTTTTTATTTTTACCTAAAACACGTGGAGATTTCGTCAAAAATGGAAGACCGTTTCAAAACATCACCGGCATAATTTTCAATAATATAATTATCCCCCTCATTCAAAACTGATGTTACAGAAAATCAAACTTATTATCAGGCGCCAGAATAAAATAATAAATATTTTCTATTTCTGTGCGCGCTAATCCGATCAATTGGCCTTATTCCGCAATTTTTCTAAAAATTGCTTATTTATGGTTATAAAAAGAACTAAAAAAATTGCTGTATTAAACCCTACCCTACTATTACATTTTATGTGATGCAAAAGTGTAAAAATTTGTTACGAGATCAGAATCTACCGTAGAAATTGTTAATAAAAAAGTTGTTTTTTAGATATGATATGAGATCAGTGCGTCCTAGTATTTTTAAAAAGGCGGTGAATAGGCATTCATTGCACGTCCGGGTTTCAAACGTCTTGCAAGCGTCCGCGCACCGATTATCACATAACCAGCACACCAGTCAACTCATTCAGGCATAAAAAATTAAAAGAACGTTTCCCGAGCCTCGCAAGATCACTAAATAAAAGTTTATACATTGCAATAAAATATCACTGAATTAACTTGCTATTATTAATAAAAGCATTGTACAAGGCGTTTAAGTACAAATAAAATATAAAATACAATTTTTTTTATAAAACTCGTCTTTTAAGGCCCACAAATTTGTATTGCAGAACAAATCAAAAATTTTTATTGCGGTTTTCTTACCACGAAACGCAAAAATGCACACTTTAAAGGCAGCAAAGTGACAAATTATGAAACATGCTGTATAAAAATTTTGATTTTGTTAAAAAAAGTAAAAAATATTTTCCTATGTACAAGAGGATTAAATTTAACTAAAATTTGTGGCACTTTTTAATAAAATCTTATAACAACAAAACGTAAAAATTGTTAAAAAATTCTTAGCTAAAAGTTGGTGTTAATAAAATTCGTTATCACTGCTGTGGCAGCTGAATTTGTCGTTATCACTGCCGTTGGTTTCCTTTGATGGGTTGAGGGGATGAATTGTGCGAATTGTTCACAAGACTGTTGGAATTGTTTCCATATGGAGGTAGAAACGGTTTGATCGACTCAAAATAAATTTCTGCAACAGTTTTTGTCGATACACAAACTTAAAATTACATACACAGTAATTCAAAATTAATTTTTTAAATTGACTCATCTCCTCGGTCTTGACTTTTTAAAACGGATAAGCAGAGAATTTAGGTGAGGAAAGAGGTTGGTGGATTCTCATTTGGATATGCAAACTAAGAAATTTACTTATGTAGTATGGTTATAAAACGGCTAGAGAGCTAGCTATCAAGCGAACGTTTGAATTGAGAAAACACCCAGAAACTTTAATATTTTATTTAGAAAATACAAAAATTTCACCTAGGATATACAACAGCCGCTCTCTTTCGAATTGAACCTTTTCGCTAAATTCGTAATCTTTTTTTCTTTCCTTCTGATCTTGTTTTATTTCTTCATTAACAACATCGCTTTCACTAGTAACCAATTTATTATCATTTTGTTGTAAATTAACATCTAAAATTTTATCACCTTGATTTAGCGAGCTTTCCAACTCGTTTTCTTTCACCTCACCACGACTTGCTGCAATTTCTTCTAGCGGATTCGAGTTTAAAGTTAACTCCATTTCTTTTTGCACCGATAAGTAGGAAACTAAAGAAATTGTTCCGCTTATAACTTCATCTGATTTTGAAACAACCTCGACTTCCTCAATCTCACCGAGGTTTTTGTGCAAGTCAGAATTTGAATCGTAGGTTTCTAAATTTTGAAGTGTTAGCTTATTCCCGGAAGTTTTCTCGCTGACAGGGGAAAATGAACAACTTTCCACAAATTTCGAAGTGGTAGTTTCTGAAGCACTTAAACTGATGACTTTTTGTTGACTTTCTAAAAATTTCCTTTCGTGAACATAAATGGGGGTTTTGGTAGGACTCGGCGACCTTTTCCTCATTTTGGGTTGTTTTTCATTTACATTTGTCACAATGTCAGGCTTTTTTTCTTTATCCGGTTGCACGAGAGGTTTTAGGACAGGAATTTTATTCGCCGGTTTAATTGGACGTTTGAATTTAACCCCTGTACTTACGGTATCTTTTTTCTTAACATTGCCGTTAAGTTTCTTCACAGTTTCGGGTGATTTCACAATTTTCTCTTTTTCGTTTGCAGTTTTTTCATTTCGAATCGCTTTCTCTTCGGCTGCCTTCTTTACGTTGAAATCCTCTTTTTTCCAAGTTTCAATTTTTAAGTTTCGTAACCAATCTGCTTCGTTAATCATCGTTATTATGTGTTTCATAATTTCCACCGCCATGGGCAAGGACTCGGGCCATTTTCTAGCGTTTCGTCAAATATGCGCATGTGATCGACAATGCATTGAAGACTTTTTGTGGATTTTATCAACTCTAAGCCGTGTATAATTATGTTTACGTGTGATTCGTATTCTGTGTCTTTCCATAAGGCAATCTTGTCGTTGGTGAAATTTTTTCGACAGTTGTATAACTTTTCGAGCCCTTCTTTCACAAAGTCTTCTTGTAGCATTTCTATATATTTTTCGGCGATTTGCTGATCAGAGTTTGGGTAAACATCTTCTTCGGAACATATAGGGTTAACATACAATTCCTCCACAGCGTTCCTTTCTAAAGTATTCTTATTAGAATCTATATTAATAAAATTATGGTAAAAAATCAGAATAGTAATCATTTGTAAAGTAAAAATTAGTTGATAAAACCTGATCCTTTTCGAGGCGACGGCGATGCCACAAAGTACAGAAAAGTTTTCCGTAATTCATATTTCAATGACTCCATTGCTGTCGTCTTGAAGAGGATAGCGTGAGCGATTATTATCGTCTCAATTCATTCACCAAAGGAAGGGCGTCAGGCCGGACAACAATTTATGATAATCATTGAACCCTAATTCTAATCAGTTAGTGATATTGACAAAAGAAACAAGTGAAGGATCCAAGCGGAACCTACACCACTTATGCCCAATTTCTTCACCTAGAGATATCTCTTAGATAATCTATCTATTAGATAAATTAACGAAATAACCAATCAGACAACAGCAAACAAAACAATCAGAAATATGATTGGCTACTTCGTTACTTTATCTTGTAGATATATATTATCTAAGAGATATCTCTAGGTGAAGAAATTGGGCATTAATAAACTTTCACCAAATTTGATTAATTGATACAATTAGAATAACAGGAGAGCTCGTTAACCTAATTTTGCGGTCTTATTCGCGCGAGATTATGGCGCCGCACTTCTTGATTGAGTAGCAAAATTTCAAAAGCAGCCAGTTAAAATAAATTTTGTTTTTAAGTGAAGTATACACCATTTTAAAGCAATTTTTATTTTCAACAATACATGACCATTTTCAAGTGTTCTCAATTCAAAAAATTATTTCTTGTTTCATCTTTTAATTTTTACTTATAACTCATAAACAGATTCAATTTTTTTATCGTGGATGAATGAAGATTTTTTTCCGCCTTTAAAATGATGTATCGTATGGTAGGAGGTGCTATTTAAAATTTGAAGTAAGTTCAACTTAAAATTCAAAATCAATAAATCGACAAGCTTTTTCTCTTTCTCAAATTTACTAAAAAACAAGTTATTTCAATTGGATACTTTTGAAATGAACACCCGGTATAAGGCCAATTAAATAAAAATTACTTGACAAAAATTAATAAATACCATCAATAATTATTACCATTAAGACTTTTGTTTCCTTTTGCTCCAAGTGCATTTGGAGCAGTTTCGCTAATTACCGCCAACGATTTTATGTCTGTTAAGCCCTTCTTTTGCTTTAACTTCATGACATCCTTCGCCTTTTTTGTAACAAACTGTTTCGACGGCATTTTCTGTATCCTCGACTCGCGAAAATAGGTGTTGCTCAGAAACTTGTGCCCATCTTGATCTAAATTTTGCTCGCCATTATACACCGCTCCTTCTGTATTCTTCAAATGTTTTTCTCGTACTTTCATCAAAGTATAAGTCAACATCTCTTTCAGTTTCATATTCTGCACAAAATTTGGATCGTCTTTCGCCTGATCTGAAATACCGTAAGTGGCGAGAGAAATTGCGAGATCTTGCAAATTTTTCGAATAAGAATCAACGTTTGGCACAAAATTTGAGTCTTGGCCGGTTGTGGTTTTACCCTGTTTTATAATTTCCTGCGTTACTCTTTGTACAGTTTTTTCTAACGTGTCATTTAGTTGCTTTAAATTCGAACCGTACAACGTAGCATGATTTTTCTTAGCGTCAAATTTGTCTTCCCAAAAACTGCAGGTTTGCAATTGCGGATCGTTTGGATTTTTTCGTAACTTAGCCTCAAAAATTATATTTTTGTAGGTGTCTGCGTCAATTGCAGGTGCATTGCAATCGTCAAATCTTTGATCAAATGTTTTTTTTGAAGAGGTGTCCACTTCTATGATATAACAACCACTTTTTTGTCCTTGAGAGTTCTGTTTCACAAGATGTTCGATGTTGTGCAACGGCTTGGAGCGCACACCACTCTTGGGAGAGACTCTTTGGGATTTCTCCTTTACCTCTTGGCCTATTTTTTTGATATGTGGTAAATTGAACATTCTTTGACATTCAAAATAGTCTGGATTGCACAATAAAGAAATAGACGTTTGGGAGTCTTGGGTGTTAAAAGTTTTCAATTTCGTGGGCTTGCATGGGATATTGGGGAAGGAAATTGACAAGGAAGTTTCTTAAAAAATTAAAAAATCAATCGAATTTTTTTCGCATTTTCAATTTGCTTACCTTTATTACTGTTTTCTTTCGAACAAACGGAATAATTTGCCAAAATAAGGGCCAAACATTGGGCGACACTACTATTTGGCGCACAACAAAGAGCGGGACTCATTCCATTTGCGTCCAATGATAACACGGATGAACCCTTTTCAATTAATTCTCTTGTCACATTAACCAAACCATTTCTTGCAGACAAGTGCAACGGTCTGAGGATGAAAAGGAAATTTAAACAAACAATAATATTCTTTTAGAGAGCCAACTTACGTTTTTCTATCATTATTGATCATGTTAACTATGTCGGTGTCTTCGATATTTTCTAAAAGCAATAAGGCAGAGTGGCTGTGGCGTTTAAGGCAGGCCAAATGTAACGCCGTGTTTCCATTGCTATCATACATGGTCATGTCAGCTTTATGACTTATTAAAAAATCTAAACAAAAATGTATGAGAACAGTTTTAGATAATTTAAAAAACCAACCTATAATTTGGGTTTGGCCATTTTGAGCGGCACAAATGAGAGGTGTTCTGCCATCCGCATCTTGGCAATTCAATTCGGCTCCTTGTTCTAAAAGATATTTGGCACAATCGACATGCCCGTGTATGGCAGCAATATGCAGAGGTGTTCTATTTCGTGCATCTTTTAACTTAACACTACTGCTACCGAAATATTGGCACAAAAGCTCCACACAACGCTCCGCACCTACAATTCTATACCAAAAATTAACGTTTTTGCACACCAAAAGTTGGGCAAGCTAATTGTTTTGCCTAGCTATTTATGATTTTAGATACACGGGAGTGTTAGTTGCAAACAATGCAACTTGTTAATCGATAAAAATTAATACGAAAAGATGTGAATAATGTTGTGTTTTGATGATCAACCCAAATAAAAGAATACCTTTTTTGAATCCCCCACCTAACTATTAAAAAGCTTTTACTAAAATAATCGCAGTAAGATAAATTTTCTATACAGGATGAATCAATAGTATGTACTTTTCCAATAGCTCCTTTAGAGTTTTGATTATTTAAAAAAAAGTTTTATTTTTCAGAAAAGCAACTAAGCTAATGCCCAACTCTGCATACGGCGATGCTTCAAAAACTTACGTCGCACAATGAATAGGCGAAAAAACGTTCCCGATTAATTCTTTAAAAATGTCTTTTTCTAATAAAAACGTAACACAATTTGGATTGCCTAAAATTAAGAAAACGAAAATTAAACTAAACGGTAAGAAAACCCTTAAACCAAGTTTTACCGTTATAGGAAGCCCAATGTAAAGCAGTAAAACCCTGATTATCCAATCTTTTTGACTCTTCGGGCTGCATACACTTTAAAACCATTTCTAAACTAGAAAAGCGCCCGCACGCGGCCGCTAGATGAAGCACAGACTTGCCGTGCACATCGACAATTCCAACTTCCGCACCATTTGATATTAAAATATCAACTGCAGAATGTTGACCATTCACAATCTTAAATTTGACCATTTTCAACTTTTAGAGCATAAAAATTCAATACTTACAGCCCTAAACAAGGAAGAATGCTTTTCAGCGTCCACGACATTGGGATCAGCACCGCACTTCAATAGAGTGAGCGCACAATTCGTGTGACCACCCGACACCGCCAACATAAGTGAAGTTCTCTGTAAACTATCAACCAAAATATAACAAGCTTATCACATGTCGCAACCTGTTTTACCTGTCGCGCAAATCGATGACGTTTTTATCTTCTGTATTATCTAAGAGAAGCGCCAAACAATGCATGTGACCATTTTTAGCACTATAATGAACTGGACTCATGCGATAAATGTGGTCCGTTATGGCAACTTTCGCTCCAAACCGCAACAGCATTTGAACGCAATGGGTGTGTCCACCACGAGCAGCCAACAATAAAGCAGTGCTCCCATGTTCGGTCCTAATGTTTATATCGATAAAATAAGGCATCAAAAGTTGAAGGATATCTTGATTTCCGTGTTTCGCCTATTTAAAAACAATACCAAATAACAAAGGATTAGGTTTGATTTGAAATACTTACCGCCAAATGCAAAGGCGTTGTGAGGGGCATGTCAGGTCCGCTCATCACATAAGTGTTTCCAACAATCGATAACAAAAATCCCAAGCCCATGAAATTTTGACCAGCAACAGCGTAATGAATCGGCGTGAAACCCTTCTTGTCCTTCAGTTTCGGATCGCCTTTGTGCCTTAGCAGATATTCCACGCACCTAAAATTTTATTTCAAGAGTTTTTGCCTTTCCACCATCGATATGTTATACCTAACAAACCCAATACTGCACAAAGTGAAATAAAAAAAATTAACTTACTCTCCTTTGATGTCATAAGCGGCAGCCAAATGAAGCGCCGAGCATCCTTCCAAGTCGCACAAATTCGCAGAGCTTCCCAAACCAACCAAAGTAAAAACGCAAGGATAATGACCTTGAGAAGCGGCATAATGTAACGGAATTCTTCCTATACCATCCGTAAGGTTAAAATTAGCACCATTACTCACCAACAAGTCAAGACACTCGACCGACCTAAACAAATTTAAATAACAATATTTACTACGAAAAACCTGCAACTCACCCTTTGTAGGCAGCACAGTGAATTGGAGTTTTCCCAGAGTCATCTTGAGCATTTAAGTTAACATTGGCTTGTAAAAATTTACGACAGCACTCGACGTATCCTGATAAACTACTCATATGGAGTGGGGTTCGACCCAAGTAACCTTTTTTGGATGGGTCTGCACCGTGAGACAATAAAGTATTTGATAACAAATCGTGCCCGTACAAAGCAGCAATGTGGAGCGACGTACAGTCATTTTTATCGACGCAATCGACTACAGCACCTACAGAAAAAATATTTGAACATGAAAACGTTAACCAAACCAATCAGTATAATAATTACTATGTATAGAGCAAAAATGTGACAAAAAGAGTAAAAGTATTTTACTCAGAGCATTTCAGAGACATTCCGTTCTTTTTTAACCACTTGTACTCGCTGTATAATTTTATTTCCGTCACAATTTTGCCTAATTGTTTCTTTTTCGAGTTTCTTATAAAAATTAAATTAAATAAATCATACCGCAATCAATCAACGTTTTACTTCGTGTAAATCTTCCATGAATGGCAGTCATATGCAGCGGCGTTCGTCCATCTAAACTTTGCTTGTTAATATTCACCTTTTGATTCACCAAGTAATTCAAACAATCATTCCCATGTGTGCTTGCAGCAGCGATATGTAGCGGAGTTTGCCCTCTATAATTGGTTGCTTCGACATCAGCACCAAACGAGACCAAAACTTGGCACACCGATAGATGTCCGTTCAGACAAGCTATGTGCAGGGCTGTATTACCGTAAGCGTTTTGTATGTCAACCTGTGCACCTGAACTTAACAGTTCCTTACACACATCTACCATTCCTGCACAACAACAAAACTTTTAATATGTTTTTTATAAATTTAAGTGGGGTTAAGTTACCACTGGTGGCTGCGACATGTAAAGGAGTGTACTGATTGCGGTCCTTCCCGTTGATATCGGCTCTGTGACGCAAAAGTGTGTCAATCGTGTCGACGTGTCCCATGTGCGCGGCACAATGAAGAGGCCTGCAGTCCTTTTTATCACATGCGTTGACAATGCAGCCTTTCGATAGTAAAAGTTCGACCACATCTGCATGGCCGTTGATGGCAGCATGGTGTAAAGCTGTCCGTCCCATTCTGTCTGTGACGTTAGGATTTGGAACGCAACTCAACAGTTGCTGCACACATTCAAAAGCGTTGTTTGCCGCGGCCACATGGAGTGGCGTTTGCCATTGCCGATCCCTTGCAGTCGTGTCGGCCTGACATTCCAAAAGTAGCGCAACTAAGTCGGATGATCCGCAACAGCAAGCTCTATGCAAAGGCGTAATCCACCTACTATCTTTCGTGTTAACCCTAGCCCCATTGGTAATCAGAAGTGAGGCAACATCGGCATTGCCTTTAAATGAAGCCGCATGCAAGGGACTGCGTTTCTCAGAATCCAAACAATTCACGTCGGAATTAAATCGTAACACGGACTGAACATCTTCCAATTTTCCAGTAAAAATTGCCTGAATTAGTAAAGGCTAAAAAGGAAAATGAATTGAATAAATTGGTAAACATAACCTAAAATTTGAAAAAGATGAATTTTTCACGAACCTGCTGCTCCAATTGCAATATGACCATTTCGTCACAACAAATTAAAATTACAAATTAAAAATTTTACAAAATTATCAAATTTAATTAGTCAGTACATTGTCTAAATAAATAAAAACATTGTTCGAAATTATGCAAAACAAAAGTCAAAATAACTTGAATTTATTCGACATTCTAAATCAAATTTCCCTAAACAAATTTGAAATTTTAAGTGCGCCCTTTTCTAATCACAAAGATGACTATGTTTCTTGAATGTAAAAGTTACAGAAGTTTAGTTGCTTTTGATAACTCGGCCTCATTTTGAGAGGAGAGAACTTCTTTCAAAATTATGACCTTGGCATTATCTGACTTAAGGGCAATATCAGTGTCAAGTTAAAAAACATCGATTTCTTTTGTTGCTTAAATAGATAGTTTTGGCCTTTAAGAATATGCTTACAAATTTTCAAAACAATATTCAGCTTAGAAGTATTCGAAATTGGCACCAAGCGTCGACGCTCTTAGAGCCTCTTATACGGCCAGACGCTTTTCTCGAAACCATGTTTTTTGACCTGGTTGACAGCATAACTCTGTCAAATTTTGTCCGATCGACTTTATTCAAAAAGGATTCTCTTCAGAAAACTTATCACTATCGCCGCATCGTAGAGTTTTTTTATAAAGTATTTACTTTTTTTTTTATTAACAATTTACCGCAAAATTTTTGTGTAAATTTTGACTTTTTTTTCAAATGGCCGCCATTTTGGTTCTAATCAAAATTTTGAAATTTCCTACGATGCTGCTATAGTGATAAGTTTTCTAAAGAGAATCCTTTTTGAATAAAGTCGATCGGACAAAATTTGACAGAGTTATGCTGTCAACCAGGTCAAAAAACGTGGTTTCGAGAAAAGCGTCTGGCCGTATAAGAGGCTCTAAGAGCGTCGACGCTTTGCGCCAATTTCGAATACTTCTAAGCTGAATATTGTTTTGAAAATTTGTAGCATATTCTAAAGGCCAAAACTATCTATTTAAGCAACATCAAGGAAAATCGATCTTTTTTTAAACTTTGTCACCGACATTGTATTATTACGCATGCGCGTGTAGTTATTACTTGGAAGGAACGCCATAAAATTTAATACCAAAGAGGAACTCTTTGTACTAATTTAGATAATTAAGTAGCGTGGTTATGATGGTTGCAAGCTTGAATGCTACCCAATGGTCTTATACATATATATCTGCCTAAGTTGACAGTGGAGAAATCAACAAGGCTCAGACCAATTCAAAAGTAGACGTGCAAATACTTACTAGTGTAAGCAAATCAACATCTAAGGAAAGGTACAGCAGATAGCCCTTTTACACCGAGGTTCAGAGATATGCACCAACATATCGCTTTCTGCATGCTAAGACAGGATGTGAATGCTGAAGCATTTTTATATCTGCCAAATTTCCAAAAAATACGGTTAAAGCGCCTGATTAATGACAGTCGTCAAATTTCAGCATCAAAGCAACATTATTGCGTCAGAACATACCGCCAGATTAAAAAGTGGCGAAGAATAATCTGTAAAATTGAACTTGGGCTTCTGAGCAATAAAATATGCAGCAACTGAATTGGAAGATGATACTCTAACCTTAATGGTGATCCCGACAACAACATGTAACCCATATATTATAATAAAACAGACAACTTTATTGAATGCAGTGTTCGGCTTTCAAAACTACCTTTCAAAATTATAGTTTTTTTTTGTGAAAGCTATAATTAATAATTATGGATACAAGGAAAACCAGAACATACATCAAACAATTTTATTAAATAAAAGGTAAAAATTAAAATACACTTAATGAACAATCATTGTCTTAAAAATTAACTTGTATCCATGGTTGCTCCACTTTCAACTGTAAAAAGAACAGAATTTAATTGTGATGAATTTTAAACAGTTTAATTGCCATCAAGAGACCCAAAAATAACCAATAGGTTGTTGCATGGTATCGAATTTAGTGATAACTCCTATTAATTCTTGAAAATAATATCAAATGAAATTTATAACCAAAATAAAAAATTTTGAAATGCGGTCTGCGCTGAGAAATTCAAATTTGAAATTCAAAAACTAATCGGTCAGCCGATTACGCCTCTGACGTCATACGCGTGAACCCGAACGTTTTTATGGAAATTTTACAACGTCGCAAAGACCTGACAGTTAAATATTTGACAGTTGTAAACAATATAACGTTTACTATTTAAATTGTATTTTTTATTAATATAATATTTATTTTAATACAAACTGTAGTCAAAACAATTATAGGAAAAATGGTTTATTCCGAGTTTTCTGTGTTCTTATTAAAATTCATTTTATCAATTTTTACACAAACTATTTATAGGTTACATTATCAACACAAACTGTGCATTTGCTGTGTTGTCAGTTCTTAAAAAAAAATAGTTTGTGACGTCATTCGCGCTAAAAACACGGTTTCAAAAATCATTTTTTATAATTTTTTTTGGAGAAAACTAAAGGTCTCCTGAACTTTTCATCTATGCAGTGCTGTTTACCAGCACCCCAAGTTTATAAAAAAAAAATACTTCAAAAATCATGCAACATCCCTATTCTGTTATTAATTTAGATTCTTGAGTGCCAATTGCACCAATGCTGTTTAAAATTTAACAGCCATTTAAATTAATTCATATTTTTAAATGAATGTTAAATTACTACAAGTCTACCAAGCTAACAATAGTTTTCAGAGGGCATGTCTGGCGTTAGTAGAATTCCAATTATCTGTACGTTTATTGGTCCTTGAGAAATAACCATATGTTCATTGGTTTATTCACATTTTTATCACATTAGTTGGTATATTTTCCGAAACTTTTGTAAGGTTGGTAGATTTGGATAAAAAATCGCAATGATGCAACAAGAAATGCCCACAGTGCAATATACAAGATATGATATATCGGAGTTCTATTTTGGTAATTTTTGCGCATGACGTCACGTGGCTAGTGATATTCTGCGCAATAACTTATCTTGAACCAATGATATGAGAGATGCAAATTCCATTTTGGTAATTGTTGCGCATATACGTCACGTGGTTAGTGCATAATCTGCGCAATATCATATCTTGTTATTATTGTATCATGGTGCAAGATAAATAAAATGTGTATAAACACACTGTAGATATTAAAAAAAAACTTACCGGCCTGATCAAACATGAACTGATTTTGATAATCTGTCAAATACTGAACTGAACGAGATTCATCATAAAATAACAAATAAGCCTTCTTAACATCTTCAATGGCAACTTCTGGAGCTTTACGTTTACGAGCAATCAAACCGGCAGTGGTAATCAGTTGTATCGCGTAACGCAGAGAAGTTTCTGTACAAATTTTGGTCAAAATTTCCAACGCTTTATCGTCCATCTGAATATCTTCCTCTTCGCAACGAATGTTTAGAATTTGTTTCAGTTCCTTTTCTTCATAGGGAACAGTGGGCACGATGATCATGCGATCGAGAAGATCAAGAGGAATTCCGTGAGGTGATTGGTAGTTGGTTCCGCGAATTTTAGTGATTCCTCTATTGGTCGCCATGATTACAATAGGACTCATTTCATTTTCTAGTGCACGATTTAAGAATGAAAAACATTCGATGTCGAGCATGTGGACCTCGTCGATGAATAAAACGCCTGGTATGATTTCCGCTTTACCTTCTTCGCGCCATTCCGCAACTTTTCCATTTATTTGTTCACGAACTTCGGGTTTAATCTCGCCAGTGTCACCTAAAGGTTACAAAATTAAAGAATACGCGCAAATTGAGATTAAAATTACGCACCAGAAAATAGCGCAAGGAATCCGTGCGTACGACTGTTTATGACGTCAATTTCGTGTAAGGTAACAGTGTGAACCACCTCTTTTCTTTTTTGTAGTTCTCCTTCCGGACATTGAACAAACCTCGTCTGTTGACCGGTGGCATCATAGTCACGTGCGCGGGTGAAAGAGCGTCCCAAACGGCTGATTTTTCCTAAAAAAACATAAAAGCATATTTAAAGATATAATCCTATTATACCAACGCAAAAATAATATATATATATTTTGTATATAAACGAAATTGACGTGAAGCAATGGTCAACACATTTAATTAAAAAAATTAACAAAATGACAATCTTGAGTGAAGGTGATGATTTAAGTGAGAGTGCAAAATTTCCACATGATTCTGTTGTTGAACCTAAAAATAAAACAAAATTGAAAGAAACCATGGAAACAAATGAAAAAGTGAGTCAAAACCTTCTCAAGGATTTTATTGCTGAAATTCAAAGCACAATACAATTGAAAGAAGACGTGGAAACAAATGAAGAAGCAAATCAAAACGTTCTCAAGGATTTTGCTGCTGAACCTGAAATAGCAAGAAAATTGGAAGAAAACATGGAAACAAATCAAAACCTTCTCAAGGATTTTGCTGCTGAACCTGAAATAGCAAGAAAATTGGAAGAAAACATGGAAACAAATCAAAACCTTCTCAAGGATTTTGCTGCTGAACCTGAAATAGCAAGAAAATTGGAAGAAAACATGGAAACAAATCAAAACCTTCTCAAGGATTTTGCTGCTGAACCTGAAATAGCAAGAAAATTGGAAGAAAACATGGAAACAAATCAAAACCTTCTCAAGGATTTTGCTGCTGAACCTGAAATAGCAAGAAAATTGGAAGAAAACATGGAAACAAATCAAAACCTTCCAAAGGATTTTGCTGCTGAACCTGAAATAGCAAGAAAATTGGAAGAAAACATGGAAACAAATCAAAACCTTCTCAAGGATTTTGCTGCTGAACCTGAAATAGCAAGAAAATTGGAAGAAAACATAGAAACAAATGAAGAAACAAATCAAAACCTTCACAAGAATTTCTTACTGAACCTGAAAGCGTAATAAAATTGGAAGAAGACGTGGAAACAAATGAAGAAACGAATCAAAACTTTCACAAGAATTTTGCTGCTGAACCTGAAATAACAATAAAATTGGAAAAGGACATAGAAACAAATAAAGACGAAAATCAAAACTTTCTCAAGGATTTTGTTGCTGAACCGAACATCATAATAAAATTGGAAAAAGACCTGGAAATAAACGAAGAAGTGAGTAAAAAAAAAATAAAATTGGAAAATGTGGAACTAAATGGAGAATTGGGTCAAATAATTCCAGTGAGGGAATCTGAAGAAGCCCTGAAGAAAAGAAATGAAGATGTTCTTGGTGAGCTTAAAATTAAACAAGAAATTGTAGAAAGTGACGATAATAGCACTGAAGCACAGAATTACATTCGTAAACCTAAAGTCGAAAAAGATCTTGAAAAAGTAAGCAAAGATGTCAATGAAAACACGGTTAACACATTGGTAACAAAACGTGAAAAAATTCGGGGACGTAAACGTAAGGCGACTGAAATGAAAAATGAAAATTCAAATTCAGAGGAATTTATGAAACCAAAACCTGAAGATGTATCAACTCCAGTAGCAAAAAAGCAAAAGTTGGAAGTTGATTTATCCAATCCAAATTATTTAAAACCATTTGAGCTCGGTTGGAAAAGAGAGTTAGTTTATCGTAAAACAAACGAAGGTAGCAAGATAAACAGCGATGTTTATTATTATACTCCTGCTGGCAAAAAACTTCGTTCATTGCGAGAAGTGGCGGAAAATTTAAACGACGATGTGACTATGAAAAATTTTACGTTTTTCCAAAAACCGTTAGGACTGAACGATCCAGCAAAGGAAATTGTTAGAAATGCCAACACCAAACCGGGCGTTCCAAGAACAAGCACACCAAAACCGATTAAAAAACCAAGTCCCAAAAATAAAAGCACCAATGCAACCCCCAAGGTGATCATAACAACCACCCCTTGCAAAAATTAAAAATATCGGCCCCAAAAAAAAAAAGACTGAAGAAAAAATCATCAAAAGTTATACACCTTATACGCCAAAAATATCAAAATTGGAAGCAAGTCTGAAGAAGAAGCGGAAACGTACGGTTACTTTTTCCAATACCAAAATTAAATTGCCCAAATTGAAAAAGAAGACTAAAAACCTTATTAAAAACGACAATTTCTTTGATGGGGTGACAGCTGGATATAACATTTTATTGAACGTGTTCAAATACCTGGAAGTACAAAATTTGCTGAATGCAGCACGCGTTTCCAAAATGTGGAATTTTATGGCACATAATCGGTCTTTATGGCAAACCGTGCGCACGAAAAATTCTCGCTTGCACAGTTGCAAAGGCATGATTAACACGTTAAAAAAAAACGAAACTGTTCACTTGGATCTGCGTAAAACTTTGTTACCTTACAAGGCAAGTAAGGTTTTTTGGAAAGAATTTTCCATCAAGATAAAGAGAGTAAAAACGTTGAAACAAATCGAGTTGTGTCGTTGTCCTGCAGAAGTTGTGGAACAACTTTGTGTGTCTAATCCGAAACTGGAAATGATAAATGCGGTTATGATTAACTCCCCGAGCATGGAAACCAGAGGGTTAGCAGGTTTGTACAACTTGCAAGAGTTATACTTAAGAGGAAAGTCTAGTTTTACGTTATCATCAGATTTGAATCCTTTGGCCGAACTAAAGCTGTTAAAGCATCTCTCGCTCACCTCTATTGTCAATTTAAATCAGTTAGACTTAAGCGTGATCGGCAATTTAATCAATTTAAAATCTCTGAGTTTAGGCGAGTGTGTTGATTTGCCTTCAAGTTTTGCCAACAACGTTTTGAGCAAACTGGAAGGTTTGGAGAAATTGCGCTTGGAGAAAGGACAAGGAAAGTATTACACTCTTGAAATTTTAGCAAAAGTTAAAAAATATGAAATACTTAGAACAACTCGAATTGGTGAATTTTGACATCCAAATTGGTTTTGACCACGCTTTGGGAGAGTGCAAGAATATAAAAAGGTTGCTCTTAATTCCAAACTACATCGTAAAAAGCTCTTTAACCACCCACGTGGTTTTGGGAGGCATTACACGTCTCCAGTCGAATTTAACGCATTTCATTTGGGGAATAACCAACGAATTGATCAAAGCAACGGACCTTTTAACCACTAATGTTAATCATGAAAATGAAGAGGAAAGAAAGTTAAATAATAACCTAAATCATATTCCGATTCTTAAACCCATACCAAATTGCGACAATATCAAGAGAAATTTACCTGCTCAAGATGAGGTACACATTATGTCTATTTCTGAATTATCCACTATCCTAAAGAAAAATGTACCTGACACTTGTGTGAAAATTCTAAAAATGGCATTTAATTCAACATGGAAACAATACCTGCAAGCATGGTGAAGCACTTGCTTGTTCTAATTTACTTTGGGGAATAACCAGGGGAATTGATCAAAACAACAGACCTTTTAGTCACGAAATATGATAATCATCAAAATGAAGACGAAAAGAAAGTTAAATAATATCCTAATCATATTCCGATTCTCTTTGTTAAATTATCACTATATGCCTGTTTTTATCCACTGCTGTATAAAGGCCTTCCCCATTGAAGAGTATTTAGCCATAAAACACCACGCTGCCCAAGCGTCTTGGTAAGTGTGTTTTATACCTACTGCCAGGTAAGACGGCCAGAATAAAGTTTTTACTCCACCCGGGTTTGAACCGTGGCCGCTCGGCTTAGTAGTTGATGCATTTAAGCGACAAGCCGCGACCGTCTCCTTTGTTAAATTAAAGTGGTATAAATCTTAATAACATTTTTTATAATCGATTGTTTAGATTTTTGGAACCCCTGGAGCCGTATACGTGCGGTGAAAAGTCGGGAAATGGTTTTTTGGAAGCATTATGATATGGGGTTGTATGACAGCCTCAGGATTGGAAAATATGTTTTTATGCGAGAGTCGAATGAACACTGGCACTTACATCGCAATGTTGGAATCCACTTTGATAGATTCATACACAAAAATTTTTCCAAATGCGGACCATACAACTATTATATATCAGCACCTTGCCATAGGTTACAAACTACAAGGCTTGTTTTGCGCCGAAGGGGAAACAAAACCTGCAAGCATGGTGGAACACTTGCTTGGTCTATTCTACATTTGATTTTTTACTAAATAAACATTTAAGAAAACAAATTTTATACATTCCTTGTTGCAATTTTTAATAATGTTTCATTCCATTTGAAATATACGTACAGAGGTACTCTGTTTGTCAAGCCCGCGATCCAAACCTAGGATGATTTCCTAGGATCAGTGAAATAATCGCCAAAATCACTGGCCCTGATCCAAAGAGCTGTTATATCCAAAATTCGTTCAATAGTTAAACAAAACAAAATAAAAAATTGTTCAACAGCAGAACGATTAAACCCAAGAATTGATTTCTTTAACAAAACAGTTGAGTTGTCGAAAAATCTGTTGAATTGTTAAACCGAAAGTAGTTGAATTATTAGACCAAAAACAATAATTGAATTATTCAACAAAAGCAGTACAACAATCACTCTTATTGAAAAATTCCTTGATTTTCCATGACAGAATTTGTAAAATTCAAAATGTCTCGACTTTTCAAGGTTTCCAAAGAGAACCCTGCCCAAATTCAGCTGCTGTAGCAATTTTACCAAAACACTAATTTTAATAATCTTGTAATGCAATATAAATTACATATTATATTCGTGAAAATTGTTGGATTACCTAACATAAAAGTTACACCACCTACCTGTAGCTTTATCGATTGTAATAACATCACCAGATTGAATCTTCTCTTTCAAGATGCTGTCAATCATTTTACTCCCCAAATCGTATACGGTTTCCATATCGGTAGACTTGAGAACCAATTTACCCACTTTTGTGCCAACTCCAGTAGCAGGACGTTCAATTTGCACTTCCACAACTTCGCCCTCGATAATTTCACTTTCTTCCCTACGAAGACAAACGCATAACTACACGCAAAATTAAAACAATCAAAAAATGTACTTAATTCTAACTCCAATACTTTTTCGTATCGCTTGAGTCAAAGCTTCAGTTTTGCTCATTTCGAGAGAATAAATTTCTGAACCAGCCATACTCGTAAATGGCGTGTCATGACCTAAAGCTAGCGCTAAACCAGTAGCAATTGCAGTTTTACCAGTTCCTAAAACACAATTCTCAGGTGTCACAAAATAAATCAATTTTTGTTCATTGTTTACCTGGTTGTCCTGCCAACAAAACAGCTCTACCAGCAATTCTCCCATCACGAACCATCTGTAGGACTATACCAGCAGCTCGTCGGGCGGAAATTTGGCCCACCATACCTTGAGAAACCTGCAAGAATATGTTATTCACCCTGTCGAGGTAAAATTTTGAAAGTACTCACATGTCGTGCTTCCAAGCTGTCATCTAACCCAAGTCCTCTGATATGAGAGTGAGCCCCTATCCTTTCCATACGAGTTATTTCTCGTACTTCTTGTACTTTTGCAGCAGCCACGGCCTGAAAGATACAAAAATGTGGGTTTTACATAAAAAACCGGCATGATTTTTAAGGTTAGATTCATGTTTCGGTAAATTGAGACAACGCTTTCAAGAAATGTTACTAACAACACATAGCGAATGCTTGAATTATAATAGTTATAATTAAATTATTGCTTACACTACTTATAGCCATCGTTTTTTGATGAATTCGATCCAACTCTCAAAACTAGCAAAACAAATTAAAATCGTAAACGAAATGCTGCCACCACTGACGCTGTTTTATCGAAATGTTACTAAGGAAATGGCGGAATTTTAAATAAATTACTTGTTTCTGCTTTTTGAGTATTATTTAAATTTAAGTGAGTGATCACCTTATTATTTTTAACATTTATAACTGACAATTTTGTCTTTGTCGTTACTTAAAACTTCCCTGTGGTTCGGACTCCACGATAGGCAGAAGTTCCCATTGCTATACTCAGTGGCGGAACATAGAAATGAAGAAAATTAAATTTACTTAAGCATGAAATTCTAAAATATTAAATAATTTTGTTTTAAATTTGTAACTTAAGCCTCAACCAATTTTATAAATAATGATCGATTGTTAAATTTTAACATTTTATCAACCCTTCCCCCTGTACGCCACTTACAGTGTAAACTGTCAAAACGCAAAATGTAAGGTTACGTTCTTTGTTTACATTTTATTATTATTAATTTTTTTTTAAATAAATTTTTGTTGCCAAACAATAAATCTAATGTCTTTCGGTGATAGTTTAAGTACTTGTTCGACGCGGTACGAAAGCAGAAATGATCGTGGAAATGGAAACGTTATATACAACGCAAATCACCTAATCGATGTTTTATTCAACGGAATGAATTTCCAAAAAAATGTTCTTTTTACGATCACAAGTCTAGACAACGCTCTTGTAAGTACACTATTATTACTTAAACATAACCTTGGCAATGTAAATTTCTTTGTAGAAGGTGAAGGCACGAGATACATCCGATTATGCTTTTAATTATTCACTACTTGTTGATTGGTCGAAGTTTGAAGAGATGAGAAGGGAACAGTCGTTAGATATCGCTTTTGATGAGTTTCAGCCGCAGATTATCGAGCTGCTCAAGCAAGCCGGCATGAAAAAGATGTAAATAAATCGGAATGATTGATTTTCGTTGCTCAAATTACTCTTGCAGGTTAATGCGTCTCGAGGTAGCGGATGCCACATGCAAAGTTATATTTTACGAGAAGTCGCGCATTAAGGCACTAATTTTTCTTACCGTGGACTTACAATTAACCAACCAGAGGGAATTGGTTGAAGAAATGTCCAACAGTATAGCTCAACTTAAGGTTGTTGAATTTTTAAATTTTTTTGGTTTTTATTTTTATATTTTAGGATTCGAATGGCACCCTGAGTGTACAATTAAATTTATCCCAGAGTAAACTGCACGACACCGAGTTGCTGTTGAGAACTTCTTTGACTAAAAATTGTCAAATTGAACAGCAGTTTCGGAAGGTAAGAAGTTTGTGTATATTTTAAAAATTGCACATTTACTATTGGGACCTTTCGCAAGTATATCGTAAACAATTAAGATTGTTACTTACAATTAAGACGTAGAGGGTTGAGAACAAACAAATATTTTAAATGTAAATATTCGTAATTATAGGTTTTTCCATTATTATTTATGAGAAAAGTACTAACGATTTTTTTTTCAAGGATTTGGACTTAATTCTACAGACTCTTTTAACGAATCTCAGCAAAACGGAGTCCAAAATTTTAATAGAAATAACAAAACTTACCAAACGGCACCAAAAATTATTAAAAGACGTGGAAAAGATAAAACTAGATAATACAAAAAAGTGGGAATCCAGTGCCCGGTTGGTTCAATCAATGCAGAACTTACGTTGTGAATCGGATCTTAATCACAGGTAATGACGACTTTGGAAAATTTGTGTTGCAGCCTTTGTTTTCGCAAATAACTCGAGAACGACTGCCGTTATAGCTGAAAAGCATAGCATTTAACTTGTAGATATTTTAATAAGCTGCATTTTTATTCTCAAAATGCAATCGTTTCAAGGTTATTTCTATTATACAGACTGTACTATTTGGTAAATGGTATTTTGACGTTTTCAGAGCAATCACGGAACTTAGAACGGAAATCGCTGCCTTACAAACGGCCAAATTGAAAATTGAACAAAATTGTTCGGAATTACGGCATTGTTTGAATTCTAAAGACCAGGAAATTGAGCATCTGATCAGGCAAATAGTAAGAATTTGTATTCTTTGTTATGATACTTTTTATAACTGCAAACTTTAGGGGGATTTAAAACGTGACTTGCAAGATGCCACCATGCTGATTGAACAAAAAACCAAAACGAGCGACGAAATTGGAAAGACTTGGTTCAAGCCAATCAGATGCTAGTAAATTTTAATAACCACTACGATTTGCTACTCAAAGAAACAAATGAAGTTAAAGAACGGCTAAATTGTGCAGAAGGTGTAATAGAAGATCAATCCAGGGAACTCATCGAATTGAAAAGGGAGTTTGAACATTATCGCATAAGTTACAATGCTAAGGATATGGAAAACTTGCATCATGAGCTTTTTCAGTGCAGGCAAAGAATGGACGAGTTAGAAAAACAAAATAAAGAAGTTCTTACCTGTAAGTTACTTTGAAGTGTGCTATGAACTCATTTTAAGTGTATTTTTTTTCAGTGAATAATTTGTTAACTAAAAAATTGTCAAGTGGGGATATTTTAAATAGTAGGAACACAAATTGGCCACCATCAGGAAGTTCATAATTTTTACAAAAAATTATTTATTAGTTGGAATGTTTTAATTGTGTATAAAGTAATCAAAGTAAAAAGTTACGTTTGAAGTTTAAAATTTTTGTGTTATGTTTAAAAAATTTAACATAATTCTAAGCAGATTATTTAACAGGATTTTGTAATTTGAATAAAAGCAAGTAAATAATTTTGATTTTTCTTCCAGTGCATTTACACTTATTTTTTGTCAAAATATTTTAAAGCTCAATCAAATTTCTAGTTTTTTAAACTATCGCCATTTTGTTGTTTGACTTTACAGCGTGGATATCTTGAAAACTAAATATTTGATTACCATTGTTTTATCGGCCGATCATAATCTTGGCACTTTAGTGTAACAATTACCAAACCAAGATACCGGGCGGAGTTAAAATTTATTCTGACCATCTTCCCTTGGATGGCAGTGGCTATCCGTCGAGATAAATTGTCCAAGAAAGCTCCCTTTATAGAGAGGAGCCACAATACTCGAAATTTAGTTAACGATTAAGAAGAAGCGCCCGATCCACATACGATGTGTGTGGTTTTAGTTACAATATTTTTAAATATTGGTCACAAGTGCTCAATTGGATTTAAATCTGGAAATTGAACTGGCAGTCCATACTCGTTTACCCGTATTCTGCAGCCTCCTTGTTGAAAATTTACAGGGCCTGCGTCAACTTTTTAACCTGTTTTGACCAGTAATAAAGCGCGAAGGATACGGGTCGACTACAAAGTCAAAGTTGTGATCAAAAATCCAATATCGATCTGTGGACTATGGGAAAGGCAACGGAAACCACCCCATGAATTATACTCTCAAGAAAAGTCATCTTGGCTTCGCCAAGTTTGATCGTTAACATCTGGTAACGGATAGGCACGTGAAGAAGAAGAAGCGTCAACTTTTATGCCGCTACGAGCAAAAGTGGGGATTTTCCACTCCCCAAATTACCACTACTGCCGGCGACGGGTGGCAGCAAACGTTGAGTAAAAATCTGTCGTCAGCACTATTAAGTACTTTAGTGCCGCTCGTGGCCGACAGTAAAATAAAATAATTGCTTTCAAGGAAAACCAAATTTGAAAATTGAATAACAAAGTTAATTTTTCAAAATTTACAAAAAAATTAAGGTGACCTACTTTTTCGCTCTATGAATGTGATCGATTACTTTATCTATAAGTTCCTGCTTGCTCTATAATAGATTTTTTAGTTTTTGAAAAGCTCAGTCCTAAATGCGGGAGATTACTAAGCATTTCACTTTAATGAAACCAATTTAAATTAATGCTAAATTACGTGGGACAATACATCATTTTCTAGAAATTCCAAAGCGAGTGGGAGGCTCATTCAAAGAATAACAGTGCTCCGAACAACCGTCAGGGCTCTATAAGAAATTTTTGATACTTCTGGAAAATCCCAAAATGCTTCGTAATGCATTTTCAACGTTTTCTTCTCCGAAAAATTCTGACATTAATATCCAACATGACCCGAATGTTGACAATGTGCGCGTTTATAACAAAAATTTGTGTTAATTTCGCTAAATTTTGCATATTCATTGTCCATCAGTCGAGTTTTTCGATTATGCGGAAATAAGTAATTTTAATAAAATTTACACACAATGAACGGCGCTTTAAAGATACAAAATGCGACGAGTTCATAATTATTTGTAAGTACAACGTGCATTGTAGGTGCCCAAACATGGATCTTAAATTTTTCTTCGCTTTTTTGCTGGCGATTAGTGTAATCAAGGTAAATTGCAAAATATTTTTTTTCTTGTTAAAAAGGATGCAATTTCAGGGTGCGGTTATTCGCGACGATGACGAAATTATCGATAACGAAATTGAACCTGATGAGGAGGAAGAAGAATTGGAAATGAAATTTTTTGAGCAATACTTGGATCATTTCAATGTTGTCGATAACAGAACTTTCTATCAGGTAAGCTATTCTAACGTTTACAACTCAAAAACTATCTGGCCGATTTGACCACCGCGAATTTTGGGTCATTTTTAGAGGTACATAGAAGAAAACGCATATTTTCGGCCAGGTGGTCCCCTTTATTGGAAATTGGAGGAGAAGGTGGAATCAGTCCATACAGTCTAAGAAATTCCCCCAGCTTGATGCTGGCAGAAAGCCTAAACGGAAAAGTGATGTTATTGGAACACCGATTCTACGGAAACAGCACACCTTTCGAGTAAGAATTTCGTTTTTCCTTCCATACATCTATGAACATATTATTTTGTATTAGAAACTTCACATCGGAAGAATTGATTTTTTTGTCCGTTGAGCAAGCCTTGGAAGATTTGGCTTATTTTGTTCAAACAATCAAGAAGACCACACCGGGACTTGAAAACAGTAAGGTGGGTTCTGAAAACCATTCTTGGTTTAAAATTTTTGGAACCCGTTTTATTTTTCAAGGTCGGAGTCTTTGGATGTTCATACTCAGCTTCCTTGGCCACTTGGTTCCGGTACAAATTTCCTCATCTTGTCGATGCCGCTTGGGCGAGCAGTGCCTTACGTGCAGTCATTGACTTCCACGGTAAATTTCAACTTTTTATTTCTAAAAAAGTGAAAATTACATTTAAATTATTCTGAAGGTCAATTATAATTTCAGAATACTTTGAGGTTGCTACTCAAGTTTATGCAAATGTCAGTTCTAAATGTTACAATACAATTCGTGATGGTTACGCAGAAGCCCAGGAACTTTTATCAACGCCAGAAGGAAATGAAAAGGTCAAATTGATGCTTGCGTAAGTCAAATTTGCTTTTTTAACCCATTTTACGTCATTATTTTTAGTAACTGGGGTTGTGGCAATCTAAACGATATGGAAAGTTCAAACATCCTTGCTCAAATACGGTACGTCTTAGCCGACCATAACATTCCTCCCGACCACGGAGTGGAAAGTTGCAAAATTTTGGAATCCGAACGTGAAAACGCAACTGCGTTTGAAAATTTGGCCAAATTTTTGGTTTTTAAGTCTCCCGAAATTTGTACCAATACCGACGAAGCTGCCGAGTATCCAAATGATGGTGACTTTTTTTTGGTTTCTGCTATTCTCAATTTAAAATTTTTTGTCTAGGTTTGTTGTGGAATTATCAAACTTGTACCGAATTTGGGTTTACGTTAACGGAATCGAACAAACAACCGTTTAACGACTCCAGTCAAGAGCTTATCGAAGAAGACGTGGATATCTGCATTGAGAGTTTTGGATCGGAGTAAGTAACTGAATTTTTTGTTTGGAAAATGTTGTCCAAAACTGAGTGGATGTTTAGGTTCACAAAGAAGCCATGCAGAGAGGAGTCGATAGACTGAACCGCATTTACGGATCGGTTAATTTGAAGGTCACCAAAGTTCTTAGCATTCATGGCAGCCAGGACCCTTGGCATAAATTGGGCCTGTACCAAGAAGTTGATGAAGAAGCTCCCGTTATTTTTGTCGAAGGAGCGTCTCATTGTGCCGATCAATTTTTGAGAGACTTGAATGTGCCAATACAACTAAGAAGGGCCCAGATTAGAGCTAGAAAAATTATGGCTAAATGGCTGAGATAATAGAATGTACAAATTATTGTTAAAATATTAATTAAAAAATTTGTTTCCATTGTTTTTTTTTCTTAAAGTTGGTGTCACGGATGATATTCAATTTTGGCGGGAAGGTTTTTGTGATTGTTGTAAGCCCAGCAGCGACCGAGTCGTAATTTTCTTCTTGTTCACCGCAGTTCTTATGGCAAAACTTGTTAAAACGTAATTCAAAAATTTTGCCTTAAGTTTTTAATTAATCGATTGCCAAACGCATAGTTTTAAAAAACAATTGAATCGAGTAGCATTTTTTCGAACTCGTTCATTGGTTGTTCATTTTGGGCCGGGTAGACGCTCAGTTTCTTTTGTTTCACGACATAGTAGTTAACAAGCCGTACAAGTGCGCGTTCACTTTTCAAGTTTTAAGTGGAAAATTGTGAAAATTTTAATTATGTGAATATTGTGGGTGATTAGTAAGTGTGTGAGGTGCCGTTGGATCTTCGAACGAGACCCCAGGAATAAAGTCAAAGGGGGCAACTTTCTTGTGTAAGTACCACCTAGTCATTTTTTTTAATTTGTATGAATCAACAGTATACTTTGGGTATGAAACTTTTTGTGCTCATGACTTTTCCGTTGGAATATTTTGAAAATTTCGCTTCGTTTTCGCGTGGCGTTGAAAAAACGCTATGGCATTTTTTATGACCTCCATCTTGATGACGCCAAAATGAAGATGCATTTATTATTGCGTCACGGTAAATTGCAGTAATTTGGTTAAAAATGTTGAAAACGTATTTTGAGGATGAAACTTTGCTATGTGGCACTCGGTGATTCCCGGAAATATTACGACTCATTCGTCAAGGGCTATTATGTGAGTCATTAGTTGTGATGTAACTTAAATTTGAACAACTCGGGAATCTACAGGTGATGAGCATTATCCAATCAAATTTGAATATTTTGTTAGGTGTTAATTTGACGTCACAGTAATTACGTGTTCGGGTAACTTGAGTAATCGTATCTAATGCGCAGATGCAGTCGGCGTTTTACTTTCACGTGATTATCAAAATATTTGTTTGTAATGTTTTAAAATTAAAACAGCGCTTCTCAAACTGTGGGTCGCGGAGGGTCTGGGACCACCTTGCAATAAATTAGTAACAACATCTTTGTGGCGAGGGCTCCATAGCTTAAAAATAAATGAAATTAAATTGAAATTAGGCATAATTTGTAATTCAAGCCTCCCTGAGCTATCAAATTATGTCTGGATTTTTCAAATTTTCGACAGCGTAATTCCTTCAGTACGCTTATGCTCATCTAGTCCACATCGGTTCGAATCTAGAGTAAGTAATCAGACCAATCAGTATTTAACAGGACTTCGTTTGGGTTGGAGGAGGACCTGATCAGATCATAAAAGCGAGCCGATGTGAACCCGGAATTAAAGGGGGTACCCGGGGCTGAAGGATGTCAAGATTGAGTTGCCTTCATATAAGGTTTTTTTCTTGGGAAAGTTGGGTTCAGAACCTAAGAGGCAAGGGGGGTTGTACTTGGTTTTTGTATAATATACTCCATTAAGATAATTTAGAAGAAGTTGGCGTGTTAGGTTTCTCGGGACGGACACCAACGGTGTCCCTAGGAAATAGATCCTGGCCTATCTATCTATTTCGGCACAGCCTGGAATAATTAAATTAATTTTTTTTAAATCTTCGACAGAACGAATTGGATATGTGCGTCTAGAGAGTGATGTTTGTATGTTCGATTGTTCCCTCTTAACTTCAAAACCAATTCACTAATTTACATAATTGAGATCACTCCTCAGCAGGCTTTATTACTAAATCGTTACAAAGAAAAACCTAGGCCATTTTGAATCCGTCATATTGAACTTCCTCAAAAATAATCTGATATGAATGAAATTTAAAATTCATGTGGATTTTTTACGGAACGTTATAATTTAAGAAAAAATATATACTAAATATCCGCCATTTTGGATCCATCTTTCTGAAACTTGATCGGATTGAAGTGAAAATAAACGGCACACGTTTATTGTTAATGTAATGTTTTCAAAGGGCTGTTTATTATTTAAAGAAGTGAGTATTGATGTTCACCGCATCGAGTAGCTGCTGGTACGGGAGGGATTATTGGATTTTATTTACAAAATTAATCTTGCTTGCTCGAATAGTCAGATGGGAAGGTTGTCCATGGAAAGCGACTGCCTGGAAGGCCACCGAAGAGGTGGAAAGAAAGCTGGCAGTCCATATCACAAGAAGCTGGAAATAACAGGCCTGAAGACCTAAACTAAGTTGAAGAAAAAAAAAAATTAATCTATTTTATTTTATATACTTTGCCAACTTGAAATAATATTTTAGTCTTCTAATGTCCGATTTCTTCACTCACAGTTATCTTCAAATTAGCTAACTTCAAGTTAAATTGACAAAATAACCAATCAGATGATTGATTTATTTGTTTTGCTGTCGTCTGATTGATTATTTCGTCAATTTAACCTGAAGTTACTAACTATGAGTGAAGAAATCGGGCATTAATGCAGTAGAGGGTCATGGCCTGGTAATTGGATGCTTTGGCTACAAAGGCGAAATACCCGGTTCGACCCCGAGTGGATTAAAAATTTGATTCTGACCGTCATCCCTCAGATGACAATGGTTATTCACTGAGGAAATTAGTCAGAACCAACCAATAACGAAGGTAGATTTAATTTATAAAAAGCCAGCTACCTTATCTGTTTACGTGTCTATCTATTCGTCTACGGTAGCTGTTCCAGGACCAAATGTAAGGGGGGGGCTTGAGTTACCAATTTATTACATAATTATTTCTTCTTCCGCCTGCATTCGTCCACTCCTGGACATAAGCTCAATTTCCCCAAATCTCTCTATAAAGGATTGGTTTGGTTCTCCTGAGAGGTTCTGGCAGTTACACACGCCACGCTTACCGAACGTGTTGGCGTGGAAGACGATCAGAATAAATTTTTTACCCCGGCCCGGATTCGAACCGGCGCGCGGCTTAGTGGTTTTCTATTTTTGAATTTCAATGCTTAAGTGACCCACATAAATCCGCCGCATAGTTCAAATTACCCGGGATTAATTCTACCCCTCATGGATGTTAAAGAAATATCAGCTGCAAACTTAGTTACTCCACAATTTCCAAAAATAGCGGGCCAACAAAATTTTTAACGTAGAAGAATAAAATCTAGATTATTTCCATAATTGCGGCCTTTAGGCCGCACAATTTTGAGAATCTGGTAGCTATATAGATGGCTAAGAACGGCGGTAATCCAAGTTCCACTTTGACTTTACGTATAATTACACTTTGAGGTAGAAGTTCGTTCACCCGGACTCGAAGTTTTTATAGATATGTTTTAAAAAAATTCTTTCACTGATAGTTTGATAGCATTCAAATAAGTCGATTTATGCCGGATTTCTTCACCTACAAGGGGAGACCGGCAACTTCTCCTCACTGAATTGATTCATTTTCATTGTGCGTGTAGGTTTTGTATTGGACTTCAACAGGTGCAAGTGTAAGGGCACGCTTCTTTGCTAATTTTAAGAAAATTGAATTTGAATAATTATATATTACTGATGAACTGCATAAAAATTAACATAAATTTGGTAAGTTGTTAATGGAATTGCGTAAGATGGCAAAAAAAACCAAAAACATATGCGAAGGGTATTGGGATCACATCCAGCTCCTGCCAATTTTTTTTTATTTATTTATAATAATATGTCCTCCCCCCCCCCGTATAATATGTCATCGTTCTCAAGAAAACCAAAGCGCTATAATAAACTCTACTTATAATCTGTAAACATTGAATGTTTTACCTTTTAGCAGTGAGGCACTGGAGGGTGTTCCACACCCCCCAGACCCCCCGGTCTCTACAACTTTGGCTTATTGGGGTATTAGTACTTGAGTGTGACTTGTTAAAGTTAGGATTAATTAGTATTTCTAGAGGTTTTTTCTAGATCGGTTAAAAAATAAACTGAACAAACCGGGGGGTCTGGGGGGTGTGGAACACCCTCCAGTGACTCACTGCTGAAAGGTAAAACATTTAATGTTTACAGATTACGAGTAGGGTTTATTATAGCGCTTTGGTTTTCTTGAGAACGATGACATATTATACTGGGAGAATTCATAATCCCCCATTCTTGGTCACTGCTTTATATTTTTTGTGCTAAAAACTTTCACCATTATCGCTTAATACTGATAACCATAAGTTTGCAAATTTATCTATCACAGTTTGAGTGTTCCTGGGGGGTGCTCCACACCCCCCAGACCCCCCGGTCTCTAAAACTTTGGTTTATAATTTGGGCTAATTGGGATATTAGTTACTTGAGTGTGACTTGTTAAAGTTAGGATTAATTAGTTTTTCTAGAGATTTTTCTAGATCAGTTAGTTTGATATCTTCAATTTATTTTTAATAAAAATAAACTGTACAAACCGGGGGTCTGGGGTGTGGAACACCCTCCAGTGCCTCACTGCTGAAAGGTAAAACATTCAATGTTTACAGATTATGAGTAGGGTTTATTATAGCGCTTTGGTTTTCTTGAGAACGATGACATATTATACTGGAATTCATAATCCCCGATTCTTGGTCACTGCTTTATATTTTTGTGCTGAAAACTTTCACCATTATCGCTTAATACTGATAACCATAAGTTTGCAAATTTATCTATCACAGTTTGAGTGTTCCTGAGGGGTGCTCCACACCCCAGACCCCCCGGTCTTGACAACTTTGGTTTATAATTTGGGCTAATTGGAATATTAGTACTTAAGTGTGACTAGTTAAAGTTAGGATTAATTAGTTTTTTTAGAGATTTTTTCTAGATCGGTTATGCTGATGTCTTCAATTTATTACTAATAAAAAATAAACTGAACAAACCAGGGGGTCTGGGGGGTGTGGAACACCCTCCAGTGTCTCACTGTTGAAAGGTAAAACATTCAATGTTTGGCAGGAGCTGGATGCGATCCCAGTACCCTTCGCATATGTTTTTGGTCTTTTTGCCATCTTACGCAATTTCATTAACAACTTACCAAATTTATGTTAATTTTTATGCAGTTCATCAGTAATATATAATTATTCAAATACAATTTTCTTAAAATTCCAAAATTAGCAAAGAAGCATGCCCTTACACTTGCACCTGTTGAAGTCCAATACAAGACCTACACGCACAATAAAAATGAATCAATTCAGTGAGGGGAAGTTGCCGGTCTCCCTTTGCTAGAGATATCTATTAAATACATTAACGAAGTAACCAATCAGACATGCCATGATTGAGTCGATTGCAAGAATGGTAAGAATGGATTTATTTGCATGTAGGTGTCAAGGGAGTTGCTAGGTTTTTATTTTGGTCGGAAGGGGTTTATGAAGTTTTAAATATCTGTGAGTGTATTTCAAAAATGTGTTGTAAAATTAATGTTTGTTTTCTTTTGTTTCAGATGAGGTAGGTTCCATCGCGAGAAAGTTGGCATCGTTGGACGCAAAGGTCAGACTTTTATTATAATTTACTTGGTGTTGATAAAAGTGTAATAATTAGTGATTAGAAGAAGGTAATCTGTGATCGGTAGGTAAAATGTGTAATTAGTTTATATTAATTTGGTTATCGAGTAGAAATTAATTTTGTCAGTTTTGTCGTAATTTGAGAAAATAGAAGATCAGTGCAAAGAAAACCCAAGTGCTAATTTATAAAATGGTAGTATGAAATGCAAAGCTTAGTCGAGGAGCTGCTAACCGGTTTCACATAACTTCAGTCCAGTGCTAACAACTCGAAATAAATTGTCATGGGTTCAAATCCCACATCAGTTTGTCGTTTTAAATTCTTTCATGATTTAAATTTATCTACCATTTTGCTGATAACACCGTGGTGGCAGTTCACCGTAGGCCTTTTAATACTACCCTGTTACAAAGAGTGAGGGTATTTCTTAGTTTCACTTTTTAAAATAGAGATTCAAACTGTTATTATTTTAACGCTGGGCTTTATAATTAATTTCCAAATTGATAAACAGATTAAATTGATTTAATTGTAAGTAGAAATGAGTTAATTTATTTAATTACGGTAAGAAACTTGAATTTCTATTTTTCTTTCTTGATTTAAGGTTTAATCCCAAGTTGTTGTTTTTAGGTTATTCCATATGATCAGCCAATGTGAACGCTTCTGAATTGTTTTTTGCCACATTGGGAATTCCAACGAAAATGGTGAGTTATTTGATTTTAAAGCAAATACTTTCGATTTTCAATTGAAAGTACAGGTTTTTAATTTTAAAGTAAAACTTTCTTTGCGCGTATACACCGATAATCGTGAAAAATTTGAATAATTAATAAATATTAACTCAAACTCATTTTCTTGTCGAAATTAAGGATGATATTTTTCTCGCGCAGGTTGAGCAAACCAGTGGCGTAGCGTAGTATGAGATTGGAGAGGGCCAAGTGTTGCTGTGACCGCTTCTTCTAATGTAAATTTCGTGAGAATCATTAATGTGTTTGTTTGTCTGCTTTTTTATAATTTTGATGGGGTTTTCTGTAAACATTAGGCAATTCTTCAGAGCATTATCCGAAATACTGACCACCATGGGCACTACTCTGTCTATATTATAATATCATAAAAATGCATTGATTTATAATTATATAAATACCAATTGATAGAATTACAGATTAATATTTGAAGGGTACAGGAATAAAACAAGGTAAGTCCATTTTTTGCAAAATGAAACTGTTAATCCCATTTCTTGCCTCTATGTGGCTCTTTCTACATGTAAATATCAAAAATAAAACTAAGGATGTCCACAAAATTTAACGTTGAAAATATAGTATACCGGTATAAACTATAGAAGAATTAAGATTAAAAATTAAGATTTCTCAATATTCTACTTTGTGACATACCCTGTTTTATTCCTGTAGCCTTCATTTATTATAGATTCTTAGATGCTGATCTTCACACTGTACCAACTAGGTAGGGGGGGTAATGCGGCGGAATAACATTTTACTTAAAAAACGAAGGTGTTAATTTATAAATAAAAAAAACTTTAACAGGAATTTTTATTATGTAGGTACTTATTATAAAAAAATCCTTCATCACATGATTTAATTTAATTATAATGTATTGTAGAGTAATTAATTTACCTTACAAACCCTAACTATAAAAATATATTACATGTGAAAAACGATGATATATATATATATTTTTTATAGTAATTAGCGGTTAAATATAAATTGGAAAACCTTGTGATATATACATACAACAACAAACAAAATTTACCATTTGTGCTTTTATTGTACAATACAATAAGGTTTTCTCTTCAATATATTATACAATGTCAAGGGTAAAAATTACGTAACAAAATTTCATACGAAAATGTTTATATGCGGAAACACGGTACAATTATTGTTAGTTAATCTATCGTCATGTGTAGGTGAAACATGCTATTTAATTTTGGCAAAATTATGAAAAAATTTATAATTTTTGCCCCAGTGATTTTATTATTGTTTTTGAGTTTGTTTGTGCGAGTTTCCAAATGCGAAGATACTAACAGTGTTCAATTTGAAGAAAAATGGTTCGAACAATATCTGGATCATTTTAACGTGTGGGACAACCGTACTTTCGATGCGGTAATTTTTTAACTCTAAAAATCGTCCATTCAAAAACGTTTCGAAAAAATTTATAAATCATCTTTTTGTTTCAAGGTTGACAAAATCATGTCAATGCGATCGTTTTTCCTTCAATTCAAGGTGGTTTAATAATTTTTCGAAGCGCATGTTCTCGCAAAGTAAATATTAATTTATTTTCCTAAATCAGAGATATTTCGAAAATAACGAATTTTTTCGACCAAACGGTCCTTTATTGTTGCAAATTGGAGCGGAAGAAACCATCGACGCCGATTCCTTACAAACAGGTCCAAGCTACACTTTGGCGAAGAGAACGAAAGGAATGATCGTCTTGGTAGAGCACCGATATTATGGAAGTAGTTTTCCCTTCGAAGATAGAGAGTTTAGTAACAACCACTTTTTCTTTTTGATTAAGCAATAAATTTGGGATGTTTTGCAGAAATGCCACCGATGAAGACTACACTTATCTTTCTGTCGATCAAGCTCTGGAAGACTTGGCCAATTTCATAGTGTCTTATAAAAATATGACTCCCGGTTTACAAAACAGCAAAGTGAGATTATAAAAAAAAATGCTTGCAGGACCTTTGCTATTATTATTTATCAGTTTTGTTTTAAAATATTCAGAGATAGTAGAGGTATTATGCGCAGATAATAGGATAGGTCCTAGATTGCATTATTTATACTTTTGCGAGTATTAAAAAAAATAGGTTGTAGTGTTTGGTTGTTCCTATGCGGCTTCCCTGGCGACCTGGTTACGTTACAAGTTTCCACATATCGTGGATGCAGCTTGGGCTAGCAGCGGACCGTTGAAGGCCACCCTCGATTTTCATGGTTACTTCTTAAAATTACCTTTTCTTCCTAAATGAACATATCAAATTTTAGAATATTACGAAGTGGCTAACGAATTTTACTCCAACATCAGTTCGGAATGCATTGCACTAATCAGGCAAGGTTACAGGGAGGCCAAAAGAATTATGGAAACGCCGGAAGGGGAAGAATCTGTTAAATCGATTTTTGAGTAAGATTCTGGAAATTTTAATAATATTTGAATCACGAAGGATTCGGATTTATAGAGGATGGGAATGCGGAAACGTGACCGAAATGGATCCCGACTCAATTTTGGGAATTATTCGAAACGTCGTATCAAATCAATACACCGATCCTGATGATGATATTAAAAGTTGTGCATTTTTGCAAAGTAAAATTCGACCACCACCCCGTTCCAACAATTGGCCGCTTTTGTAAACTCAAAAGCCAAGGAAGTGTGTTTCGATGATACCGAATCTGATGGTAAGACCACCTCTTCCACCAAGAAAGCTTCTTTCAGCTTTTTTTGTTGTAGATTTAGGATGGAGATATCAAACCTGCACCCAATTTGGTTTTATCTGTACAACTAGTTCTCCTAAGCAACCGTTTAAGGAAACCAAGTCGGTGATCGATGAGGAAATTGCAGAATGTGCCGAAACCTTCGGTGATGGGTATATTTAGCACGAATTTGTCTTACAAAGGACTTAACTGTTGTTCGTGTAGATTCAACATTGGCTTACTTCAACGAGGAATTGATAGATTAAATCGTGTTTACGGATCGACGAATATCAAGGTAACCAGGGTCCTTACGGTACACGGGACCCACGATCCCTGGCACAAATTAGGGCTGTATCATCAAAATAATGACGAGGCTCCAGTGCTTTTAGTTAAGGGTAATAAATATTCGTCGTGTATATATTGCACTGTATCATCCCTTTTTTAGGAACTTCGCATTGTGCGGATGTTACTGCCGACGATACTAATATTCCTCAACTTAAGGAAGCTAAAAATAAGGCTTACAAATTAATTGAGAAATGGATAATGCATTCTTAGGACTGCAAAATTAAAATTTGAATGCGAAATGACCCATTAAAAATTATTTTAAATTGAATTAGTTTTTATTGCGACCAACTTAAATGTCTTATTTACCTTCGCACGAATTTTTATACCGAGTGTTGTCGTCGATGTTTTGCTATAGAAAAGCAAGTCACGTCTATTATCTTTCAAATAATCCACTTTGTAATGGTGAATAATAATCCCTTCTAACGAGCTTAAGTAGATAACGAGGTTATCAATTTAGGTTCGAAAAATGAGAAGAAAACAGAACACTCACGCGACGCATTTACGTTAGCACGCAATGGCGTTTTCAAAAAGTGCGATCATTTTAGTGTTGTGTGTGTTGTGCTGCGTTTTTGTTGAAAATGCAGTGTAAGTGAAAGCATTTGGGGTAACATTCAATTTCAAAATTTTTTTCTTAGTGGAAAAAATATCAACAATTTGAAGAGAGTGATCCTGGAAGAAATAATTTCGCACGATGAAATCGACGTTCTGTTACCCCCAACCAACGTCACAGGAAAGAATTTACAATTTTAACGTTTTAATCTTGTAATTTATTAGGTCATTCATTTTAGGTGGTCCAATTTTGGTGGAAGTCTTCGTCCATATTATAAACATCGACGAAATAAACGAAGAAAAACAGGCATGTAATTTGACAGACTGCAATTTCCAAAAATGTTATTTTTTTGTATTAGGAATCAAAATTCACTTTTCTTCTTCGGCAAAGATGGACGGATCAGCGATTGAAGTACGAAAATCAAAACTTATTCGACTACATTTCAGTACCCAACGTCCATTTAATTTGGACGCCGGATTTCTATCTGCTTGGTGCGAAAAAGAGCTGGGGATACGAAGTACCCAATCCAAATAGCTTTCTTCGGATTTATCCCAATGGAACAGTTCTATGCAGTAGACGAATAACCTTGACCAGACACTGTCCGTTAAATTGGAAAAACTTTCCCTTCGATTTTCAAGTCGCTCAACTATCATTTTCAACCTGTAAGCATCAATAATTTTGTTTGCTTTAATTTACAGTATTACAAAGCTCAACGTGATATTTTCACACTTATGTTTAATTTTTAAATTTTAAGATGGATCGACCACCGATGACATCTTGCTAAAATGGACGGACGATAAGCCTCTCACCATCAGCAGAAAAATTAATCTACATCTGTTAACTTTACAGCAATTCAATTTAAATTCGAAAATCCACAAGGCAAATACAGGTAGCTAGCTGCATAAAATTCTAAATCAATTTTACGATGCGATTAATTAAAATGTTAACAGGAAATTACAGTACCCTCGAGATCGATTTTCTTCTAAAACGAGAATTGTCGTATTATTTGATCCAAGCTTACATACCAACTGCCATGCTGGTGATTGTATCGTGGTTTTCATTCTGGCTCAACAGAAAATTGTTACTTCCACGTTTGTTGATAAGTAATCCACCCAAAAATGAAAAGCTCTGTCACTTTTGTTCTTTTCAACTTTTCAGATCTCTCGGCTTTGGTGACCCTCGCAATGGCAGTTTCCGACCTCAACAGGAACGTTCCAAAAGTGTCGTACAATAAGGCCCTGGATTACTTCACCGGAATTTCCTTAACGTTCATTATGATGTCGTTTGTTGAAACAGTGTTGGTTCATGCATTGCAGTATTCAACCGAGAATAACGACGAAAAACACGTTTTGAATGGAGATATACCGGTAAAAATAAAAAAAATGTATTGAATTTCTTATCTTCTTTTTTTTTAGACAAAAAAGGTGGAAAAATCTAAACTGCAATGTCTGATTACAAAGTTATCGGAAAAAGTGAACTACATCGATGTTGGAGGACGGATTTTATATCCGGTTTCTTATTTACTCTTCTGCGTTATTTATTTCGCGGTTAATATACACTCAGATTAAACAAAGGACAAGTTTGATTGAGAAAAATCCAATCGGGTTGATTTATATGTTATGTAAAAATTTTATTTTATTTTAAATATACGGAATCTTGGCGTGCAAAAGAATTACAGTATTTTTTTACCCTTCCGCCTGTGGTATTTTTAAATAATCTGTTTGAAAGTGAAATATTTTATGAAGGGGATGACTCCAATTTAGGGGATAATTCGTTTAGCAATTAATTTTTGAATATCATTAGTTAACCCTATGTGTATTTTCTCTAAGGGTGTTGAATATATTACGCACAAATTCGTGTACGCGTTTTACTTGATCTGAATTTCTGAAATCTGTTCAATTTAATTATTTTATGAAGGTTTTTGATTTCATTGCTGCTACTAAACTTGAGATGGCGCTGCAATTCAAAAGTTAATGATTTCAATTTTATATTTTGACGTTTTGGAAAAATGTATTTAAAAATTGGGGTTCAAAGGTTTGAAGCCTTTTGTGACGTGGGGAAACAGAAAGAGCACATTATAATTCCTAAACGTCCGCAGTATCGATTTTACTTGACCCTAATACGAAAGCGACTAGGCTCGCCCCCACATTATTAAAATAATACTCTTCCTCCAATTCGATCGCACCCTAATCCCCCTATCTCTGCATTCCTCTTCCTGTAACGCATAAATAAATAATTAGTGAAAAACAGATAGTCGTAGTTCGCAGTTGGCCGAAATTCATTTAATTTTACGTCATATTTTATTTTTGCAAATTATTAAACTTCAGAGAAACAATCGACAAACCGCCGACTTTTATTGGCTTAATTTTGTAGAAACTAAACAAAAATCGCACGAAACGAGAATGCTTTTGTTTCTAAATCGCGTAAATCACACTGTAATATACCGATGTACCTAGATGGCAGCACATATTGACGAATTTGCTAACTTCAATTGTTTTTAATAAATGCTTTTTTTAGAATTAAACTGCGTGGTTCTTATTGGCCAATAATATTCGTAAAATCGTCGCCATTTTGAAGGTTGAAGTATTCAAATTTTTTTTTCGAATTTTCTGGGTTTACAACATTCCGTAGTCTAAAAGAGAATCTGCATTCGGTCGGATTGTAATCAAATAAATCGGGAGTTCCCCTGTGAGCCGAACCGTTACCGAATCCTAATAACCTGGACCGGCGATAATATTTTCAAAAGTATAAATAAAAGACTCTGGGGTGACAGTATTTTACAATTTTTTTTTATTTTTCTAAAAAAAAGTCCCTCGTTTCCCGATGGGTTTATCTTATACTTCGTTTCGACTTTTGGGCCATGAGCAGTAAGTCCAAATACAATCTACCGATCTGGTGGCACTGGTGGCAGCGCCGCCACTAGGACATGTGGGGAAAATTTTAGAAAAAAATCATCAATGAAAATATAAAAATAAATTAAATTAAAAAATATTAATACGGCCTAAATTATTAAACAGTAAAAATTACTCTTATTTTGATGTTGATACGCTATATTAGTCCAGTTAATGTTCAGGTTTGTAACTTGGCTAAATTGAGTGTACCAAAGCAGAGACCGTGTAGCAAAACTTATTTTATTGCATTTAATTGCACAATTACCTCAATTAAAACATGAGGCGCATCGTCCCTTTCTTTGGAACACTCAAATTAGCCAAGTTACAAACCTGAACATGAACATTTCACTGCAGGGATGTAAATCTAATATGTTTTAAAGAAAGATTTAGTGAGTTGTAACTCTGAAAATTTTGTTTATTTCAAATGTCGAAAAAAGTTCTTTTTTCAATTCTGAATCTTGCTTGTAGCGGCATAAAAGCTGACGCCGACCCTGACAAGGGTATTTTATACCTACTTCCCCTCTCACCCTTCCCTTATCGCCATCTACGAATGAAAATTTAATTTCAGCGACAACTGCCATTGTCTTTTGCCTTCGGGCATTATATTTAGGGGACTGTGGACTACCCAGGTCTACTACGTCCTTCATCGGGCTGGTTTTTGCAAAACAAATCAGGCAAGTTTAACGTGGAATCCGAACCACTGCACAAAAGAGTCTTATTTGAAATTGGACCGCCTTCTTTCCAGCCGTGAGCGTTTCGCGAAGAATAAAAGACGTAGTGATTTTATGTAGTTACAGATGTACCACTCCGATACAGTAACTTTAGGTTCCACTCTTATTTCTAACTTATGCCGATTTCTTCACCTAGAGATAAATTAACAAAGTAACCAATCAGACAGCAGCAAAACAAAACAATCAGAAATATGATTGGCTACTTCGTTAATTTATCTTATAGATAGATTATCTAAGAGATATCTTTAGTTGAAGAAATCGAGCATTAATAGTTTCAAACTTATGAAAATTTTCACGCAAAAATCCATTCTTACCGTTTTTGACATCGACTCAATCATGGCAACTTTCTTAAATTCAAACATAGCATTCTTAACTTTAGGATATCAAATTACTTATTGCTTTCTGCAATGATAGTTAAATCTGACATTCTTCAATTTCAAGAATGGTGAGTAAAAGAAAAAGATATTCTTAAACTGTGAGTTTCTTCCTCTTTCCCTCAAAAAACCAGGTTGCGGCATTTGTTTAATCTCGACTTGTTCTTCTTCACACCTCAAAATAAAAAGCTATAATTACCTTATGGATTATCCTGATCTTGTTGAGGGAGGAGTTAAAAATAACGAGATACTTCAATTAAATAAAATCACTTGTCACGTGTTTCGACCTGACAAGGTCATCGTCAGACGCAATATTGAAAATTAATTCGTTAAATGTTGCAATTCTAAAAAAATTAAATTTTGAAATATCTATAAACTGATGACGGAAGATATAAGCCTATCTCGTTATCGTTATCAATATCATGATCCGACGATGACCATCTGGGATCGAAACGCGTGTTTTGAATCCCAGACAAAGTATCTTATATCTTTTTAATTTACCTGCAGTTATTTATGATTTTCTTAGGTAATATTTTGGCCATTCTTTTTGTTAATTTGTATATTATCAAATGCAGATTTGAAAAATCATATATTTCTAAGACATAAAAATCGATCATATTTAATAAATTACAAATTTTAATACAAAAATAATAATAGATACCACTAGAACCTGCTCTAAATTTGTTCGAACAGAACATCCAAGATTAAAAATCTAAAAGACGGCCCTGATATAATGTAACTTATAATCAGTTACTCGCAAAAATGACCTTGATTACAAATTACAGTACTATTAGTTCAGTTTATTACCGACAGATGTCGCGACATTACGACTCACCATAATATTAACGTCAAGTTCTGACCTTTTTTTACATATTATTTACATTTTTCAACCCCTCTTCTTTTAGGTTTTTTTTTTTTATTATAATTTTTAAATAAGTCTTTTATTACCTCTTCAATTTTGCTGTAGCGATAACATTAAATTATCAACCGGTTTAGCTGCAATTAAAAAAAGAAACAACTTGGGTCCTTTAAATTGCGTCAAAATTTGACATCGCAATTTTACTACCATAGCATTGACGTTAATGGATAAAAAAAAAAACCTGGAGAATTATGATGCAGAGGCAGGAAATAAGATCAAAGACCAACCAAGGCCAAGTAATTTCAGCAGCTGCCCGTATTTTGAACCCAACACAAAGCGCGGGCCGTACCTTTCTTTCAACCGGCCCGCCCCATCAAGCGCAGTGGTGAACTCGCATCTAGAAACGCCCCTTGGGTAACTCCCATATCAATTTTCTCCGCGTTCCTCGTTCTCTCATTTTAATAATTTTACAACCAAAATGTCGATTTTTTTTCTCGGAAAGTACAAGGAGTACGGAAACGAATGATACGGCAAATGAAAGATGGTAAAAAGGACGTCGTGCTGTATTTTTTTAAACAGTCAAAGTGACCGCGTTTCCGAGATATTGCAATAATAAAAAAGTGCTTTGTTCTGTATGCCCTGAACTGTCGTATAGGTAATTTTGCAAAATATTATCATCTTGCATTTGTTTTATTTTGCATCGGGTACGTTTACATTATTTTTGATGTAATGAGAATGTATTCTAATTCGTAATGAAAAAATTGCTAATCTAAAAATAAATTATTTATTTTCTAAAATTTCGGACTGAAACAGCAAAGCCTTTTTTATTTGGTCGGATTATTGCACCGTACGATGACGTTTAATGGGCTGAAATTACTTGTGATATATGGAATGTAATTTTAAGTGATTTGAACCGAGGTCGTCGACCCATATCAGTTAACACCGAAGGGCAAGAAGTGCGACCCGAAATTAACGAATATTTTTTTGAATTATTACATACTTAGATACTCGTTATCTATACGTAAACACACGAAGAGTAATCGTATTTGTCGTGCTGTATTTAATCCGTCGCCATATCTTCGGATTAATTTAAATATTTTGAAATTATTTAACCTAAATTCGAAAGGTGATGCCGTAAATATGTTCGTTCGTATGTTCGATGATATCTTTGGGAAAATACATCGTAGGCTTGAGCATCAGGCACTACGGGGTTCATCGATCTTGTCACTGTATCGGATTTACAATGACGGATTAAGTACCTATCGAGGCCGCCTTTAAATTAGGATTTTAATTAAATTAGGTTATGTTTGCGGAAATGTATTAAATTTCAAAATTTTGAACATCCGAAGGAGAGCCGATAATCCTCGCTTTAATATTTAGTCGTCACATTCTAACCGTTATCGTTGTTGCATCTAAATGGCCATAATCATTTCCGTTTCGGTTAGATAAATTATTATTATTACACAACCCACTCGAAAATATTTACTTAGGTTAATGCTAGCGAGATATTTTATTATTTCGTATTTTTAGCGGTGTAAACTTGGCTTTTAAGTACGAGGGTTCTGATTACTCAAGGGTATACGGTAAAGTTGCCGAGAGCGAAGGCTTGTGCAGCAGGAGAAAAAGGTAAACAAGATGTGACGTAATGGAAAAATAAAATGTGTACAATATTGTGAACTTCCAACTGAGCGCTGCTGCCTGCTATATACGTTGTGTGGCCTTTATTCTGATGGCACATTTCGTAAACGATCGTGTCTTTTCGTAAAAGTAGGTATGTAATTGAAATGAATCATGCTGTAAAGGACGAAGAAATCTATAAATAGGTAGCCTACGTCGAACTTATACTGTCTCTTTATATAAACTTCATTTCGCTATTTTTTTCCGTTCTCGCGATAACATTGTTTGGCTGGGAATTAACAAACGCTACTCGTTAACGATAATAACTCCTTATCGGTTTGTTTATAATAATTAAGTCGATTCATGTAGATTTTATGGCAGAATTTCTTATCGCTTTTGTGCTCTATCAGCACGATGAACTTGAGACGTAACCCGTTTGCGATGAATACTTAAATTTTGTCGAGATATCGTAGAAACGCAAGTTTTAGAGAGATAGCATCGCGAGATATTAAGGGCTTAGCAGTTAGCACTTTCTATCTCGCGATAATGTATTATGCTAGGGCGAAGGAATTATTACGACTTGGTATAAAAAATGTTTTAGCTTTTAGCAATTACGTTCCAAATCTTCGTGTAAACACGGCAATGCCTGATGTAAATATCGAATACGCGGAAATTTCTACCAATAGCATGGTAGGCATCTGATGGTTCAATCCAACAAACGCGATGTGCTCCTTCACAAGTATAAAGAAAATTGTGATTTATACGCGGGGGTTTATGTATTTAATATGCACATGGGTTAAACAGCCTACTCACCTTTAACACGTTTTTGAGAATTTCGAGTTTATTGACGGATCTGCAGATTTTTGAATATTTTAGGTAGACGTATCGATTCGGGCTGTTTTACACTCTGTATATTGCTTATTAAATTATCGTGCTTATTCGACCAATGGCGATATGATGTATTAGGTATTAAATTTAATTTTGAAAAGGAAAAAGCATTTACAGCACTTCTGATTGTTATTCGTACATTTTAATTACTAAATCTACTTCTTCAAGCAACATACGCGGAAACTGTTGTGCATGTTGTTCGGAGCCTGGGCCGGTAAGAAAAAGAGTAAATAGCGGGTAGGCCGGTTTTTCTTTGAGGGCCAGAGACCACACGCAGCTTCTGAAAATATGTAATCACATAAAATCATTTTTAAATTAATTAGTTTGAACATTGCCGTATTAAATTGTATATTTATTGTTTTGTTTATTTTTTCTTTATTTCAGAGTAAATTGTTTGTTTCAATTTTGTTTTTCTTGAACTTCGGATTTCTTGTTCTTAAAATTACGATTTCGCAAAAAGTTTAGCATTATTGTTCACCGAAAAGAGTATTTTTTCAAGTCTTTTCAAATTATGTTAACGATGTTGTAAACATCTTGAATTGTTTTTGATTCCATGATAGAACAGAACATGAAAAAACAGAACAATGATAAAACAGAACATTGACAAAAGAGAACACTGAAAAATGAGAATCACGGAATAAAGTTTTGTGGGGAAGTTGTCCAAAAATTACCTTTCGGTCATTTTCCATTATTGGATATCTTACGAACCTTTTAGAATATTCTCCTTCAAAGTATCAATAATTAACTTAATTCTATATCTAACTATCGGTCTTTTCTACATTCTACTATATCTTCCGATTGCTCTATTTTCAAGAGGGTATCCTAGCATTGGAAAGCAACGGAAACCACCCATGAGTTATACTCCCATGAAAATTCATCTTGGCTTCGGCGAAGCTGGGTCACGACGCTTCTGTCAAGAAGCAAAACGACCAAGAAGAAGAATCCTAGCATTTAATACCTGACTACCAGCTTTACACGCCTTCCAAAGCATGGAGACGGTCACACAAAGTTTTACGTTAGCAGTTGATCGCGCTAACGACCACGCCAATGACCGCGTCTTTCTATATCTGCCTGATTTAATTATGACCAAATTCAATGATGTTGATGCCCCCCGCCCCGATGACGCCCATGGATCCGATGTTGACCTCTCTGAAAGTAATGTATTCCATTTAAAACTGGGAAAACATACGTAGATCTGCGCAACGTCGTAAAACGGCTCAAAAGTCGCTACAAAGTCCTTCAAGAGGATTAAATACTTTCTGCTCCATTAACAAAATTTTCCAATTGAAATCTATTAAAAGCATCAAAAATGTATTTCTTTTCGTGTTTACAATTTGAGGGTTCAAGAAGCTTCATAAAATGTTAAACGCAATATCTTCGTGAATTTTTTTCATTTAAATGTGTTAGAAACACTAAAAAAAGTTGTTCGTTTTCAAAATTTTAATGATTAGGGTCAATAAGCCCCTTCGTTTTTTCTAAAATATGTTCAGAAATTAACTGCTCGTTTTATCGCATGTTATGCCGCATTGAAATGTCTAGAACTGGGAAAATGCGCTTGAACTGACATAAACGTTGTAAAATAGCTCACAAATTCTTGCGAAATCCATATTTTTTTTAAATTTTGTGCTTTGTAATAAAAAATGTCTTGAAGACTGTGATCGCTCAAAGGAATTGCCCGGTAACTAAATTATTGCCAGACTGGGACTGTTCGAGCGCATTCGCCATTGGCCTTACGGGAGGACTTAGGTTAGGAATTCAATTAATTTACTTCTGGTTTATGTGTTCTTGTGTTTTGGCTAAAAAAATGTCGGGGTAATATAAAATAACAAAAGAGTTGTGTACGTTACTGTTTTTGTTGTACTGAACCGTTATTATTCGAATCAATCTCGCTCTAGGAAAACTGTCACGTATGTTGCTCGGAGGTTTATCGGCAGCGCGTTATCGATGGTGTGTTGCTCGAAGCAGGATTTAATGCTTTTTAACACGGTCAAATTATGTTATTGAATTTTTTTTAATGATTATCGACGTATGTTGCTGTAATTAGATAAAATAAAGGAAAATTACTTCTCGCAACCGGGAAGAGGCTTTCACCGTGCTGCAATCGACCTAATAGTACCGAAAAAAGTAATTATCAAGGCTAGGGACATCCCCGAATGTCATCGGTGTAAAGTTCAATCTAAATACTATATCTCGGTGGTTTGCCATTGCTGGGAAGATGGGAAGACGATGAAAACTCAAGTTTTTACTTTGCCCAAAGTTCAATCGGATGCTCTGCATTGGTGGTCACGCATTTAACCACCACGGCGCGCCGTCTCTTATCTGATTGGTGTGCCTGGGGGGTATTCCATAACCCCCAGACCCCCCGGTCGTGAAAATAGTAAGTTTTAGTTTAGTTTATCTTGTTTATTTTAAAGTTGTGAATCCGAAAATTGTGAAAAATCATCAGTGAAATCCATAAGTTTGGAAATTCGTCTTTCACAATTTGTGTATGCCTGGGGGGTATTCCATACCCCCAGATCCCCCCGGTCGTAGAAGCCGTAAGTTTTAGATTAGTTTATCATATTTAATTTAAAGTTGTGAATGCGAAAAATTGTGAAAATCATTAGTGAAATCCATAAATTTGAATTTGATCTATCACAATTGGCGTGTGCCTGGAGAGTATTCCTTACCCTTCAGACCCTCCCGCTCGTGAAAGCCGTAAGTTTTAGATTAGTTTATCATGTTTAATTTAAAGTTGTGAATGCGAAAAATTGTGAAAAATCATCAGTGAAATCCATAAGTTTGGAAATTCGTCTTTCACAATTTGTGTGTGCCTGGGGGTATTCCATACCCCCAGGCCCCCCGGTCATAAAAACCGTAAGTTTTAGATTAGTTTATCTTATTTAAAGTTGTGAATGCGAAAAATCATTAGTAAAATCCATAAATTTGAAAATTGATCTATCACAATTGGCGTGTGCCTGGAGGGTATTCATTACCCCCAGACCCCCGGTCGTAAAAATCGTAAGTTTTAGATTAGTTTATCTTGTTTAATTTAAAGTTGTGAATGCGAAAAATTTGTAAAAGTCATCAGTGAAATTCATAAGTTTGGAAATTCAAAATATCAAAATTTGTGTGTGCCTGGGGTATTCCATACCCACCAGATCCCCCCGGTCGTAAAGCCGTAAGTTTTAGATTAGTTTATCATATTTAATTTAAAGTTGTGAATGCGAAAAATTGTGAAAAATCATCAGTGAAATCCATAAGTTTGGAAATTCGTCTTTCACAATTTCTTGTATGCCTGGGGGGTATTCCATACCCCCGAATCCCCGGTCGTAGAAGCCGTAAGTTTTAGATTAGTTTATCTTGTTTAATTTAAAGTTGTGAATGCGAAAAATTGTGAAAAATCATCAGTGAAATCCATAAGTTTGGAAATTCGTCTTTCACAATTTGTGTGTGCCTGGGGGTATTCCTCACCCCCCCCCCATACCCCCCGGTTGTAGAAGCCGTAAGTTTCAGATTAGTTTTCTTGTTTAATTTAAAGTTGTGAATGCGAAAATCATCAGTGAAATCCATAGGTTTGGAAATTCGTTTTTTACAATTTGTGTGTGCCTGGGGGTATTCCATACCCCCCAGACCCCCCGGTCATAAAAGCCGTAAGATTTAGATTAGTTTACCTTGTTTAATTTAAAGTTGTGAATGCAGCGTAGTGTATAGCCAGGGCAAGCGGCCATTTGCTCCAGAAAAATTTATGATTGACTTATGTACAAAGGTCATTTAGATTAGTTATTATCAAACTAAAAGTTTCACATTCTTATGAAAGCAATTGTTTTACTTGACTGTTATCGACAAGCGACAGTAAAGTAACTTTATAATGTTGGTAGCAGGCCATCCGCCATAATTTTATTTAACATTTAGTTTCGCCCATTGCCAACAGTAATGCTTATGTTACTTATATAAAATGCATGTTCGTTATTTACTGGGGGGGGGGGTCATCAATCATATAGAGGTATAAAAGCTGATGCCGACCTTGGCCTTGGTATTCTAATGCCAATTTTTTCTTTAAACCATTTAAGATTTGGGATCCTTTCACATGCAATTACCACAAATATCACACATGGTAAGCCGTTTGTGTTAATGTATAATCTAAAGACAAAAAAAATTTACTCCTTTCCAAGGCTTAATCCTTAAGGTCAAACCATTTTTGGCCCCCTTCCTGTCCAATTGTTACGAAATTTGCATTAGTAGAAGTGGGTTAAAACAAAAAACGGCGCGGCGCCTCCAAAAATACTACCTTTCAGGTCTCATTATGCTACCGGATGCTTTGGAAGGCACGTAAAGCCGTCGGTCTCCCTGAATCGATTAATTTACAAGATTTACAATAAAGCAGAATTAATTTTCCAAACAAAAGCACGGGTTTTGTGCATATCATAATATCTTTACAAGCACAGCTGGATTTTTGTCATCTACGTTCTTGTCTGTTTTTACAAACACAGGAATATAGAAAAGAGCGAGAAACCGTGATTGTATTCGTTACCGCGTCGAAGTCCGTTGAATAAGAAAGTTTGAACGTATACGCAAACACTGTTTTGGGTCCTCAATTTTTTCGTAAAATTTGTTTTTCCAAGAAATTTAATATGTTAATGTATAGTATCTACTTATCGCCAATTATCTCAAGGGTATTGATAATCTTGAAATAATTTTATGACAGTTTTGAAAATCTCATTGCTCTGTAACAACCTTGTGCCACTTTTGCCCGAAAGAAACATGTTTGGGTAAAGTTGTGATAATCTCTTGGAAATTTTTTTTTGCAATCCTACGATCGCTTTCAAATTTCAATGTTTTTGTGATTGGTTCGCTCACCTGATTGAATGGGCGGATTTAATTGGATTTCTGTCGGTAAAAAATGTTCTATGCAAAACTAATTAATTTCTTTTTAGGCTACAAAAACATCCGAGGGCAGCTTCATTACCTATGTATTTGCAAATACATGTAAGAAGACGAAGAAGTTATAAATTGGTAGAATTTCGGACGTCAGCGGCTGATGCAGATCTGAATAACCAGTTTTTATATTGCTGGATTTTGCCGTTAATTAGAAAAACGTTTGACATAAACGACCCCCCTGCCCGCATGAACAAATATTATTTAAAGGTGAGGTCGGTGAATTAATTTATTATTTAAGTTCATTCAAATGTTTTAATAAATATTATTAACATTATCTTCTTTGTTTTTATAATATAAAATAAGGAAACCTATAAGCACAAGTAGTAAAGGAACTGCAATTTCCTTTTCGGGTAGATATCCTGTGCTTAAAAATTCAATTAATTTTATGATTCTTTAAGTTTTTTAAATTTTATAAAATATATTGCATGCTTGAGATTTTTTTTCAGAAATTTACGTGAATTAATCGAGCTAGCTGAAGAATTTAAACCAGTAGCACTAAGAGATACTCGCATATAAAATGCAAATCCGACTTTGTAAAAGCGGTTTACTTGTTAAAAACTTAACCAAGTCTCAAATTTATTGAACTCGAACGCAATAGAAAAATTTAATTTTAGAAATTCTTCAACGTTCAGATTACAATTTAGATAAAATTAAATAGGAGATGCTTCTCTATTATCTATTTTTACCAGAAATTAGCATTGAGGTTGTTGTCAACTTAAAAATAGGACTAATTTTACCGGTTTAAACAAAACGGGTCAAACGTTTACGAGCGCATGTAAGGTTCCGCGTGTCGGGATGGCGTTGTGACTTGTTTTTAATTGCGCTCACAGTAAAACGTTTTACAAGCCTGGAAGGACGGTAAAATTGTTGTAATTTTTTCATAAACAGTGAGATATGGATTTTTTTAAAACATCGTCCACTTTGCCTAGCTGTTCGACAACACTTGAAACTAAACATAATAATAGCTATGAGCTGTGCTGGTAGCGGTGCCCAATTTACGCAATCGAATTTACAATGTAGAAATTTTTCTACATGGCCTAGTATGTTTTGTTAATAAAGCATTGTTCACCGCGCTACTAGAATACTTTAAATTATTTTTTTGCTGCTATTCTTAATATTATCGACATATTTCCTCGGAGCGAATTTTCCGAGGGTTAATTCAAAGCCTTCGTTCAGTATTAGGGCTCTTTGTATTTGCTTGAGCCAAGACATGTTGCTAGCAAGTAAGCGCCGAGACTTTTAACTTCAATTGAGTTACTGTTTGGATAGGAAGTTTCGCGATTTTGCTGTTCTTCTGTTTGTACTTTGCATCCATCAAATTTATAAGCTACTCTAGAAATCAATCATTCTTGTATCTGTCATAATAGTTCTTTATACGCGGGAGGGGGGAGCAATCTCATCAGCGGATTTGAATTATCTCTTCTATAATACGATAGAGCGACTTGCCCCATATGAGGGCAACGGATTTAAATGTGATTGACCCAATCGCCAATTCGTGGAAGTGATCTTTAGACACCACTGTTTTGGCGCAAAACTGGCACTTTTCCTGCTTTAAAATAGCAGAAACACTTCCTAATGCTTGTATGTGTACGAACTTCATAGAATTTAGAAAACTGGTGGCAAATATATAACTATAGCAACCTACCGTACGACTCATTTGTGCAGTTTGTCGATCAACGCTCACCTGAACCTTGAAGCTTACTCTCGTACTTACCTGATCTTACCGGTCGACTAGTAAATAAAATGAAAGACGGTGAATTATAGAAAACTTAATTTTAATTATTTTATTAAAAATGAAAAATATATTACATTAGTAAGCTTATCTAGATATCTTTGTGACACTATATTCAATAAAAACAAAAATAAATAAGAGAAAGTAACAATACAACAAAATAAAGTTACGCCAATCCGTCCAACATAATTTCAATTCGTTTACCACATAGCAATACAATAACGGTCAATTAAAAAAAAATTAATCATGATTCCATAACAATAACGATTTCATAATAATATATAACGTAAATAGAAAATTCTTCCTACTAAACGCTCAATTCAATAGTGTGCTATGATTTCGAAAGACTTTGCAGATATTTTTCGTACTGCATCAACGGACCCGGGTTCATGTTCAACCAGTTTTGGTGGTTTTGCATTTCGAAGTGTCGCAAAATGAGAGCTTGATGCATCGCTGCTAATTGATTCTGTGTAGGATTCACGCACATATTGGCGGGGAAGTTGAAATTGGCCGTTAACTGTGCCAGGTTTTGTATGTTGTATTTTTCTAGGAGCTGATTGGAAGTTAGAAGTTGATTATCGCTGTGGGGTGTTACGTTTTTCGAATTAATTTTTGACACGCTAGGCGACGAGGTGGCGATCGATGATGGAGATTTGCGTGACGACGATTTTTGCACGTGGATTCTTTGCCATTAGGAGATTTTGTTTTTGGAGAAATGCTCGATTTGTTGTTGGACTGTTGGGGTGAGGGTATTTTGGGAGATGTGCTGTAAGCTCGAGGGATGTTGAGAAGCGTACCCATTTCTTGTCGCACGGGCGAATGCAACGGATGCCGAGGTGACGTCGACGTGTTTGGAAGTTTTGGCGACAGTCGAGTTTCGATTTCCAAATTTGGTTTGGCAGGAAACGCACTTCTTCCTAAATTATTCGAATTTTGTGTAACAGAAACCGTGTAATTTAAACCAAGACTTGGCGAATGCAAACTGGTAACCGTTTGGGGTGAAATCTTTGATGATATGTAGGTGTTGAAGTCTTTCAACGGTGGATTGCCGATCTTTTCGGTCAATTTCGTCTTTCTCTTATTGGCGATGCGAGGCACATTTAAAGGTGACTTTAAATGTGAAATCGGCAACATTTCGGGCAAAATTTCGTTCATGCTTTCGGACAAACTCGCCTCCTCGTTCTTCTCTTGATCCATTTTTGTCTTTTTGATCAATTTGGACGCAATTTCCGAGATTCTCCTTTTTGGCGTCTGTTTATTATTTACAACGTCTGTTTTCGCAAGAACCGTTTGGAATTTACTGTTAAACTCGGGTTTTTTGATAGCCTCTTCGAACATTTTTTGAAAAGTTTGTGGTGTTCGAGGGTTCAGTTTCGCCAGGTTTTCTTTCGGCGGAACTTTGGAAGAAACGATGGAAGTAGAAGGAGAGGTTTTGCCTTTCAACGACGCGGTAGATTGGTAACTACTTTTTGACGTCTGTTCCTCTTCCTTCATCTCTTCTTTTATTTCGTTTTCACAAAAATCGTACGGATCGACTTTCTCAATTTTTTTAACGCCACCCTCTTCGTCTTCCACCTTAATTTCGACTTTGTTTACCTCCACGCTCGTGTTTAACCTCTCTAAAATGCTGAGTTTGGGTCGCTCGCTGAAGTCGCTATTTTTCAGCGACACCGCGGATGGGGTGGAAGGCCTATCGGGGATTTTAAGAATTTCGATGTAATTTTGTACTGGTTTTTGAATACTCGAGGGTGTGTTATTGTCCTTCTCGCTTTTAACTGTCACCGAAAGGGATGCGGGTATGTTTATCTTGTAACTATCGAACAATAGCGCCTGTAGATTGTTACCAGTAATGGCCTTGTCGGTTTCCATTATTTTCGACACACTTTCGTTGACATTGTTCACGATTTTTAAGATTTCCGAGTTTTTTGAATTGGGACTTTTCTTTGGTTTTTTAGAAATTGGTTTTTCGAACGACTGTTTTCGTTTTAACGTTTCCTTCGGCAGCGTAGCCTTCGGGGGAGATGTTGGAACGGCATTTTTCGCGGTTAATTCAAACGATTTCAAGAAATTGGATTTCTCTTCGTCTACTTCTGGAGGCGGTTCCGCAACGGGCGGTTCTTCCTTTTTGAGATTTTTATCCGATTTTGGCGTTGCCGATTTTTTGACCATTTGTTTGGTGATTTTTATGCCGATCGGCAGGCCATTTTTATTGGAAACTTTTTGAATTTTAGTGATTATTTCCATGTTGTTACTTCTGTCCAATGTCAAATTTGTGTATTCTTCCTTTTGTTTATTTGTTTCCTCTTTCTTTTCGTTATCACATATTTTATCGCTTACAATTGCTGGTTTTTCGATTGCGATTGTAATTTTGTCGCTTTTATTATCAGTTTTGAGATTGCAGGTACTTTTGACGTTTTTGTGTGCTTTCTTTTCGCTAGCTTTCGTGCTACAAATTTGGTCGTGCTTAATCAATTGCGGTTGTATTAAATAATCGAAGTTATCGTTCACTAAACTTTTGTCTGTAATTTTAAAAAAGAACTTCATCGGTTCGTTCTGTAATTGAAAATAAATTTCGTTGTAAAATTGGATTATGGGTTCATAAATAATATAAATCTTACCCTTTTATACGAGTAAATGTAGGCAATGTCGATTAGGGTGTAGTGATCAGGTAAAGGCACCCTCTTATATAGCATATCGATCTGAAAGAGACAAAGTGCTGTAGTTAATTGGGACAGAATTTTTAAGTCCAATTTAATGGTATCGATCCCGATTTAAATCAATTAACCGAATTTTAAAAGCTAAAAGTTTACACTTTTGTATTGATAATTGACAGATTAATTGCGTACGTGTACATCGCGAGGCTAATAAATCATTTAACACATTCGCGGCCAAATACCTAAGCGATTAGTGATGTCTGATGTCGCGCCACCAAGAACATCGTCGGCGTCTTAGTTTATTTAACATTTGATTTTTTGTCTGCACAATCGTAAGTAACATACAATTTTATGATTTGGTACGGCAGTAAATGTGCTAAATTAGATGTACAAGTTACGGTAATCACAGTTACATCGCCCGAAGCCGTACTTACGCAGCTCGAAACAGGAAGCTTTATCAAAGCGCGAAAATTTATTGCATTTGTAGATACCAAAAATGAACGGATCGAAATTAAATATAATTGTTCCTGTTTCAATCTCCGATTTGAGAATACAGCCCGAATGTTGCTCGGACCTAAATACTAATAATACACTTACGTGATATTGATTTGTGTCGACGTTATATTTATTACGAATAAATTTCTTCAGCACCGCAACTCGACACATTCCAGGGCACTGTAGAAATCTCTTAATTGCCGAATTTTCTTCGTTCTCTCCGAATTGGGTCTTGTTTTTATTATTAACATCCTCCCCCTTGCCAATTAGTTCCGGCATTAAGATCGCCCCGGGAGCGGAATCATCGCTGAAACAATAGAGAAAACTTTGTTGAAGCTGTAAAGAGTATTCTAAATATTACGCAAGGTGAAATAATATAATATACAGAGTGTTATATACAAAACGGGACGATGGTCGGAGTGTGTTGTTCATCTTCGCGATATCAAAAGTAAAATTAATCCATCAATAAGTAATTACAGTCAATTACACGGTCGTAAATAAGAAGCTGGGTTTGAAATGGCCACGCTACATAAAATGTGAACAATTCAAATTTTAATTGGTGATTGTTGTAAATACAATATCCTATTATCGCTTCAGCCCACGAGAAGAACGCTTTATCAGTGCAACACTTTTTTTTAATTTAACATTTTTGCAATATCGCAATCAAAAGGACATAATATTAGGTAGTAGCTGCCTGCGTCCCACGCGAAAATTTTTCTCTTATCAAGATTTTGTAATTTTTATAACGAGGTGACAAGTCCACGGCCACACCAAACGACGATGTTTATCATCCAAGTGAACCAGTTACATATTATTTTGTTACCAATCTGAAACGATCGATAATTTCTATATTAAATAAATAATTGGATGATGACTATTATATAGAGTAAAAGCATCGGATGTAGGTAGTAGGTGCATTTGACTCGATAGTAATCAGAATATCGGAAACGACTCCCCACTTGACACCGTCAAGGTCTTCCGTGTTGACCACGAAACGGTAGTAGCGTTTTTAGCCAAAGTCGCGATGGAAAGCAGCAACAGAGCAAGAATTACAATCATAAAACACGACCGACTTTCTTCGCATTGAAATGTAAAACCGGTCGCCTTTGGAAACAAAGACGAACGATGACGAACAATAGACAGAAAGAGGACGAAGAATAGACCGTCTGCTGCGAACACACAAACACTCGTCATCGAGACGTCTCTTGGCTCTAGGAGAACTAGAGACGGAGAACGCAAACGTGCGAGCGAGAAGGTTGGGCGTAGGACACAGCTGTTTTGAGTTTCACGGTTGGCGTCACGTGCCACCTTCACATCATGTTTATTTTACGTAACTTGTAACAGAACTCTTTCGACAAGAAGCGCCGCCGTAGGTGAAAGAAAGATTTACATAGGCAAAGGAGAAAAAAAGACAGTGGCGGCTAATAAAAAATTGAAACAAATTCGTAGCGTGAAGCACACCACGGATCGACGGATTTGAATCCTGCTCGCGATAGCTACTGTCCAATTTCGATCTGTGGACTATGGGGAAGGCAACACCCCCATGGATTATACTCCTTATGCCCGATTTCTTCACCTACAGATATCTCTTAGATAATCTACCTTAACGAAGTAACCAATCAGACATCAGCAAAACAAAGCAATCTAGATTATCTAAGAGATATTTCTAGGTGAAGAAATCGGGTATTAGTAAATTCATTTTGGCTTCGGCGAAGTTAAGCAACGACGTTTCTGACAAGCGCAGAAGAAACCCTTTCGCAGATCGTCAACTGTACATTACGTAAAATCTCTCCTGCGGTGAACGTCGCGGCACGCAATAATCGCGATCGTTCTCTGGACTTGGTGCTTTCTCTCTCTTCGTCTATGTTTGTTTCTCTTATCATTATTTGACGATAGGAAAGTTGGAGGGGAAGATTACTAACTACAGCAACAGAGTTAGCCGTGGTTGAACGCAGGCACAATATAAAACGAAAGTTCACTTTTGTGCTGTAACGACCACGTAATATTATAATAAAAAAAAACTTGGGACGCTAACGAGGTACTGGACCACTGAATGTTGTGTCTTTGACAGATTTTATGTTGAAAATTGACACGCAAAGTGTAAAAGGAGTGACGAAACGTTACGCCGCGATAAAATTAATACGTAATGGGCGGCGTATCGTTTTGTCGAGAGAAAAATCGGTCGGTTGGACATTTTCGGAGGAAAGAAGTTGGGTGGCGTTTGGGCTTTCTGATCGAAGAGACGATAGTAGCACGAGCCGAATTGTTATTTCCAGTTCGTCTCTGCATGTATCCATCGCATTTACATATTTCTGATAGATCAACGAAGCTTGAAGTACTGCATAAAAGACCTAAACATCCATCAATATTTATTTTGAATTTAACTGCCAGTTCTATGGTAATTTTTCATTTATTTTTTACAAACTCGTTATTATGAAAATTTGCAATTCTCTTTGCCTTTTTGATGTCGACGTATTTTTGTTTCTTCGCAAACTAACCAAATATTTTCAAAACGCTATTGCTATTAAATTGTAATAAATGGCGCGCCGGCCTGGAATCGTTTAACTGTGGCGCTTGTTTGCACACCTGTCCCTCATTTATCCAGAGAATTTCAGACCTCTTGCTTAGCAGTTTTCGTAATTCGCGCGCGTATAGTCGGGAATTGTGGTTAAAAAAAAAAATTAATAAAATGGTGTTGGTAAATTGCAACAGCGCGAAAACAAAGTTAAAGTAAACCGAATACGGCGCATCAAATCAAATTCCGAAAGACTTAAAGCAGCACAGCGTAACAATAAATCTCATTTCAAGTTTTGATGATATTCCCGAAACATTGCAGGGATTTGCCGTAACGTAAAATTTTATTTGCAAAACATCCAAACCGGTAATGTCTACCTAATAAGAAATTCTATGGAAACTTCCGTCTGTAAAATTATTTAAGAAAATTTCACACTAAATCGTGACAATTAGCACCTGCCCTCCCTAATTGGCAAATTAATGAGATACCTTTGAAATTTCCCATTATGTTTTAAAATTCCGATGCAATAATTCAATTAAGCCAATTTATTCTTGCGTAACTTTTCGGTTATGGTGGAGAGCGGGGCAATGGTACTACCGTAACGACATCAACATAGTAAAAAATTAATGAAAACGATTTGAAAACGCAAAGTTAATGAATAAACGATAAAATATGATGAGTTTTATTTGAAAAACAGAACGACGGTAGTTAACCAGTTTAAAATTTAAATTTTAAAGCCCTCGAGCAGATTGCATTTAATTCTCCCCTAATTAAGTAGTTGGAGTTCGAATCTCGGGATGAATTTGAGACGGGGGGTTTAACAGAACAGGTAAAGAAGTGCAACAGTGGTGATGTACATTATATACCTACAAAGAAATAGACCGAGCATATGATGCATTATTTATAGGTATATTGATTTTGAAATGAGTTGAAGAAGATGCGGGTCGTAGTACATAGTTCAGAGAGCGGGAGAATAGCTCGGGTATAATAGTAAATTTTATATCTTGCGGTTTCTTCCCTTATTTTTTAACTGGAACAAAAAAACGCGATGCGATGTGGTAAAAATAAGGTCTGCTTAAATGTCAGCAAGGCGTAAGTAAACGCGACCAGTTTCGATATTCACTTTCTAAACGTGTTGTTACGTGAATGCGAGGACTTGTATACGAATTTTAAAGCGGCGCTTAATTAAAAAAAATTAGCGGCCATTCTTAACCCTTAATTAAATAGATTTTTACAGCAAGAAAAATGTTTTGTGAACGTTCCGCTCGTAAATCTTTTGAAATAATGAATAATGCGCGCGTACAAGTTTAACCAACAAGTGGAGGAATTTTCATTTTTAGAGGTATTTAGGAGACTCGGGCTATGAATTATACTTGGCATCAAAATGACGCGTTAAAATCATCAATCTTGCTAAAAGCCGAAACGCGTATACATGGTTGCTAAAAAAATTTTGAGAACCACTTTTCGAAAAAATAGACGGTGATATTTATTTTCCAACTCACCTGATATATTCAATGGAGAGACTTATCGTATCCCTAGGATTAAATATCGTTCTTTCCGTGTCTTCGCCTCTCTCTTCTGGGGTTACCTTGGTAGCTAGATCGGGGTGATTCTGATAAAACCGTTGCCGTCTCTTCATTTCATTCAAAAATAATTCAGGTACTAATTTGTATACAATATCTTGCAGCGTCTTGTCCAACCTGAAATTTAAAAAGATTTATCAGCCACTTTTGAACATTAAAATTATTATTATATAATAAACTAAAGAGTGGAGGGACAGCGTATTGCTTTTATCGTTCTAATGTTGGTTTATCACGAATTTATTGCTTCATTTCCGGAATAAGCGCCGATTTCGACTAGATATTTTTAAAACAAATTTATTTTGTTGTAAACCAGTCTCACGACAAAATTCAAACCATCCAACTCTACGTGCTCGTCAAGTAATCTTACGATAAATGGCTAATTTTGAATTAAACGACGAAAAAGAGGAGACAAAACTGAAAGGACGTAAGACTCGATACTTCAAGATCCAATTCCAGAAATAAATCCCTCTCATAAATGTCGCATAATACCTAAGGGTTCAATTCGCAACTTTTATTAAGGGAGTATTACATTTATGAAGTGATAAGGGATGCGCACAGGAGGATGTACCTACTCGTGTTACCGTAACAGCATTTCACAAGTACGAGCATCAGAAAATGGAAAATCACGGTCAGAAATTAGGTCACCAAAATTACATAGTATTTGTTTATTGTTTTTACGTTACTCTGACTTGACAACACTGCGATGTCTTCTCCTATACCAAAAAAAATTGATCCGGCTCTCTATCCAAATTACAAATAATATAGAGATGGAAAGCTTCCCCCGTTCAGGGACTCCAGGCCTTGGATCGTAAAAAACATTTCCAGTCTTACGAAATTCAGGTCTGCGTATCCTAGAATCCCACTAGCTCTTGAAGGATAAATTTTCGATTACATGCAAAAGTTTTCAACTACGAAATACCGGGGTACTTTCAAACTCTTTCATTTGTTGTATGAAAACATCTTACAGTGTCTTGTGTAACGTTGTTTCAGAGTGTGAACGTTTCGTTATTAACGAGATTACCAAGGTTGGGCGGCCTAAAAAACCGCACTTATGGGCACAGTTTTGAATTCACACACAAATATCGAATGGCGATCTTTTTCCTTCCTGTTCAACTTTTCTAGTAGATCGACCAACGGAAAGGAAAAAATTTATAAAAGAGGAAAATGGAATTTATATGAATTTTTATTAAAATCTCTAGGCAAATTATTGTATAAAGTCCCCAGATGAAAAAACTTCCGTCTATAATAGCGCATATTCAAAAAATTATTCAATCAAATTAGCATTTAGTGAGTGATAGAGAAAATGCACATGCACCCCAAACAACCGTAGCGATTCGGCAAGGCTCCTTTGGAATCTATAATTTTTCTTATTTGAACTTTAAAATTACAGTCAACTTGCGTTATAACGAATTTCAAGGGACCGAGAAAAACATTCGTTATAGTTATCGAAATTCCTTAAAATTCGATATTTGTAAGAAATTTAAAGAAAAACGTAAACTAATTCACTACAAAATTTGTTGTCATTTAATAAAATAAACAATATAACGCTTGTATGCAAAAAAATTTTATTAAAAGCGGAGAAGGAAATCCATATAAAAATAGAAAGCCATGGGGGAGTTGTGAGCGATGTAGTTATTAATAAACATGATAATTTCTCTGCGTGGTTTTGGCATAGCATTGTTAAAGGTTTCAAGCCATTCGTTCCGCAATTTAGTAGTTTTGTATCATTGGGAAGGACTTGACATGTTGAAAATACATCATTTTAGCGGATTTGCTTATCAATAAGGGGAACAACTTCCCCGAACCATCCACATTTGCCGCAAAAAGTAGCGTGACTCGCTTCTTACTAAGTTTTGAACACCTTCACCAGTTTTGATAACTTGAACACCAAGTTAGGTCACTTGTTAAAATTAGACAACCATAGAAATTACAAAAATGATTCGATTTTGGCGGCCAAAAAAATTTCGTTCTATCGAGGGAACCAAAACCCATTTAAAATTTCGTTATAACGCGAGTTGACTGTACTTTTAATGATATCCTCCAAAACCTTTTAGGAAAATCGGGAAAAGCACTAGATCGGGCCTAACCTAATCTTGATTAAACATATAAGTTATCGGAAAATTTAACGGAAGGTGAAAAGATAAGAATAATTCGATTGCCAAGGCTGTGCGGTCTGAAGACCGCAATTACGAAAGTAATGTGCGTTTTGGACACACGCTGACAGATAGATAAATAAATTAGATATACTAGAATAAAATGGAAATATTACAACACCTGTGTTCTGGGGTCTCTTGGCAAAATACTTAGGAAGCTTTTAGAAGAACATTTAATAATCGATTAATGTAAATAACCATTAATTATTCTAAATAATTACGAAAGATTACTTTATTAAATTGTCGGCTGACAGTTTGGCCTAACAAGGGCATTAGGTTTACAACTAAGTTTGCCAGCTGGGTTAATGTGTGTGGATAGCCTTTAAGAAAATGTTCGCACGTCTAGAGATGCCTGATTCATCGTTTCTGAGAGCTTACTTCGACAGCATATTCTCGAATGAAGTGCAGGGGTGCACTTGGTGGTGCGTAGTAATGAAAAGGTTAAACACCGCAAAAAGATGTAACCGTCATACATGACGGTTATTTTAGAAAGTGTACCCGTCAAGAACCGCGATCCTCGTAAGTGAATCGTCAACAATGACGGCCCTTTCAGAAGGTGTAGAGTCTGTGGTATGCGTTCGAAGTTTCAACACCTACATACTGTTTAATGCGGAATCCAAACTACGGAGAGTCTTAATAAACTTTATTTGGAAAAAGTTTTACTAAGCTAATACACCTCCGTTGAAGAAAACGGTAAAAATAAAGTTCTTAAACTTCACCCGGAGCCGAACCAGGTATTTAGGCATTAGCAGGCAACGCACTTCATAACCGCCATGCTATTGACGGTCCGTCATCTGATTGATTTGTTACTTTATTATCAATTGAAAACAAAGCACGCATTACAAATCAAGGTTTTGTCGAATGCACAATTCAAGTGGCCCCCATGTGTATGCTATACCGATGACGTCCAATAAGACAGAAAGACATGTCTATCGGTCATTCTTGTTTTATGTAATAATTTAAAATTTATCATCAAAATTAAAAGAACAAGGACTTCCGATTAGAAGTAAGATTAACCAATCAGAAGAGCATTTATTTTGTTGGTCCTTAATTTTTTTATGTCGATAAAAAAGGAATTACGTGCGTTATGCCTTCTAGATATGGGCCGTCATTTGTGACGGTTACAGCCTTCCAGTAGCTCCACACCCATAGCACAAAACTATTTTGTACTGGGAACTTTTCCGATACGACATTTTATAAATAAAGGCTTTGGATAAGATAGTCAGGACGAATTGCTAGAAAAGATCTCAGTTAATAATTGACAAATGCATTTTCACATGGTTTTTGCAATCACACCCAACAGATTCTCGAGTCGTCGGGCTGCAATTCTTAGTTCAAATTGTCCTCGTTTTACTTTTCTTTAACAACATGAAAATGAGTTGCACTAAAAAAGTTTAACCATGGCACATGCATGTCAACCATTCTACAAATAAGTGAGTGAAACGTGACTTAGAAAATCGGAAGTCTGAAATATCATTTTAAACTATGGGGGGGGGTAAATATGGATTAACCTACCGTGCTAGCAAGCTTCGAGTCGGATACAGTAAAATAATATAGATTTCCTGTCAGAAATTGTCAGAACATTTAGTTATTACGACAGGCATACATATAAGGGGTGTTCTATTCAACGTGCAGCGTTTTAGGGATCTAGTGATACTTTCGTCGATATTTCGCAGAAACTTTATTTTCCCATTTTCCTTCAGAATCTGAGATAATTTTATTAAAAATTTGTTGTTTAACAGAAGATAAAACATTTCTTCCACGACCTTAATATCGGTCAAGTTCTTAGTTTGCGAGATTGTCGGGCAGATAGGTGGGTGGTAGAGGTCTTAAAATTATCATCTAATCTCTCGAATTTTGAGTACTGCTCTTCAAAAGTTCTAAATAATGTCTTGTATAAAATACCTTCATATGACTACATTAGCGGGAATTATTCCGAAATGAAATAATTAGACCTCCATCTTTGAAAAATGGCCGTTAAAATTAGCTTTTGCCGAATATCCTAATTATTACTATTATGAAATGAAAAACTGGATCTTATCGAATCTTTAACAGAATTTTCTTTTTGCTGACACCTGGGTGGAAATGGAGGGCATCTCAAAATGTGGCACATCCTCGCAACCGTTCGATACAACTATAAAATTTTAGGTGCGTCTGGAGTATCAACAAGTTTTGGTAGAAATAAAAAGTGAACTTGAAGTTTAGCAAATAAGAGTCGTGAATTTCCTCCTTTTAAAACTTCAACATGTTTCGTGGAAAAAAAATTCGTTCCTTTCAGAAATCTCAATACAAACTTGGAAAAAAGGATAAAAGAAATCAAAGAAAGAACATTGATTCCTCCACCCATCCAACTAACTCTGAACAAGAATTCGCAAACCCTTATTTTGAACAAAAGAAGGAACTTGAAAAGTGACGACGTCTCGTAGTGTTCCGAAAACTAAAGTACTAGTAGAAAAATAATAGAAACTTTAATGAAGTTATCGAGTTGGCTACTGATTATGCGTGATGCACGTCGAGTTTGGGTACGAAAACTGACGTGGAAAATGAAATTTTCAAGCAGTCAAACTGCACTTTGAGGAAGGAGAGATTTCGCTATTGTGATGGTGGCAGTATTCGATCCTCCCTTTATGTTACAACACATTGACACGAACAAAACCAATATCTAACATAATAAAAATTTGTTCGCGACCTAAAAATTAGCCGCTTTAAATTTGATATGGTAGCGTAAGGAGTGTGCCTTGAATTTCGCCCATAAAAAAAGAAAATTAAAACGTAAAATATGAAAGAAAAAACAATAAAATCTCATTAGTGTGGCGAAATCCTGAGGTTAGATTTATGAAAAAGATCGGTGTAAACATCAATCTCATTCGAGTTGGAAAAGCGTGATATCAAAGATAAATCTGCACCACGCTTTTCTCTATGAACCGCCGAAGCGTGACGGGATACGTTAAAAGCATGCGCAAAGGAAACTCGTCAATAATGTTTTACTCCCTTTAGATCCCGATTACTCCGGGCCATCACATACGGTGGAGACGATGATAGACGCAAATTCTTTTTATTTCCAAATTGAAATTTAAGGCAAAATTAAATTAAAATCTCGTTACCCGAAACCGATTGAATGCGTTCGCCGGTTGGGCTAATCGGACAATTTTGGCGGTTCCGAACTGGTGGCAAAAAATAAATGGGTACCAGAGAAGAGCGTGATGGTTTTGAAGAAGCTCGTGTCGATTAAAACTTAAGATGTAACAAAGGGAGTGGTTACGTAATGTTTCTTTTGTGTCCGCAACAGGTGGGATTGCTTGCGTAAAAACTCGCGACTGCTTTATCAGCTTCGAACAAATGTCGTGTTTTTATAGTGTGTCTTGGCGATAAAGCGAAATTGTTTGAACAAACCTTGTGAAGAAAAATCACGAACTTAAGGGGGTGGTTTATAGCTGACGTCTCTAAAAATCAACGCCCGACAAACCCCAGTCTTGTAGCTTATTAAACAGTTTGAAATGTGCAATTTTGTAAGGGAAGGAATGTGCGATAATGTGAGGGCCAAAACGTTTTACGCCTCATCTGTTGCTCTAAATGACAATAATAAATTCCTGCAGGAGATGTCACTATTTTCATAGTTTTCAGCCATCAGGACGCATTTGCAGGTTATGGAATTTTTTTAGCAGCGTATACTCACTTTAGGTTGGGCTTCGCCTTGTTTATGATCACTTCGCATATGGGACAGTAACTGTGCTCGTGTAGGAACTTAATTATACAGCTTCGGCAGACTGAAAAAAAGAGATGAAATCATCATCACAGTATAGAGAGACAGCAAAATAAAGGTTATATAATGCGCTATACTTACAAGAATGAAGGCATTCGGAAATGGTGGTGGCGTCTATGTAATAGCCCTTACATAAGAAGCATGTGAGATGAGGATTAATGTCGACTAGTTTGCTTTTTTCGTGCAACCCCTTTGTTAGATCCATCATTTTCGTCTGAAAAGAAAAATTATAATTGTTTAAATTTTAACGACGTATTATGTTGAATGATAATTTTGATTAGATTAAACTTGTTACATGTTTGACTCTCACAATTAGATTGGCAGTTCTGAGCACAAAACCTGTTCCATTTTTTTTTCAATTCTTATAATAGAGAAACGTGTTTGATGATTTGCATATACAGTCCGTCCGCTGTTTATACATTAAAATTAAATAATAGGTTTTTCACATTTACTACTTGAAATTTAACTGTTAATAGGTAAAAATACGAGTTTGTTGAATCCTCAAATAATAACGGAACACATATCACGAAGTTTATCTCTTAGAAGGTCTTATGCTGATAAGGCGCAAGTCTGTTTCGTGTCTCAGGTTAGTTGGCCGATGGGGAAATCGTTCCGGAAGAGGCATAATATTCCAATACTGAGAGGAACAATAAACTTCCGTTTTAATTTGATTCCCATGGTACTGACCCATTCCACACTCGAGTCGAGAATTTGAAGAAATCTCACGAATTTGATCAAAGCGGATAACGCAAGACAATTTTCATCAGTGAAATTTGTATCATGAGAATCTGCAACTACAACGTGACCTCCTGAATCGCGAGAGAACACAATTCGTCCAGATTCAAAACCGGTAATGGCGTTTTATAAAATTTCGGTTCATTAAATGTTCAAGCCATTGTTAATGAGACTGCAAGTCAAAAACTGGAAACGCATAATTCGCATCAACTTCCACTTGTTGGTCCTAAATCAACTTCACTATATTGAATTAGCAGAAAACTCGTGCAGAAAATTGCCTGATTAATCCTGTTAAAAGTCATTTGGTGACCTTTCGCATCTCAAAAGGGCAAAGCGAAAGCATCTTTCGCCATTTTCTTAAAAATATCTACATTTACCCGATTATTGCCAAACCTAAGATGCATGAGTGATTCGTGAATAATTTTAATCCGTTAATCTCACGAGGATATCGTAAATGTTTATTGTTAATTAAACGTGGCGCGAGATTATAATATTGATACACCTAAGCTTCTAGAGACTTTAAATAAAAAATAGACCGAGAAATACGCTTCATAATGATCTAAGGTTCTGTATCTATCAATAATTAAACCTTTCAGTATGATCGCAATTTAATTGCTTTATTTATCGCAACTTTCCAGTCTAATAAAAGTGACCCCGCATTAGATAATTATAGGAATTCATACGCAGGTTTCAAATGAAAAAATTGATATTGTTTGGCTCCGAAATACTGCAATCAATCGATTTACTAGATGATACAATTTCATTTCGTACACCGGACCCTCCCGCTGTGGCTGCCTATACCTGGTTGGGAAATTATGTACCTAGTTGATTGCAGCATTATTTGATTACATATTATTATAGAACCACAATTTCAAAAACAAAAGGCTCAGAATAAGAGCGCAAGGCTCCGAGATAAGGCACTCGATTCATACGTTATTAATCCGGAGTTTTAATCCTGCATATCGATAGATTTCCGAACGTTGGTATACGGTACTGTTGAATTCTCTCTGCAACTCAGATATATTCCAAAAATCTATAATTTTTTACATCAATAAAGCACCGAGTGAATTAAAAATTAATTGATCTAAATGCGGCCTACGGGCCGCACAACTTCTGCAATTTAATTACAACCATAATGTGTACCCGTCACATTATCATTTGATCACAATTATTCTTGATCTAAAGACTAATTAATTATCGTTCAGTGGCGAAACGCATACCTAATTGGTTTATTCTTTTGCGATACTAACTGCCAAGGTTATGCGGCCTGAAGGCCGCTTTTTGGAAAACAGATAAGGTTCCTTTTTATTAATAATCCGAGTACTGGAACGGCCTTCTGGTGTATGAACGATTTGAAAACAACTTTCGACGTGGGGCTGTAATGATTTAACAACGTGTTAAAGATAGATAATAGTATATTATACATCCTGGGACTAAGGCGCCACTTTTCATCCAGCGTGTGAGGGTTGAAATGCAAAATTCACACACAGGATGAAAACTCACCTTAGTCCCGAGGTATATATACTATTTTTCACAATTTGTCTGCAAATGATAAATTATATTGGTCGATAACTAAAGTTGAGATCTTGAATTTGAAATAATTCGAAAACGGCGCTAGATGTCGTAAAACCGAGTCGAAAATGTATTCCTCTTACTCATACTAACCCTCCCTGTCGCCTCCTTGAATGGTGGCGATTCCTTTCATTTGCAGAAAAAAATTAGTACTTTACTCCCGCAAAAGTGGGAATAAAGTGATTACTCACCCAAAATTGTGAAAAAAGGGATTTAATTCGTTACCATAATTATATTCAATTAGTCTGCCCTTTAATTCCTATCTAAGTGCGCTCATAAAAATAAACGTCAGCAGACATTAGTTAGCTTAGGATTTGTTTCCAAAAATCAACTGTATTTGAAATAACCCGCAGAATATTGAGTATTTTGATCTTTCGGCAAGTAAAGAAGAAGAGTTTTATGAACCGTGATGCCACCCTCCACGTTTAAAGAAAAATCTGGCTAAAAAACTGGGTTGGGAGCGTTCCAAACCTCCAGACCCCTCCCCAGAGCTGCATAATTTTATGTTGTCTGCTTTTTCTAATCGTATTTTTTTTGGATTCACGAAGACACGAACTTTTACTATGATTAGGAATGAAATTAATATAATTGGAGAATTTGTTAACAACATAAAATTAAACTTCGAGGGAATCGGGTCAACCGCTAGAGGAAATCGTGTACAATTAACTTCACACTTCACGTACTTCACCATAATTCTCCATACTTCTTACAGAAGAGACTTACAGAAATACCAAAATTTGAGCACTGGAGGGTGTTCCACACCCCAGACCCCGGATTGAGTAAATTATTTTATCAGAAGTAAACTAAAGATCTCCCGTTGCAGAGGCACTAACTCCCCCAGCCCCCGGATCAAGTAGTTTATTTTTATCAGAAGTAAACTGAACTCTCCTGTTGCAGAGATCTACCTCCCAGGAGTACGGAATTTATAATTAGGTAGTTTATAATTAATTGTCAGATTACGAATTAAACACATTTACTTGGCCATAGCTAATTTTAATAAACTTGAGATATGCTTAAATATTTAATTCACTTTTAATAAAAATAAATTATTTAAACCGGGGGTCTGGGGTGTGGAACACCCTCCAGTGCTTCTGCAACGGAGATCTTCAGTTTACTTCTGATAAAAAGTAAACTACTTGGTCTGGGGTTCTGCAATGTTCTTCATTCCAAAATTTGTGCACTGGAAGGTGTTCTACACCCCTCCCAGTACTTCATGTATTTCATTAGATGTGTACAAAAACTTCACCAGCGGTTTAGCCCTCGGGAGGGTATAGAATACCCCGCAGTATGTCATCATTCCCAATAAAATTAAAGGGGCATCACACAACTTTTGCATAATTCTTAAATAATTGTAAATGTTGATTAACTTGTGAAATTATATGTTGAATAAACAATTTTAAAATTACAAGTTGAATGAAATTTGAAAATTTTCCAACTTACATTTTAGTCTGGGACCCCGTTGCGCATAAGTGGCTTCGTCTTTTCAAGAACTCGTCAGCTAAACTATCTCTGAATGAATGAAAATTTAAAATTTCATTCAACTTGTAATTTTTAAAGTATTTTATTCAACACATAATTCTTAAACATTAAAAAATGTTTATGCAGTTTTATCAGTTGTGAGTTACTACATGTTTCAGTATATTAATCATTGCTAAGGTATGACGCTATATCTTTTGTCAGTATCGCGGTAAAATAAACATTTCGTAGAAAATCTTTCATAATATAATTTTGAAAACGTGGATATCCGACCTTACGCCCCTTAGTATTTTTTTATAATAAGTCCTAAGTGGGAATAATTGGTCTGTACAGTTTATTTCATAAAATGAAATAATGATCAAGGATGTCATTCTGTCGTTATTTGTGTAGTACTAACGTATTTCTCAGTCGAACAAATACGTATCTAAATGCTTCATTTTAATAACTTGATATCAAGCAAGAGTCAATTAACCCTGACTCGAAAGTACACTTTCCTATAAAAATACTTTTACCAAACGAAAGAGAACATTTTTACATGACTTTTAAGATGAAGATGAATTAGGTGGATCTTATATTAAGCCCACAATTCAAATTTGAAGTTCAACAAATTCCTATAACAAACACAAGTAAGAGAAAATAATTTAATTTATTCTGTTGCCAGTCCGTGCGTCTTTGGGAGGTATCAGTCGCTCCCAAGCATTCTTGGCATCAGGGACCTATAATTTTGAGTGTGACCGTACTTCAGGCATCTTATGTATAGTGGGCGCCGCCGCAGGCGGCGTTAATCTTCAGCATATACATTTATTTACATAAATATATTATCCACCAAAATTAAATTTTTGATGAACAGAATTAATTATGGAGGGGCGAGTAAAACGGGGAATGAGGACACCAATAAAATGATTGCATTCCTTTATTGACGTTTTTTTTCAAAATTGGTGGTGATTTATTTTTTATTCGTCTATTGCGTTACTACCTTTAATAATTAAAAAACAAATAGTGAAAAACGCAATCAGGGTTGATCGGCTTTTGTCTAACATTAAATTTAATATACCAACGCGCAATACACTAATTACAGCCTTGCAGTAAGCAGTTACTACGGGGGCTGTTACCTTCTCTTTAGTTTTAAACGTACATATATCATTTCCCCATACTCTCCTCGATGCTGAGAATGAGTACAGAGCTTCTACAGTGTCCAAGGTATTTAAACCCCACGGCTACCTATATCGGGTTGGTTGCAACAGCAGTTTTTCATCTCGGCAAAGCTCAAGCAACCCTCCTCCTCCCAATACAATGCTAAATGACCTACCCCTGTATCTATAGAATTCGGAATTTGTGTTTATTCGGTTTAATGCCGAAGGAGTCCATCGGGTAATTCATAATAAACAATGCAAATTTCGTAAAGTTTCCAACAAATACCTCGTTAGCTTTGGCTCGTTCGACTGTTGTGCACACAAACGAAGGGATTTCTGATTATGACAACAAAGCATAATTAAAATAAACACGTAGCACGTTTGAGTGCTTTCCGTAAACGCGATCAAGACTGAGCAAATCGAAAAACAATAATTTTCCTAATGCACGTCACGACAACGTGAAAGTTTAATAACAAATTAACGAATGTAAAATGTGTGCCGGGTATCCGGGTAACGATTTTTACAGTAGGATAAACAGGAAGAACAAAGCTTGTTCGCGACCAAAAGCTCTCGCTTCCTGTTAATTTCAACTAAAAGAGGTCTCTTGATGTGAAGTCATTTATTTGTGTGAATGTAAATGAAGGGAACCACTAAAGAGTACCTAAGGTGGAGGCAATCAATTATTCTTTCGTGGTTTATGGTTTCGTGTACTAATTTAAATTTTCGTTTACAATTTGTATATTCCCCTTTTCCTAAGGTAAATATTATTTAAAAAGAGATAGTATTTTTGTTTAAAAAATACAAAAATGTGGGTCGTTCATTGTTTCTTGGAACTAAAAAGCATCGGGAGCCGCAACAAACGGCTTCTAAAATTCGATGGTTCAACCCTCGAGTACAATAATATTTCAAATTGTTACCATCCCAAAATTATTTAAATACAAAACCTACCGATAAATTTCTAGGTAGTCGAGCAAAAGCTGCGAACATGCGGCGCTTCCTCTCCAAAAAGACCGACGTTTTTAGACCGAATCGTACAATTTCAACCCCTATAGATATATAATATCCGGTATGAAAGAGGACAAACGCAAAGGCAACAAAGCGAAATAAAAAAGGAACGAAGACTTTGTAGAATATACGCCACGACCAAGTATTTGTTGAGGGTAAAATGTGCCCAAGAGAGAAAGAAATACACAAAAATGAAAGAAAACCAAGATGAATTTCAGAAGGCTTAACGGCATCTAAGAAATGGATCTCGCAGTACCTACATATCCTCAACATCGGTGGTGATAAGGTGCATTGTGTGATTCGAAACATCAACCAACCTGATGATTCCGAGTCATAACCCCTTTTGTTTCTTAAATTCAGAAAGATTTTCCCGAGATAAAAGTCGCCGTTAATTAAAATTAAAATCAGAATTAGTGTAGTTTATCTCAATTAGTGTTCTCGCGGAATGACTTAATTTGATTAAGTTGAATTTTATGTCTTAAAAAACCGAAAATAAATGAATTTAAAAGGGTTTAAGTAATTAAACAAAAGTTAGACCCTCTTAAGGGGTTATTTACAGCAATTTAATTGACGCTTCTCTATGGATCGCCAATCAAACTAACCTCAAATTAATCCTCGCGACATTTGATTGGTTAATTTCCATTGACCGCAATCTTCAAATATTTTGGTGTTTAAATCAATCGCTTGCTTGGGCGCAACACTAAATTAAAATATTCAATCGCGAAATAAATTAAGAACGCGAGAAGAAATTAATTTTGTTTTGATGAAATTTGAATAAAATCGACTTCCGTCTAAAATGAGCTGCAATCGATAAATTCGTCAAGAAAATTAGATTTACGAAAAATGCAAAAATTAAAAACGACGCGTAAAAATTTGATATTAAAACGCGGAATGAACATTCGCCCTTTTCGGTCACAACCGGTTGATCGGGTCTTCTTCCATGTGCTTGTAAATTTTTATGTTAAATAATCCTCGTGTTTGGACACAAACATTTCTGTTAATGGAAAAAGTAAACTTTGTCTTTCGTTTCAAAGTTGGAAGTTGGACCGAAACTTTCTTTGTAAAAAATTCCATCAAATTCGAAAGGATGATCACATGTTGATGACATTTTTATGAATATTTGGGTGGGGAAAGTTCAAAACATGGGGCACTTGTATTAAGAAAATTTGAAAGCCTGACGTACTCGAGAAGAAGTTTTAAAATAAATAAATTTATGCCGCATTAAGTCCGAAAGACGTAATTCGCCTGTTTGCATTATCTTGAAGGGTTTTGTAGGGGAAGGAGTCAGTAATAGTATATTATACACCAAGGTAGTGAAGCATAGTGTTATAACCCTAGCGCCAGATTAAATCCCAAGGTGCGTAGCACCGCGGGATTTAACGCGGGTTATAACACGCTTCACTACCGTGGTTTATATACAATTTTTTCCACTACTAGGATTGTTTACTCTTATAATAATAATTGTTAATGAATAAAGTAAATCGTTTTAATTATTTATTTCAAATTATAAAACAAATGATAGTTTTTTGTTTTGATGTTGACACTTGCTTGAAAATGTTTAATTAATTTTGACATAAAGGTTACATTAAATATTTTGATATTTATAAGTTTTGTGAGTGTTTTTAAAATGAGTGAAAGTTGTACACCACCCGAAATGAGAGAGATTGCTGAATCAGTGGCAGACAAGCTACTGCCGGAAAAATCAAGACTCTTTATATGAAAGCTTATGTAACATTTAAAATTGGTGCACTGCGCGAAGTGTGGTTATAATATCTGAAAATGTACTGTTAGCATATTTCCAAAGTTATGCCAATGATAAAAAGCTTCCACTTTATGGGCACATTATTCTATGTTAAAATCAACTCTTTCTTTAAAGGACAACATAGACATTTCAAAGTTTTTCAAATTAGTTGCGTTCTTAAAACGCCAAAATGTGAATTACCGTGCTAAGAAGTCTTCCGTTTTCAGTCAAGAAGAAATTACAAAATTTCTGATTAATGCACCGATGAATGTCATATTGTAAATAAGGCAATTCTTATAATTGGTTTATCTGGGGCTTGCAGATGCGATGAACTTTGCAATTTGCTTCTTTCTGATGTTATCATAAAAGATGATATGATTATTATAAACATTCGTAATAGTAAAATGGTTCATCTAGAAAATTTGTTGTTATGGAACCCCTTTGGATGAAAATTGTAAAAACATATTTAAAAATTAGATCAACTTCCGACATGCAAAAATTATTTATTAGTATACGCAATGGAAAAGCTACAAAGCAAAATATTGGTCATAATACAATAGGGCAAGTACCAAACAAAATTGCAATGTATTTAAATTTGCAAAACCCTGCGTCTTACACGGGTCATAGCTTCCGAAGAACTTCAGCCACAATATTAGCTGCTAGCGGTGGAAATATCCTGCAGTTGAAACAACATGGGGGTTGGAAGTCATCTACGGTAGCCGAGGGCTATATAGCTGACTCACTCTCGGTTAAAACGAGCATAGCTCGTATGGTCCAAAGCCAATCAACATCAATTAATCAACATGTCGATGCTTCCTCGACGCCACCAATTCCTGTACAATCTGGTTCTACAATTGAAGATTCCTCGACACCACTAATTCCTGTACAATCCGGTTCTACAATTGAAGATTCCTCGACACCACCAGTTCCTGTACAATCCAGTTCTACAATTGAAGAGGGGCACATTATCAATAATTCTGTTATTAATGTACCTACCTCTTCTAGTTCCTTAAATGTTGGAGGAATAAATATATCAATGGAATGCCATAATTGTAACATCAATTACAATTTTATAAATAAATTTTCTTAATATCTTGTGTTTATTATAATCATTTATGTAATACTAATCAATCAAGTTGTTAGTTATCGTCATAAAAACTCTTTTTTCAAACAACTTCCAACTAGTAAGAAATTTTGAGCGTTTTGAAGTGTTTTAAACTGTAGTTACAATAGCACGGAGATTGTAAATTTTCTAATGGAGTAAAGGTTACACAAGTTTGCGAACGACTACTTCTAACGATAGAATAAATTTGCACATCGAAGAGCATAAATTTTTTCATGATTCTGTTTCGACCACTAATTTCTTTAATATCTTCACAATCCAGTTATCCTACAATTGAAAATATACAGATTTTTAATAATATTAATGTAACAAAAACACTTACCAAACAAAAAAATTCTATATCGAATAAAAACTAGTGAACGTGGAATGCAAGTAAATAGATGTTGACGAAAATTATTTTGTCGAAAAATGTACTATTTGTAACGATAATTGATTGTAATAATTATTAATAATCGATTTATAAAGTTTTCAGTTGTCACTTCATGCTGGCATGAGCTGTCATAATTCATAATTCTCATTTCGCCTAATTGCTAAACGTCACAAAATTCCAATTTAATCAACATTTTAAATATCAAATTAATCTTATTTATAGACCGATTTTAATTATTTAAACACTATTGATAGAATTTCTTGGTTATGCTAATTCGTTTTACACATAAATTTTCTTTCAAAATGGCCCGAAGTTTCCGGACTACGCATTTATGTTCATTATTAACTACTAGTAAATAATAAAATATTATTCACCTCAGGTGATAGAAGGCGTGGTTCACAGTTCGATCACTTACGTTGAAATGATAGTGTTTATGGCTAGTAGTGGAAAAACAATTATTTTACACCGACATTTCGAGACTTTCATTATTTGATGTGCACCGTCTGAGACATAAATTCTTTCCGAGTGCTTTAAGTGCGAGATTCTTAAAAGTTTTGGTGTGATTAAATTCAATTTATGGATTCGATATACACGGGTTACCGAGAAGTAATAGTTTGTGTCGTGGTGCGGATTTCACGTCGACGCTCACGTCCATATTGCACTTGTTCGAAACCAGTGACCTGGACAAAGAAATCCGTCTGTTCGAATGGAAGATGATGATGATGCAAACTAGACGTTTATCGTCTCCCAAGGAAACGGATTGTGAGTCCTCCAACCGCTTGAATTTGATTGCCAACCAACACGACAAAGATGGGTTCTGGAGAGCAGTATAGTTTGCTTGCCCTTTTCCTTTATCGAAAATTTAGCTTCCAGGGATTTTCGGTTCACATTTTTGTCGGCTTCGAGCGCCCTTAGATTAGTATTTACTAATGTTTGAAATTATTTGTTTTGCCGCTTGTTTTCCGTTTCAAGTCCGAAAGGAGTAAAGTAAAACGGAAAAATCGTTTTTCTGTGCCTCTTCAACCTCCATCTGCCAATGTTGTTTTTGGCGGTCACCTGGCAAAAATCGCGATTCAAAGTTCCGCCAATCAACTTACACGCGCATGCTATACGATAGCTTTCTGTGGTTACCGGGAGACTGAAAAGTCATTTTATATAGCTTTTCCGTCTTCCAAAGTACAATTTTGTATTTCGCTTCCCTCATTTTTCTTTAAAAGCGTTTAGAGTGCAAATGTGTGAATGCACGCACGCACCATTATGCATGCATGAATAATTTCGCACGTTCATTCATCATCATAGAAATCGTGAAATCGACGATACTTTCTTATATTTTTATAGCCAAGTTTCACTTCTAAGGAGACCACGGAGCACGACATATGGAGCTGGCAAACACACCCGGTGCTGTTTAGTTCCATACAAAATAATGTCATTTATTATCCCATTTCTAAAATCAAAATTAAGCCTTTGAAACACCTCGTATAATTAGTAAACTATGTATTATCTGCTGTGAAAAACGACAACTAAATTAAACCGTCAAAATTTCCCAAGTTAGTTTCGAGTTTCGTATAGCAGGCACATTTATCGATCAACGTAGTCACCGAATCCTGTTAATTCTATATCCAACAAACTAAAATTAATATTAGTCAACGTTTGCTATAGAAACCACGGAATGAAAGGCTTCCTGTCCTCATGCCTACTTACGTACTCTATGTGTACATAGTTCATTATTACATAATTCTATCAAACCTTCCCTTTACTTGTACATGCAATTAAATTACCTGTGCACGAATTTATTCAAATCAAGCTGGCTGGTGAAACGCAATTAAAATTTTAATAATTTTTCGAGCGAATTGCAAATCCGCCATATGGTTGGTACGCGCGGTTCGTGCGAACCGAAGACCACCGTATTTGTTATCTATGAATTAATTGTTTTATTTATAACAAAAGCATTGACGAAAATACTTCTGAGAAAGCAACCCCCACACCAATTAAAACGAGTTTTTGTGTGAGATGGTAAAACATAAACTCGACTTAGGTTAATATTTAAAATTCACGTTGTAGTATATTCGTGTATTCGCATTTAAAATTACAACTTGAGAATCCTGCGATTAAATTTAAGATTGCGATAAAGTTTGGTATACTTGGATCACGAACGGTCTCGAGAATCTCATTTTTAATTATCTCATTAAACTAACCGTTTCGGTTCTTTTGTTACGGGGATAACTTATATAATAATGATAATATTGTTATCGCATCGCATTACACGAGGTGTATACGAAAAGTTTCACAGTTGCGATTAAAAATGTTGCATGCACAAATACAGAGCTCCATTAAAAACAGAACAATGAAATTCCTTATTTAGAGATCTGGAAAAATATGTTACGGTGTAATTGTGGTTGTAGATAATCTTGTAAAACACGTGTTAATCGGTGACTTACTTGTTTACATTTACATACCAAACTGCTTTGGTGGTCATCGGTTTACACATCATCCTGTCCCGACTTGGAAAATTTAAAACTGGTCATTGTTAAAAACTGAGGGTTGTTTAAACGTTGTTTTTGTAAACATGAGGTACAAAATATTATCATCATGCCTACACCGATTTCATTATTTTATTTATCGAAGTTGACCATCTGAAATTCGAACCAATGACACAACGAACCGTACATAAATAAAACATTTCAAGATTTCAAACTCCCACTTTTAACATGAATACTTCAAAGAAACGGCAACACTGTAGCAAGTCCATTAACGCACCCTGACAATATAACACGAAATCTGAACTACAACAGAGGGAAATTCGATAGGTTTCGAACACGGGCACAGCTTTGATAAAGCATCACACCAATTAGTCGGATTTTTATACCACCGGTGAAAAACTAACCAGCACAATTAATTGAAAAATTGTTATTTTTTGAGTGTCGGTGACATTTCTCGTTCCGAGATACGATTTTCAAGGAATCACCTCGGTCGGCAATGGGGTAAACCATTTGAACATGGTTTAAAATTGATGGAAGACGTAAAGGATAAGTCACTCAAGCGATAAGTATCCCAGGATGTCATCGAATAATTACCACCCCCTTCGCCAGATGGAATTCAAATATTTGGGGTTCATTTTAACAGAATCGTGACCTGAAGATCGAAAAGTTATCTACATTTTTGGCGATATAATAAAACATCTGGTTTGGATGATGGAGTGAGCAAAAGTTTGGAACTGGACGCTGGAGTGCAGTAGCTTTTGATTTGATGAAGACCTTTTTCTGTAGAACTTTTGCAGAATACAGACCTCACCAGGTCTGTGCAAGTTTGAGCTGCATGTTTTTTTAATTATTCATATTTGGACTCTTTAGAAGGAAGTTACCTAGGGCGTGGATTCGATTCTCACTTGCCTAAAAGATGGTGGATGAAATTTTCGAACTTTGGATCGTTTTAATTGCCTTCTGCTGTTTTCTTTGCCGTCTGTACATCAACCTGTCCATTGCGAGCTCTCTGCGTAATTTTCAATTTGTTTGTTTGCATGGTTGGAGAATGTTACACAGTTTGATCTGTAATCCTTGTTTTTATTTGCTTCCTCAGTATTTTACACCAAATACTAAATGCCACCTATTCCAATTCGATTTTTTTTATTTATTTCCATTTCTTTCATTTCTGACTTTAGGCTAATTCCATATTCTCGTTTGTGGGGATTGTTCATTCCTTTTGTTTTTCCCATATTTAATTTTAATCCAATTTTTGTTGACATGAGCACTTTTTGAGATGAATTAATTTTTGCTGAAAGTCATCCACAAGTTTTGAATGGTTCAGCCTATTTCATTTACCCTCCTCATCAAACCTCTTGCATAATTATGTCTTCCAAGATCAAAATAAAACGATTTTCTACTCTGGTTTTCGTGCCCAACTTGTATACTTTGTTTGAGTTGATACTAAGGGGACGTCCATTAATTAGGTGAGCTAAAAATGGGGGGCGGGCAAAATCTAATTTTAAGGGGGGGGGGGCAATGAAAATCCCACGTTTACTTTGGAATTCAGAGAATTACATTATTATAGATTCACTGTAAAAAATTACTGGTTTCCTGTGTGGCAAAAATTGCAGGGTAAATCTCACGTGACAAGGAGGGGGGGGGTCCCATCACATCTTACCAAATCTCACCAACGGGAGGGGATCCAAATTTAAAGAAAAACATCTCACGTAATTAATGGACGTGTCCCCTAATGAGTCGGTAACAGTCCGAAACCACAAAAGTTTAGTGTAACTCAACTCAGTTTTTCTTTAACAGCTCAAAAACGGTAAAAATGTTCAGAGCAAGATTGCAAACATTTTTATATATTTCACCGTTTTTTCTTTACTTTAGCTTTCAAACTTCAGTTAGAGTTTTGAACAGCTTACAATTTTGTTGTTTCGTCCTTCTCTCCTTCCCTAGATAGTGAGCGTGATAAAGTTGTCTAAAGAAACGGGGGATATACAGTTTCACGCAGGCCCGAACCGCGGGAAGTGCGCTTTACTGACAGAGAAGGTAGATCGACCTTACGAGGTAAAAAAATTCGCTGTTAGGGATCGAACCCACGACTACGGCATAGCAATCCAACATTCCAAATTGCTAGCATAGAACTCTGTTCTTGTAAGCATCTATTATGCTATGTCGTTCTATTCGATTTCGAGCGTAATGCCCCCTGCCTCTAAGGAGGGTTATCTTGGCAAACAACCTCTGTGTATTAATAATGAATTGCTTGCCTCGCTTGCCTTTCATCTCTCTTGAGGCGTTTTCGATCTCGGTACTATGTCAACAATTTCATCTAAATTCACGTTAATCTTCTTGTCTATGAACCCAGCATTAATGACAAAATTGTTAAAACCCACCGGGGGGGGGGAAGATTTATAAGATTAAAATTTGAAAAATTCAACTTTTAATATTTAAAAATCGATTATTTCTAATAGAGGGAGGGGTGCTTAAGTTACAAATTCAATACAAAATCATTAATTATTTTAAAATTTCCATGCTCAAGTGAATTTAATTTGTTTCATTTCTAAGCTGCCTGGGGGTTAGCCACTACATTCAGGTAATAGGTACCTAAGATTTCCCAAGACAGAAATGTCAATGACTGTATCATTGCGTTACCATAGCAACGGCCAAATAGATGTGCCAAAATCTTCAATTTACTTTGGATAAAAATAAACCGTTGTAGTCTGGGGTATGGAATACCCCCCAGGTACAATAATGTAGCGGGAGCGGCAAGAAAAGAATGCTTACCCTAACTACAGGGTTAAAAAACCCAGTGCCTAAAAGTCGGGACAGCAAAACATTGTATATTTACAAATTATGATGTAGAACTGTTTTCACACCGTCGTAAATTTTTTGGGGATGATGTCTCGTACTGGGGGGATAATTCATACCCTCCACCAGATCTCAAATCACTATCTTACAATTTATGTTTTAAAAAGTTTTCCAATGCCGCAGTATGGGAAGGTGAAATATTAATTGTTCAAGAATTATGCAAAAGTTTTATAAAAACTCTTAGTTATCATAAATATAGGGGGGAATAACCCAGGCATATGCAAATTGTAACAGATATATTATGTATTTGCAAATTAAGTGAATCGTACAGAAACCTTTTAAAATAACATAAAATGTAAGATGGTGAATTACAAAAGGTTCGGGATTTGAAGTACTCCCCAGTATGTCATTATCGTTCTCTAAAAAATTACAGCGGTTTCATAAAGCTTCTGCATTTTTTGCAGAAGCAGAAGCTCTATCAAACCGTTGGAATTTTCTTGGGAACGATGACATATCTGAGTGTATCCCCAGTCACAATTATTGGCATTTTGATTGTTTTAAAACGTTTCTCTATGATTCACTTAATATTGAAAGTCGTAAGTTCATCAATTTATCTAATATTACAATTTTCCTGTGCCTGGGGGGTACTCTTCCCCTAGTTTCTGGAACCATGTTTTCTAGTTTGAGCTTTTGAGATGTTTTACTTAAATTTGACTTTTAAATGTAGGTTAACAAATCGTTATAATTCACTTCTTGTAAAAACTAATTTAAAACAAACTGTAGAGACCGGGGGGGGTCTGGAATACTCCCCAGGCATACACAAAATGTAACATATATTTATTCTTAGATCTTGTCTCAACACTTGGTGATCTAATCGATAATACTATGATTACCGGTCGTTTTTTTTAACCCAGAAGGTTGAAAATCTTCAAAACTGATCATTTGGTTGTGAAGGTGCTCCGCTGTTTAGTCTGATAAGCACCAGCTGTTCTTCAGCAACAAGGCCCTTGGAGGCTTTTTTCCTTGACATCGTTGCGATGACCAATGGAATCGTGACTCTGGTACAGCAAGAATAGAACGTTTTCTATCAAAAGTGCATTGCAACATTTGTGGAGATCTTCTTATTGGTTCCAAAACTAAAACATTGGGTTTCTTCTTTTTCGAGTTCCGTTCACTATGAAGTGTGTAGGTGACCTTCCCTTCTTCGCCTGTTGTGTGCTTGCGAAGTTTTATCATATATCCCGAAAATATACTACACCTCATTTTGAGAACGCTTACCAGACAGATGACACCATGACGACTTGCCATTACCTTCCGAAGGGAAACGGTCAAAAATAAACTTCTTACATTTGCTGTACTTTAACCACCTATTGACCGAATCGCACGAAAGTAAAGGAGCTTTCAACTCTATTTGAGAGATTGTAAAAATTATTCGTAGATGTTTAAAAAAAGGTGTTTCTGCCTTCCGGGATTACATTATGAAAACAAATCACGACCTTGGTTGTTAGCTGCAACAACGTTCGAGTAAGTTGGGTTCGACTATCCAGGCGGATTAGCTTAGTTCGGAAGTAGACTTCTACGAACTTCCAGAAGTTTCATAATCGTATCTACTAATGACATCACAGCAATGTTGGTTGTTACGTGTGCTTCCTCTCATACCAACTACGCTTCCATTACGAACATTGTGTTAATATGTACCAACAGTCGCTCGAAGATGTAAAACAAACGTAACGCCGAAAATGGAATAATGAGCACCTGGAGTCTTTTTTATCGAGACGGGGAGGGAAGACGGTCGGTCAAAAAGGGTCTATAAAAGCACTGGTAAAAATAATTATATAACCAACCCGAGCATGTGGAGCAGCCAGTTAAAAACAATTGCGTTCTTGTTCGAAAATTGAAACGAGCGGATGTTTTACCACCTACAATTTTATGACGGCATGGTTTACGAATGTAAAAAGTAAACCGTTTATCTACCTTATCGTCCTTAAAAGTTGGTCGTGGAGTTTTCGATAATAAAAATGAAGTTAAACTTAATAAGGCGCGACAGTTGTCGTTGACGAAGAGGCAACACACAATATTTCGAACCCTTATGCCTATGCAAGTTGATCGATTGGCTTCAAATGTTCGGAAGAATGTGATTTGGGGATATTTTCGATTATTTAGCAAGGACTTTATTGATCGTAATCGTATTTTATTGTAAACTCGAGTGTGTAAATAAATAATTGACTTGTGGAGTTCGAGTCACTTTAATGGCGCTTTTAGGAGCGATCGTGTTGTGAGTACCACGTTCGTGTTTACGTCATTATAATCTACCACCGCAAGAAAGGACAATAATAAAGAGTAATTAATTTTTGAAATAAAAACAGTTGTTTAAAAACGAAAACGTTAGCAACATTAATGACAATTGCAGCAACAATGCAGAAAAAGGGCCTAAACTATCAGAAATTCAAAGAATATAATTGCGAATTGTCAGCTTACCTTGCAATACTGGCAGTTAATATCCTTTAAACACAAAACTAAACAACATTTTCACACAAAAGTCACAAAATTGGTTTAGGTAGTACTTCAGTTGTTTTTACATGCAACCTCGCCACTTGTTCGAATTTAAATTTATTCCTATATTAACACACCTACGCACATTTCATCAACACTGCGACGATTCCAACCTAATTTATTTAATAATTCGAAAACTAGCACGATAACGATTTATTTAATTTAATTTTGTCGTTAGAAAAATGCAGTACCTATTTGAAAAGTAGGAAAGAAGTGCAGCCGAAACACGACTCGTAGCACACGATTATTAACCTTATCGACACATAACCCAACTTTAAGTTCGTTCCCGCACGATATTTTCAAAATTTACCACAATTTTTTTATCGCAATTGCGTCAAAGTACGAAAAATTTATTTAAATTGATACTAAATTTTCTGCTGCCATTTTTTAAATTATTTCTCAAACGAAAACAAAACACCAGCGGTGTGTATATTTTAACGTAGCTACTACTTCCATTGCACACCACGATTTCACTCGACAGACTGTGGGTTCCCATCCGACAGTCGTTGCGAGAGAACTGTACATACATAAAAGAGAGAGGCTATGTTATATATTTATTCCCCTTATATATTCCAGTATATAAACGTTCTACCGGCGGCTGTTACTTCACTAAGGTTTTGCTCAAATCAAGCTACACTGTTAAAATTTACAACCGGTTTTTCGATCGCGTTTTATTTATACTTTTTTTTCACTTTGCTGATCTACAGGGTGTACGCGTAGTTTTGTTACTATTAATTGTAATAACTGTTTTTCTTGTAAATACTTTTAGTTTTTTATTTGTATTTTTTTATTATAAATAGTATTCGCAAACAGTGTAGTAGTAAGGAAAAAAGCTTGGAGTTATTTTATTTTGGTGGTTCTGAATGTGAATTTGTCTCGGAGGCAAGAAAAGCAGAGAGAATAGATCATCGGTGGTTAATTTTGCTATATAAGTAGGGAAAAGGGGCGATTTCATTATGTTCACGCGATTTTACCTGAAGCTCATTTTTATATTTTATATAATATTTCTTCTATTTCTGTCTGTTTTCGTTAAATAAGAGGTCGTTAATGTGGGTGATTTTGTTATGTCATGTGTAATAGGTTTGAAATACAAAGTATTAGATTATGAGTATTTAGGTACCTGTCAACCCTGTGTTTCTCTGTCTGACAGAGGACAAGGAGTGAATTTGAATCTATTTGTCTAAATGCGGTCTCCAGGCCGCACCAATTTTACGTAATGCATAAATAGAACATGCAAAAATATAAAAAAATGCCGTCAGATTACAGACTAAAAACCCTAGAAGGATGACACATTTTTTTAAATTTCAATTGTTGTTACGCGATAGTAGCTGATCCCCCTCACCCCGGTCTTCGGAGGAAGAGATCAAAGAATCTGTGCCTCGCGAGCAACACGACCGAAGCGATCGGTTCATTTTTAAAATAGAAATTTGACATTTAAAAAAGCAATTTGAAGTTTTCCGTTCAGGAAACTTTTGATTATTTTATGAAGAGTGCCCTGTCATCTTTATATTATATTTTTTCAGACGTTAATTCCAGTGGCGTATCGAACAATTTAGAAAACAATAAAACCCTAGATTTTTAACCTGTCAAAGCAACGCCATTATTTTTGCTACGAAAAAGCTATCGTTAATTATTTCTACAATTTCAAATCTCTTATGTGGATTACTAATGCTTTCTTTGTGCACTGAAAATAATTATATTTTTCATCCACTTGACTTTTTAGAACATTTTTGGCATTGAAATTTTCACTTGTGACGGTATTTTTGAGATTTATGCCGCAAGAAGTTGGGGAGAAGTGTACCTGTTTTGGGACATCGAAAAGTATATTCTTTAACACACATGCAAAGAAATCCATTCTTACCGTTCTTGAAATCGACCCGCAACGTTCTTAAGGTCAAACAAAGCATTCTTAACTTAGAATATCGAATGACTGATTGTTTCCTCAGTGATTGGTTAAATTTTGATTCAAGAATTTTTTTGAACGTACTTTTAAATTTTTTAAGTCGGTTTGGGGGGGGGGGTGTTCTTCGTATCGAATAGAATCAATTCAAATTAATTTACCCGATAGTTAAGTCAGGGATCTGTATTTTTTAGCCAAAGGCAAGTCAGGGATAAAAATGTTATGACGTTGCATGAGAGATTTCTGCTTCGGCTCTGACACATCATTATTGGCTGATGCCAGAAACTAAATTAAATACGAATATCTTTCCCGAGACGATAATTGGCCTAATAGTACTTACGGCGATCACAATCTAATGCTAATGCTGTAAGACTTCCGGTTACTAATTATAAATTACGTTAATGTTTACTATGGGGTACTTACCTACTTATTAACTTACCAAACTTTGATTTTATAAATTTTGATAAAACTGCATCAAAGTTGCCAAAGCAGCAGATGTTTTATAAATTGTAGATTGTCTAATATAGTCGCTTTTACACAAATTTCTTAATTAAGTAATTGTTGATTTCAAAATTTCGGTTTCGACTACCTTAGTCCGTCAATCGAGGGAATCAAACTAAAAAAGGTCCGCAAAGACACATGAAATATTCCCCGTGTACTATTTCCTGCAGTTGAGTTCACCTGTTAGAAATCAAATTGATGGTTATCGATTTAACCAGCAAATTTTTTAAAACTAATTGCCAATTCTATTGCATGTCGTTCATTGCCCATGCACGTATCATTTGACTGCATAATTTAACATATTCGTTGCAATTTTGTTATTTTTTACTGCACAAACCTGCTGTAGTTTTATCTTACCTACAATGTTTTAGTTAGTTTACCAACGAATGGGATATATACCTAACAGCTGTTAAAAGCGCTTATAATACCCACTTTATATATCAAATAACAAAACTTCAAAAAAATCGTTTATTGTCGCGACAAAGATTTAGTTGTAGCAGCAAATGTTTTAGTCGAGTCAACTAAAGTTTTAACTAATTTTGTGTTATGCTGAATCCGTTTTTAGTTAGAAGAACAAAAGCATTTTGGAATAAAAAGTTTATTCTAACCATCTTCTCGCGAAAGGCAGTTTTATCGACGTAATTAACTTGGGGGGGGGATGCGACACTAAAATCAAATAAACGACTCGTAAGAATGAGTTTCACATCTAAAGAAAAATCTAAAGGTTTTCAATTTCGCCCTACTAAAAAACGACGAAAGAATTTAAATTTTATTTCTAATTATTTTGAATTACAAGTTAATTTAATTTTTGAATTCAATTATCTGTCTAAGTCTAACTGACGAGATTATTTAAATCAAAACATAGTTGATCAAACTAAAATATTTATTTAAAAATATGCAAGCGAAAAAATTTACCAATTTATAAAATCAATTAAAAGAATGTCATTAAGGAAAACTGCTATGAAGTATGATATTAATAGAACTACACTAGGCCGGTACGTGAAAGATAAAGAGAAGTTAAAAAAATTTGATGAAACGGGAAGCCAGTACAAGTCCCCTCAGATATTTTCACTTGAGGAAGAGAAAATATTGGTTGACTATTTACTAGAATGCAGCAAAATGCATTATGGTTTAACCAAAGTAGCAGCTATGAAGATAGCAAGTGAATATGCAATAGCAAATCACAAAAATTTACCAGAAAGTTGGAACAAAAATAAATCTACTGGAAAGGATTGGTTTCGAGGATTTCTTAAAAGAAATACACAACTAAGCTTAAGAACACCAGAAGCTACAAGCCTTTCTAGGGCCACAAGTTTTAATAAAAGAATGTAAAAGATTTCTTCGACAATTTAAGAGAGGTAAAAGAAAAATTTTGCTTTGAACCACAGAATATATATAACTGTGATGAAACTGGATGTACTACAGTACAGAAGTGCCCCAAAGTGGTAGCTGGTAAACATTTTCGTCAAGTTGGTCAAGTAACGTCAGCTGAAAGAGGAACTCTTGTGACGGTCTGTTTTGCTGTGAACGCCATAGGGAATGTTTTACCACCATTTTTTATCTTCCCACGCGTAAAATATAATAGTTTATTTGTTGAAAATGGTCCATTAGGATCAGATGGTGACTCGTATCCAAGTGGCTGGATGACGGCGAATAGTTTTGTCAAGTTTATGATTCATTTCATAAAATTTTCTCATGCATCAAAAGAAAATCCAGTTCTTTTAATACTTGACAATCATGAAAGTCACGTGAGTGTGGATGTAATTCGAATAGCCAAAGAAAATGGAATTACTCTACTTACTCTCCCACCCCATTGCAGCAATAAGCTTCAGCCACTGGACATCACAGTATATGCTTCATTCAAATCAAGATATAATTCTGCTCTTAATAATTGGATGTTGTCCAATCCTGGCAAGACTGTAACTATTTACAATATACCAGATATTGTATCACAAATCATGTCATCGTCCTTTAGCCAGGCTAACATAATCAGTGGCTTTAAGAATTCTGGAATACATCCCTTTAATTCGGATATATTTCAAGATGAAGATTTTTTGTGCTCAGCTGTTACTGACAGAGAAGAAAATTCGAGACCCCAAGAACCTATTTTGCAACTAGAAACAGAACAAATAATTTTACCAATTCCGTCCCCTTCAAGTAACACAACGATTCTAACTTCTACACCGGTTCTTATTTTACCCATTTCTACAAAGGAGCTTCCATCAACATCGCGCGAATTACCAATCCCATCAACACCACCCAGTTCAAAGTCAGCCATCAAAGTCACACCTAATATGATTAAGCCGTTTCCTAAAGCATTACCACGGAAAACAACCCGACGTGGTAGACAGCCTGGGAAGACTAAAATTTTAACGAAAACACCGGAAAAACTAGATGTGCCACAAGAAACTTTAAACCAGGCGAGAAAAGGAGAAATATTAAGATAAATAAAAAGCAGAAGCCGAAAGTACGAAAGCAAGTTCTACAGTCCAGCGATAGTGACAGTGACAAAGAAGAGGAAGCCCTTATTCAATACGCTGAGAGCTCAGACAGTCCGTTGGAGGATATAGCAGAACAAGATGAACAGTGGTACTGCTTCGTGTGCAATAATGATGAAATTTTAGACATGCGTCTTTGCATTCATTGCAAAAGATATGTGCATGAAATATGCGTAGGGCTAACTAAGAAGGATACAGAACACTTCATTTGTTGTGATTGCGAAAGACAAAGTTGCCAAAAATAAATAAAAATGAAAGAAGTTCTTTTATTATTGTTCTAAAATATTACTTAAATAATATATTAATTTTTTAATTATTAGTTAATTAAGTTAGTAGTAATTCTTGTTTATTGTTCTTAACATTAAAATTTCTGTAGTTTTATAAATAAAACATTCAAAATTTCATTTGCATTACTTATTTTTACGACTTTCTTTGATATGTTCAAATCTCCCGGCTCCTTGGTTCAAGTCACCCACCTAACAGGGAGATTTGAGCCACTTTCCAACTTTAAGATAAATTGGCATAGCACTTTTGGTTATTAATTTAGTAAAATATGGAATTTATATTTTGTTACCATATAACCATGCTTTCTTTAGACATCAATTATATTTTTCTATATTAATTACGAAAGAAATTATACCTTGTTTTATAAAAAGTGGTTCAACTATCCCGGACTCCCCTACTATTTCCTGCAGTTACGTTCACCTGTTAGAAATCAAATTGATGGTTATCGATTTAACCAGCAAATTTTTTAAAACTAATTGCCAATTCTATTGCATGTCGTTCATTGCCCATTTACGTATCATTTGACTGCATAATTTAACATATTCGTTGCAATTTTGTTATTTTTTACTGCACAAACCTGCTGTAGTTTTATCTTACCTACAATGTTTCAGTTAGTTTACCAACGAATGGGATATATACCTAACAGCTGTTAAAAGCGCTTATAATACCCACTTTATATATCAAATAACAAAACTTCAAAAAAATCGTTTATTGTCGCGACAAAGATTTAGTTGTAGCAGCAAATGTTTTAGTCGAGTCAACTAAAGTTTTAACTAATTTTGTGTTATGCTGAATCCGTTTTTAGTTAGAAGAACAAATGCATTTTGGAATAAAAAGTTTATTCTGACCATCTTCCTGCGGAAGGCAATTTTATCGACGTAATTAACTTGGGAGGGGATGCGACACTAAAATCAAATAAACGACTCGTAAGAATGAGTTTCATATGTCGAGAAAAATCTAAAGGTTTTCAATTTCGCCCTACGTAAAAACGACGAAAGAATTTAAATTTTATTTCTAATTATTTTGAGTTACAAGTTAATTTAATTTTGAATTCAATTATCTGTCTAACAAGGAGACCACCCGACCTTACCCTCACCGATTTGCTTGATTTTTGTTTTACGAGCAGGTTATGACTAGAAATGAAGCGGGCCAAAATATTAGAGCGCGATATTCACCCGTTGCCGAGAAAATCTACTTTGAAAATATCGTCTTTTTTCATATTTTATGGGGTACGGCTGAAGGGTCTAGTAATTTTCTTATTGGTATCTGTGGATATAGGGATAACAAAAAATACTATATATAAATTAAAATTATAATATATCAAGTTATACCTATATATCGTTTCGACAATGTCTGACTACAAATTCATGGAAACACTGGGCCCTTCGACAGTTGAAGAAATCGAAACCGATGAAGAATCTCTGTATAGTGAAATTTCTAGGAGGCGATTGAAAGATGCGATGGTGTATTGTCAGCAACTCCTTATTGCAAATAATTTAATGGCGCCAGAAGCTTCTGCGGTAATTAGTGAAGACGCTGTGGTAGTAGGAGAAGACATTTACCATTACATTATAACAACGTTAGGAGAAAAGGAATTGTGTCGGAGGACGAAATTTTGAAGAAGTAAAAGAAAATATGACCGAAGATTGTTCTCCAGAGAGAAAAAGGATGAAAATAGAAGAAATCGATAATATTCCACTAGATTACAAAATCAAGGTTTCTAATATTGCTAGGCAACATCCAAAGTGGAGCATTAAAACTCTTCAAAAAGGAGGATGTTCCCGTCTAAAAGCTTTAAGGATTTGAAGAAATGGAGAAAACAAATTCAAAATGGTGGAACAAAATTTGATAAATTTGAAATTATTGACTCTTGGAGCAATGACAGGTTTGTAGAAGCTCGCAAAACTCTCAACAAGTATCAACAAGAAACTTGCAACAGTGGGCATTATCTGCAGCGGGTCAGTTTGAGAATTTTGAATTCAAAGCCTCTGAAAATTGGGTTGTTCGATTCAAAAGAAGACACCGAATTGGCCAGCGAAAAATAACCAAATTTGTAAGCCAAAGAGAAACCGCGACACTGGAGGAAACTTTGGCTGCCGCTGAAAGATTTCGAATCCAGACTCGTGCGTTGATACCGAAATTTGACAAAGATCTTGTTATCAATACAGATCAGACTGGGTGTCAATACCAGTCAAATTATAACCGAACTGCGGAGCGGGGATCAAAAGTTATTATTGTTAATACAAAGGACATGAACAAGGTCACCCATTCCTATACAGCACAGTATGCCATTACCCTCTCCGGAAAACTATTACCTCTCGTTTTTGTATGCCTACAAGAGGCGACAGGATCATTTGGGCCGAGGGTTAAAATATGTGTAGAAGAATATGCTAGAAAATATAAAATGTTGTTGTAACTTCTTCAAAGTCGGGAAAGTTGACAACATCTTTGTATAAAGATTATTTAACGAACGTTTTAAGCCATACGTGGAAAAGAACGTTTTCACTTATAATCGATTCTTGGGGAGGCCAAACAAATCTAGATCTATACGATGAAGTATTTCAGGATGAAGAAGGTCAATCAACTTGTACGATTAAAGTAATTCCTCCGAAATGTACACCATTGGTCCAGCCTTGCGATGTTTACTTTTATCGACAAGTAAAAAATTTTATCAAACGTCTTCAAAATTGTGCACAGTTGATCGAGACACAACGTGAAATCAATTCTCGGGAAGATTGCATAAAAATACAATCGATAGTACAACATCAGTTGTCCTCACCAATTTTTTCGGATATGCTGCAGTACGCGTGGTTTGCTTCCAAGCTCACTGACGAGAGAAATGTTTTCATAAATGTAAACCAAATGTGCTTCCCCATAGAAATTTTAAACAATCCTTGCAAGTGTAAGAAAACTGCATTTATAAGGTGCGCTCGATGTAGTGAAACATATTGCTTTTTTGTTTTACGACGAATATCACCCTGGCTCCTGCGAATTTTCGGATGATTCCTCCGAAGATTAATAGATAAAAATAAGATTTTTGATTTTTAGTACACAGCTTGATATATTATAATTTTAATTTATATATAGTATTTTTTGTTATCCCTATATCCACAGATACCAATAAGAAAATTACTAGACCCTTCAGCCGTACCCCATAAAATATGAAAAAAGACGATATTTTCAAAGTAGATTTTCTCGGCAACGGGTGAATATCGCGCTCTAATATTTTGGCCCGCTTCATTTCTAGTCATAACCTGCTCGTAAAACAAAAATCAAGCAAATCGGTTAGGGTAAGGTCGGGTGGTCTCCTTGTAAGTCTAACTGACGAGATTATTTAAATCAAAACATAGTTGATCAAACTAAAATATTTATTTAAAAATATGCAAGCGAAAAAATTTACCAATTTATAAAATCAATTAAAAGTGCATTTTAAAATTCAATCTTAAAACATAAAATTTTAATTTTAGACTATAAAATGAAAGAATATCCAGAGTGCTAATGATTGTAGTGATAAATAATATAAATAATCATAAACGTGGTATACCTAATAGGAATCATTAATCAATGGCCCACGATTTTTTAAATCAAGATATACCTAATTAATTGATTGTTTTGTTGATTTAATCTCTTTTTTAATGTTGAATTTGTTTCCTCTACAATTATAAACATCGTCTGATGTCTGAAGTAGGGTCAAACATATACTTTTCATTATTTTGCTGAAATTTTTCTTCTCCCGAAATTAGATTTATGTTCCAGTATGGATCCACCGAGATAATCCCTTTCTCATAATAAATGTTAAACAGTAGGTCCCCTATGTGTATGAAAACTCTTCCAAATATATTACATTCATGCAACAGAAAAAGTGAATCAGAAAGTTACTGCATGTAGTGTCCTGAAGAAGGTAAACCCGCAGCCGATTTTTGAAAAAATTTAAACCTAAACCTATTTGTAGCGACGCATTTTATAATAATCAACGTTCACCTAAAGATAAATAATTACGACCAAGTTAAAAATTCGAATACCATACGAAAATGGCGCTCGAGTTTCAGCAAATGTAAATTACTGATGTGTAGGTGATGCTAAACAGGTCCTTCAGACCGCTACAACGAAACTCAATTATTCATGCTATTTATCAACTGATTTCAGAGAAAAATAATGAAATATCTTGGTGGTTTTCCAATGTCCCTCAAAGAACAATTATTTTACCGAAAAGAGAAAGTCGTTCGTTTGCATAACTCGATTTTTACCTTACCAGCGACAATCAAGTCGTTAAGAAAAACGTTTTTATTATTTTTATTCCAACACAAAAGTTTATAATATTTATAATTGAAAACGCTCGACGATTGATTGCCGTTGTCATTGGAACACGAAACCGAAAACAAGCGATAACATCGCACTTATGCTAATTTGCGGTAAAATTAAAACGGCAAACTTATTTTTATTAAAAGCCAAACTTGACTTTTCAACCTTTTCTGGATTCGTGCTATTCGAAAAACGCGATAGGTAATTTATCACTGAGGAAAACCTTCCCACACCGCGCACCGTGTTTGCTAATAAGGAAACTCGAGGAGTAAATAATGAAGTTTAAATTAAAAAAGGTCTATATTATAAAAAAGTTACGACAGGACCGTATCAAGTATGACCAAAGCTTTTACTTTATAAAAATTAAAATTATATTATAAATTATAAGTTTGGCGCATAAATTATTATTATTGCTTTGGGTTTCGTAAAATGTGCCATATTGTGCTGTTCTGTTTACAATTTACTTCAAAATTTTGTTGCGTTCGATACTCTCTTTACTATCGGCAGTCTTTCTACCTAATACTGTACCTATTTTTAAAATACGAATTTCATAAAATAAGGACCATAAAGTTTATGAGTTCTTTTATACCAGCGTTGCCGGTGCCGGCTGGAACACCGAAAGATTTTTTGAATTCAAAATACCTAATTGTACCAAATTTCGTACTAAGCCCATATTGTGGGTTTTACACAGAAATACTGTGGATTTTAAAGTCGAATAAAGAATTTTTATAACAGCTGATATAGGTAATAGGAACTTGGATAGTGTAGGTCTAAGAGTGATTTATTCAATTAAAAAGAGTATTTCAAAATTCAAACGTTTTTTTTTCTATCATTTCAAATGAAAGAAGAAATATCTTAAGCCTCCTCTACAACCTGTGTAACGTGCAATTGTTTTTATTATGGACGCCACTTAAAACCCGCTTTAAATCTATGTATATGTTTTCACACGTGACTTCTAATAAGAGAAGTATTTCGGTGTTTACACTAAATGTTTTCTCATAGCTGATCACTCATAAGAAAAACATACGAAAAACTATAGAAGATGTCCTATTCCGCTATGACAAAACACAGCACATACGAACGAATACGTGGCGAATATACACGAAGGTAGTTGTCAAAGTTTCAGAATAGAATATTATTCTAGGTTAGAATCACGTTTTGTGTTGTTAACGAAAGATAATTCATTTATTGATTTGTTATTAAATTTAATTAACTGTTTGTGATTAATTGTGAATCATTTTTAGATTAATTTCACTCAAAACAAAAACAAAATCTAATGTCAACTGCTTTACACACTCATCAAGATTTGAAGGCAAATTTAAAAAACGTACAGTTTTTCAACAAAACGACAATTGTATGTCTTGTCTTACGAGAAGTCATGTGTGAAAACATACACATGTAAAGCGGCTTTAATAAACAAGAATTCTATCCTTCACTATTACCGATCACTCGCATTTCTGAGTCTCCGTCAGACTTTCAGTTCCCAATAATTCGTCCGAAAACGAACCCACTGTACGAGCAGCCTTAAGCACACTGGTAGATTTTACCCCCCATACAAACACTTGTACAAATTTAATTTCGGTGCAAACAATGGCAGATCTTGGTCAAAACTAAAAGGGGGAGGGGATTTATAAATATTAAAATTTGAAAAATCCAACTTTTAATATTTGAAAATCATTTAATATTTTTTAATTTCCATACACATGTTAATTTAATTTGCTTTATTTTTCTAAGTTACGAAGGGGCTTTAGACAAATATCAATGATTGTAGCATAATATGTCTCGTTACCATGACAACGGCCAAGCGGATATGCTGAAATCTTCCATTCACGTCTGAGAAAAATAAACTGCATTGACGGGGGTTATGAAATTTGGAATGAAATAAGCAGATTTATGAAGACCTCCTTCTTTACTCCATGCGAATATAAAAATACCAAATATTCTATTAGTCAATTTCGAAAACAAATACTTCAGAAGGGGCTTCTTAATAAATGCTTTTCTTTGGGAATGATGACATAATATTGAGGATATCGCAAACCCGGGCCCTTCTTCACAGATTATATTGGAGACAGATCTCCAAGTTTATTTGAACTATTTTTGAATTCCCCAACCCCTAACCCTATTTTTCAGAACTACGAAAAATTTACCGGCTCTTGTTTGTGTCGCAATTATGTTTTTTTTATGATGCTCAGCACAGTTTAAATGAAGGGTTGATTAGGCTTACGAAGACCTCTTTCTTTACCCCTGCGAATATAAAATTATCCAAGATTCTATTGATTTATTTAAAAAACAATAAATTTAGAAAGAGGGGGGCTCCATAGTCCTCAGTGCCCCACTTTCGGAAAAACATAAAATTTTTACAAACTGATACGTAGAAGCTTTATGATAGTTTTTTTTTGAAACATGTACCGGGGGGAAGGATTTTATACCCCCCTTCTCAGACCCTCGGTCACTATCTAATTTCTCTATCGATCACTTGATACTGAAAACCATAAGTTCGCAAATTTATCTTTTATAATTGATTTGTTAAATTTAATATAGAAACTGATTTTAATTCGCATTTTTAAGTATTTTTACTATTTTAAATTTTGTAATAATAATAATAATTTTTTTGAGACGGTCAGCGGCATGGCGGTTAAGACTGCTAATTTTACTACGATGTGGTTCGTAAACCGGGGGTCTGGGGGTGGAACACCCTCCAGTTACCTAGTATTGGGATGCAAAAGAAATACTTTCAAATTATGCTGCAGTTGTGTAATTCCGCTTCAGTTTTCTTAGGAACCATGCCGTACTGGGGGGCATACCGATACTGATTTTGTTGAAAAGCAACATAGGCGGACGGGAACTTCTTAATTTGCATACCCCTGTTTCCGATACGAATTTTTATTAGAATACCGTAGCCGTATGTGATCTACTTGCCTGAAGCCGAATGAATGGCTTACAAGAAAATCTAATCAATGGGGCGATTTTCTATTGCCTTTCCCAGAGATCAATGTTGAAGTTGAAATCGCAGTAGTACATAATTATTATATTCGGTACGACCAGTAATAGAGCCGGAGTATTTCGTCACCATAGCAACGGCCAAGCGGATATGCTCAAATTTTCGATTAAACTTCTGATAAAAATAAACTGACAGTATCGGAAGGCAGAATATTAAGTGTTTAAAAATTATGTATCAGAAACTTTACGATACCAATTTGGTTTTCTTGGGAACAATGACATTGTACTGACGAGTATCTCATCTCCCTCCCCCCAGACCCCATTCCCATCTTGCGTTTTATGCTGTTCTAAAAGGTTCTGCTATTGATCACTTGATATACGGAAATGTATCTCCCACAATTTGCGTATGCCTGGGGGTATTCCATACCCCCAGACCCCCCGGACTGTACACTGTGTTCTAGTTTTTACTTCTTTTCTGTTAATTTTGTAATATTAAATAATAACTTTTTGGAACGGTCAACAGCGTGGAAGTTCAGACTGTTAATATTGTTTCGATCTGGTTCGTCGACCGGGGGGTCTGGGGGGTGTGGAACACCCTCCAGCCACCTAGTATTGGAATGCAAAACAATGTTTACAAATTATGCTGAAGTTGTGTAATTTCGCTTCAGTTTTCTTAGGAACCATGACGTACTGGGGGTATTTCATATCTTCCCCCCTCTTTAGACTCCCGGTCACTATCTTGCTTTTTACTTATATTGTTTTAAAAAGTTCCCCTATTGATATTGAGAGTCACATATTTTTCTTTTACAATTTAAGTGTCTCTGAGCGGTAAAATATTCAGTGTTTTAAAAATTATGCAGGAGCATCTGATGTCGATTTGGAATTCTTTGTAACCATGACCTGTATTGGGAGTTTCTCATTCCCCTCTCCCCAGACCCCCTGTTCACTATCTTGTATTTTATGCTGTTTTAAAAGTACCTCTATTAATAACTTGATATCTCCCACAATTTGCGTGTACCTGGGGGGTATTCCATACCCCCAGACCCCGGATGTACGACTGTGTTCTAGTTCTGGTTTTTGAGATTTATTGTTAACCCCCCGGTCTGTAAAAGTATGTTTTTAGTTCGCATTTTTGAAATTTATTACTTAAATTTGAATCGTTGTATAGAGGGGGGTATGGAGTCCCCCTAGTATAATACGATCAAAACGGAACCCTCCCTCTTCCCCAGCATCGAGAGTCAGAACATTAATTGTTTTAGTTTCCTTAGAAGACGACATACTGGGAGTATTTAATAGCCCCCCGCCCTGATTTAATACCGGTTTTTGTTGCATTTTATAATTGATTATTTGAAACTGAAGACCATAAGTTCGCAAGTTTTTCTTACAGTGTGGTTAAAGGATATTCCACATCGGGATGGGACAACTTGGCGCCGCCATCTTGGCGCCGGCCATCGCGCGCCGTTTCGGCACCGGCTGACTCGGCGCCAAGCCAACTCGACGCCAAACCAACTCGGCGCCAAGCTAACTCGGCACCAGACAATTCGGCGCCAGGCGTCACGATATAACACTCCACTCCCGCCAACGGGGTTTAATTTTCGCGTTTAATCCCAACATTTTTGTGGAGTTTTTATCAAAGCTAATGATTCAATCGAGGAGTTATCCGCTGGTGAAGTTTTTGTACACATCTAATGAAGTACATGAAGTACTGGGAGGGGTGTAGAACACCTTCCAGTGCACAAATTTTGGAATGAAGAACATTGCAGAACATGCAGAACCCCAGACCGAGTAGTTTACTTTTTATCAGAAGTAAACTGAAGATCTCCCGTTGCAGAAGCCCTGGAGGGTGTTTCACACCCCAGACCCCCCGGTTTAAATAATTTATTTTTTATTAAAAGTGAATTAAATATTTAAGCATATCTCAAGTTTATTAAAATTAGCTATGGCCAAGTAAATGTGTTTAATTCGTAATCTGACAATTAATTATAAACTACCTAATTATAAATTCCGTACTCCCTGGGAGGTAGATCTCTGCAACAGGAGAGTTCAGTTTACTTCTGATAAAAATAATCTACTCAATCCAGGGGGTCTGGGGTGTGGAACACCCTCCAGTGCTCAAATTTTGGTATTTCTGTAAGTCTCTTCTGTAAGAAGTATGGAGAATTATGATAAAGTACGTGAAGTGTGAAGTTAATTGTACACGATTTCCTCTAGCGGTTGACCCCTTGGATTCAATTAAAATATTTCATATTGCATATACTATTTATTTAAAATAATAAAATTTTTATTTATTGGTTCATTTGATAATTATGAGCGATTCCGCGTAAAAATACTAATATATTTTGATTCCCGTATTCGGTGACCAATTTTAAAATACGTTTATCAAAATCGCTGTATTTTTTAAATTTCTTCGGTGCAATATTACCGTCTACTTTTCATAAAATAGCCGGCCAATTCGGCGCCGAGTTGATCCGGCGCCAACTTGTCCCGGTGCCGAATTGTCCCGGCGCCGAATTGTCTCGGCGCCGAATCGTCCCGGCGCCGAGTCGGTGGCGCCGAATCGACGGCGCCGAGTCGGCGGCGCCAAGTCGTACCGGACCGTTCCACATCATACCCCCATATCCCCCGGTCTTTAAAATTATGTGTTCTAGTTTGACATTTTGAGATGTATTACTTAATTATAATAATTATTAATAATAACTAAAACTACATGTCATCCAAGCAAATACCAAGCAAATGTTATGTTGTTTATAAATGTTGACAAATTAATATGTAAAAGCTTTCTGTTAGTTTTCTTGAGAACATGTAGTGGGGGGAATTTCATACCCTTTTTCTCAGAGTATTGGTCACTCTTTAATTTCTTTGTTGATCACTTGATAAAGCCATAAGTTCGCAATTTTTTTTCCAATTTCAGTATCGCTGAGGATATACCATACTCCCAGATCCAGCAGCCTTTAGAACTAAGTTTTCTAATTTTGAGTTTTTTAGATTTCTTAAATTTGACTTGTTAATTTAGTATTTTTAATTTGCAGTAATAATAATTTTTCGAGGCGGTCAAATGCATGGCATTGTTTCAATTTGGTTCCGGGGTGTGAAACACCTCCAGCTATGCAGTTGAAGTTTTCTTAGGAACCATGACGTATTGTACCCCTCTTTAGACTCCCTATCACTATCTCACTTTTGTATTGTTTTAAAAGTTGCTCTATTGGTATTCACAGTCGCAAATATTTCTTTTACAATTTATGTGTCCCTTGGGGGTAGAATATTAAGTGTTTTAAAAATGTTGCAAAAGCTATTTCAAAGCCAATTTAGTTTTTGGGTACCATGTGTATTGGGAGTATCCATTCCTCTCCCCAAACCTCGTTCCTCCGTTCACTATTTTGAGTTTTATGCTGTGTTAAAAGATCTTCCATTAATAACTTGATATCTCCCACAATTTGCGTGTACCTGGGGGGTATTCCATACCCCCCAGACCCCGGACTGTCGAACTATGTCCTACTTTTTACTTCTTATTTTTTAATTTTGTAATAATGATAATCTTTTTAAAACGGTCAACGGCATGGCGGTTAAAGCTGCTATTATTTTTTTGATCTGGTTCGTTGACCGGGGGGTCTGGGGGGTGTGGAACACCCTCCAGCTACCTAGTATTGAAATGCAAAATGTTTACAAATTATGCTGAAACTGTATAATCCGCTTCATTTTTTTAAGAACCATGGTGTTCTTAAAACAGCTGGGGTACACACCAGGTACACCTGGGGTGTACCTGAACCAAACCCCGGTTTAAACCATGTTTTCTAGTTCTGGTTTTTGGGATTTACTTAAATTTGAATCATTTTTTAAATTCACATTTTTAAGTGACGTTAAGCATTCTCCCACACAACCTCTTTTATATTAATCAGCTTTCCTTCGAAAACAATAATTCAGAAAACAAATGCAATATAAATGTTGGTCAAAAAATGCATAAAGACGTAATCTCTTGTATCGTAAAACATAACCAACTGGCATTAATGACTAAGAAAATACATGTCAATTTTCATATGTCTATTTATTAAAAGTCATCACTGTGATCTACGGCAATTGATTGATAAAATAACAGGTAAAAGAATTCCAACAGGAAATTTAAAAAAAAAATTTAGTTCAGAAATTTAGTTTTGAAAATATCTAGAAAAATTATCCTAAGGGGACGTCCATTAATTACGTGAGGTGTTTTCTTTCAAATTTGACCCCCTGGTGAGATGTGATGAACCCCTTCACCTCACGTGAGATTTTTTACCACAACAAAGACCAGTAATTTTTTACAGTAAATCTTTTATAATAATGTAATTTTCTGAATTACACTGTTGACGTGAGATTTGATTCATTGATCCCCTTAAAATGATATTTGGTAAGATTTTGCCGGACCCTCCCTCATTTTAGCTCACGTAATTAATGGACTTCCCCAAATGACGGGGAAACAAGAGTCAATTTTCGTTTTCCTTATCGCCGCCATATTGCATTTTCACATTTTGAAAAAAAATTTGTGATTATGATAATGTAACACTCGATGATTTAGTTTGACATTTCTAAACTTTCAGATTGTTAACCTAGTGAAGAGTACTCACAAAATTTTGACAGTTTGATTTAGTCGGAAATCTGCATTTAAGCTTCTTCTAATTTTACCAAGTAAATGCATTACGCTCTCTGTGAAAACCGACGATTTTCCGAATATTGACTAGGATGGCGCTATGTTAAGGGTCTTATTTAATTTTTGGAGGGGAAGGCAAATATTTATCGCTGTCACGCGATATGCTTTACATTATTTCTGATATTAAATAAATTAAAAGTGAAAAAAATACAGAATTCGAAAAGCTTTGTGAATTTAATGTGAGATTGCCGAGTTGTCCTTCACTAAAAGACTGACGAGATGATAGTGGCGAGTGGGCTCGCGGCGAGTCTTTCACGGCGGGATATAGCAACCGTTGTTTTCTATTATCTTTCAAAGCGCGAAAAATAAAGAATCGACACTTCTAGTAAACATTCTCCGAGCAAGAAGCGCCACTGTTTAAGTTTTGACTGGGAGAGCTGAGAAAATCGTAAGAAAACGAAATTGCCTTAAAATTTAAGGTGTCAATAAATTACAAAGTCGAAAAATTCGCCGTTATGGGAATCAGACATTCGGTTGCTACAAAATACTTTTAAAGAACTTGGCGGACTAACGCAATTAATTGTACAATAAATCATAAATTTTCAAGATTCTTGTTTTAGCATTTCGCAAGCCGTTGTAAATTTTGTAATTTGCGTACTAATGTCTTTGACTTTTATGTTTGGCGCCACGTGCCGCATATTTTTCTTCGGCTTTAATATATTATTAGATTTTTTTTTAATTTGCCTTTTGTGGGCGTTTCGCAAGGTCCCAATAGAATTAGCGGGGGGACCTCAACCGCATTGACAAGATCGATTTTGTCGTATTTGAATCGATTAGCATACCTCCCGCCTGAAATTTTCAATTTTCGCGTTTTCAATTTTTTAGCGAACAATTTTGATGAATCGAAAAGGTATGTGCGCCACGGTTAACATTAATTATGTGCTGTATAACGAACGAGTTTTTTAGAGTGGAATTTTTTTGTTCCCTAGTGTGCAGAACTCAAAATAACTGTTTCGGCAACAGGATTATTATTATTATTACCATCGTATTTGATGAGCGTAGCTACGAAATGTTAATTAAGTTCGACGTGTCCGATAGGACGCGCTTAGCCAAAATACCGAGGGGAGGGTGTGTAACAATACAATTATAAGTTCGGAACCGTAGTTAAGTAATTAACAATATATACAGAGTGTCGAGTTTACCCGAACCTTGTATGTCCTCAACTTTCTATGTCAACGACTCTTTAGTCTTACCTGACCAAGTTTATTTAATTTTAATAATACAAAAAAAATAATGTACTAAATCTCACATTTTTCGTGTAGCAGAGGGTTAAAATCTGTTCTGTTCGTAGCGTACTGACATAGCCAAGGGTGGAATTACTCCGCCCTTACTATCGATCTTATCTTTTATTAATGTGTCCCATATAATTTATAACCACACAATATGATATTTCGAGATTAGTCTTTAAAATAGAAATTTGGGGTTGGCAGTTTACACAAACAAATTATTTTTCAATTCCTACTAACGGCGAGGTGCGAAAATTGAATTTTTTATTATTTCGAATTTGCATGGTGGTTGATTGTTACAGCAGTTTCGAATGGAACCTAACCACGAATGCAAACATAAAAATAAATTGCCTTTTCTCAACAAACCGACTCGCAAAAGTTTCAGAAAGTTTTAGTCATAACAGTTGTAAAGGATCCAATAAAGCTACACTTAAAATCGCTCTTCAACATCTTGACTCGTTCTTTCGTCACATTCGGATATATTTTTATGATTGTCTTTTATTGACTGCCGGTTAAATGTTCGTTAAATGGGATTTCGAGCACTTATAGAAATAGGCGTGTTTTTCTTTTCTTTGTATTCTTCATTCTTGATATATTATGTGGAAACATCCTCCGGATATTGCTCGGAGCTGTGATTTATTTTCACGACGTTTTTTTTTCGGTCGTCAGCTCGATAGAGTGCGGTTAAGCTTACAAAAACACGAACTGTCAAGTGAAACGATCGCGTCGAAGTCGGTTACGCCCACCGTAGCTTTTTTTAAACTTAAACGAATATGTCAATCTCTTACATGATAGTCATACTATGTAAAGGTCACGTTCATATTTTGCCCCACGAAATTCCAACCGCAATGCACGCCATATGTCAATAATGACGGTAATTCTAAAAAAAACATGTGTGTTGTGACGGAAACATTGAAATTGAAGTTTAAAGAAATTTTGAAACGAAAACAAAAGATCGAATCGAATTTGAAATTCAGTATGTATATGTATCTGGTTTTATCGTGGGTAATAATAACCTGCGCGAAGGAGGCGTTACACCGCATGCCCTCGACAATTTGTATAGGGTACGTGAAGTTTTGAAAGCAAACGTAATATCGGCGAGTAAATATTTTCAATGTACCATACAATAGAAGGTAATTTTTGTAAAAACACCGTTGCAAAATTATAATATGATTGTAGGTATTGATTTTGTGTCCAGTGCAGGACTCAGGAGGGTGATCGGAAGCGGAACAGTGGAGAAGGAAACAATAGGAATCAAGAAGCAGAGATTATCTACAGAAATTAATAACACAAAAGTAATCGAAGTTGGATTTTTAAGATTATTGGCTATTTTAGTCGGGGGGCTGCCAGCATGCAGTATTAAAAATTGTCAACGATACTTTTGTTAAACCGAGTTGCTGTTATTATATTAGGAAAATTAATTATGGCAAACAGATTATCAGAAGAAAAGATAATATTAACTCTGCTGAGAAAGCTTACGCCCATCTTTTTATTCTAAAAATATATATACGAGTGAGTCCAGAGGGTAGAAAAGGCGGCTTGTATTCCCTTAAAAACTTTGTAATAAACTTATACTCGCTTCAATTGAAAAAATTTATGATTAGAAAATTCTGCAGATCTTATCAAGATCCTGTTGTCGATATTTCCTGAAAATTTACACTGGGGTATTCTAATGCCTCCCGCCCGCTCCCCGGTATACAGTGTCGTAACTAGTTTTTTCTGTAAGATTTTATTTTTGGGCTCTCTTCAACTTTCGTAAGAGAATAATAAAGCAATTTTTATGAGTACGAAGAATATTATATAATATACACGAAAATCAGGAGGGGGGGGGGGTTACAATACAATCTAGAATTCAAAAAGTATATCATAAAAATTATTACAAATGGTTGAGTGTCAAACCAAAGAGGAAAGTGCGATGTTTCTTGCCTTTCCGACGTTTTTACTATTGGCAGCCATTTAACAAATTGTTAAAACCGTTAATTGGCATTCTTCTAATTTTGCTAATCAGCTATGACCGTAAAAGGGATTTATTGTACAAAAGTGAAATCGGAAATTTTTTTCTAGAGTTGGATCAACACTGTACATTTGTGACCCGACAAAGAGCTTATAGTAATAAACTTACAAGTTCTTCTTTTACTTCTTTCATATTTATTTGGTCACTGTATTGCTAGGGTAATATTTTTTGTTGCATTGCACCTGTTGCACGTACATACTTACGATATTTCTGCGATTAGAGAATAAAGATTTTGTCAGGATTGCCAGGTGCAGAGAATTTTCCTAAATCCATCCATATCCGCATAAATTAAAAAAAGAATTTTTTGAATTTTTGGTGTAAACTAGGAAATTTGAGAAGTTAAAGAGATCTACGGAAATTTCCTAAATTCTACCGGTAGATTTGAATATTTTAAAGTTATTTACGGTAAATTTGATTAATTAACATCCGAGCGCTAGTCACCCCAGGGCCGGCTCTGGTTATCCGGCCATTATGGCAAGGGCCCTTAATCAGAAATTCCGCCTTTTTTCAAAAACATGATTTCTTGCTTAGGATTTAGGAAGGTAAATGTTAACGGAACTATTTTCAATAACTGTAAAGGAATTTTCAAAAATTGATGCGCAGGTTAAAATTTTGGAAGCTAAAATTAGTCTGCGCATGCGTTAACACAAAATCTAGGGATTTTAGAGATTTTTTTTAGGAAAATATAAATTTTAGACCTGACAACACTGGCTTATGTTCAGGAGAAGTCCAAGCAAAGGGTCGTTCATAAAGGACGTCCTTGCCTTGAGGGAATCGGGAGGGGGTAGTCAGCCAAATGTAACGTCTGCATAAAAATTTCATTTTTGGGATTTGTAAAAGAATTGTGGATTCTTTCTTATAATTTTAAAAATTTATCCTCTTAAACTCTTGGAGAATTTTTTAATTAAAAAAATTATGAATAAAATGTAAAAACTAAAAATTTTAGTATTTTTCTAAAATGAACGTGAAGTTCAATTTTATAAAGAGGGTTTCTTTGAGTTGTGACCATTGGACGATCGGGGAGGGGAATAAAATATTGTGACCAATTGTGAAAAGGGGTGAAGGGGAGGTCAAAAATTTGGAAAAAATTGCGGAAGTCCTTTATAGACGGCCTCTAAGTATTGGAAGGTTTTCAAATTTTGAAAATATTTATTAGCCCGGACTGACAATAACTTATTTATCGAACGAATCCTTTGAGGGCCCTTGTTTTCAAGACATTAAAATAAATTTTTTGAATTCACTCTTGTAAGACTTTGCAGCAACTTTTGAGCCACTTTACCACGTTTATGCCAGCCCCAAACGCACTTTTCCAGGTCCCGAGCATCTCAATGCCTTTTTACAAAAAGATTTTACAAAAAAAAAGGTATTCACGTATACGTAGACATTTTAGTTTAAATTTTATAATGTAATTTTTGAATCCACTCCTGAACGATTTTAAAGCCACTTTGCCATGTTTCGCTTGATCTACGTGCGTTTTTCAACTATATATGTACTGCATTTTATTTCCAAAGGGGGGAGGGAGGCAATATTGCATCAACTACATCACACATTGTTTTGCAACATTTTTTGAGGCATGGCACTAAACTTTGCGATAGCCTAATTTTATGCCAAATTCAAGAAGAACAAAATGAAATCAAAAATTCATCTCGAAATAAAGAAAAGAATTAGCAAGAAAATGTATTTGATAGAAAATTAAGATAAAATAGTAAAATGCAACAAGTTACTAATAATAATGTAATGTTTACACTAAATAATTTCATGTGAACAAACATTTGAGAAGCCGCGCGCAGTCTCTGGGCCTCAAAAACTTCTTTGCCCGCCGGGCCTGGCTATTTTTCATTTTTCTGAACCTGATATACTTTTTGCAGACTCCTAAAACCCCCCAAAAATTACAAACTTACCCGGTAGTTAGGGGCAGCATCGCAGTAATATTTTTCCTTACAAATGAAAAATTTGGAAAACTAATATATTTCTGTTATTTTCAGAATGTTTTATTTCTTATTATAGGCTTCCTTTCCAGAAAAATTGTCTGCCTGAAACTGGTCTAACCCATAGAGCTAAAACATCAAAACCCTACGCTGTGTAGAGCGGTTAGGTTAGCTGTAGATTTTTGACGCGTTAATATTTTTTTGAAATTTTCATTTCGGGTTTATTTTTGAATGATAAATTCTGCAAGATTCGGTAATTATCCCATATTTTTGGTCTTTTTAGGTTTCTGTAAACACTATACGAAGAAGTCGAGGGGTCAACCGCTAGAGGAAATCGTGTACAATTAACTTCACACTTAACGTAATTCATGATAATTCTGCATACTTCTTCGTACTTCATATAATTCAGCAGTAATTCACGGGATTCCAAAATTTGAGCAATGGAGGGTCCACACCCCCCGGATCAAGTAGTTTATTTTTTATCATTAGTAAACTGAAAATTTCCCATTGCAGAGGCACTGGAAGGTGTTCCACACCCTCTAGACCCCCTCGGATTAAGTAGTTTATTTTTTATTTTGTTGCAGAGATCTGCCTCCCAAGGGGTACGGAATTTATAATTAATTGTCAAATTAAGAATTAAACACATTTACTTGACCATAGCTAATTTTAATAAACTTGAGATATGTTTAAATATTTAATTCACTTTTAATAATAATAAATTATCTAAACCGGGGAGTCTGGGGGGTGTGGAACACCCTCCAGTGCCTCTGCAACGGAGATCTTCGGTTTACTTCTGATAGAAAGTAAACTACTTGGTCTGATGTTCTGCAATGTTTTTCATTCCAAAATTTGTGCACTGGAGGGTGTTCCACACCCCCCAGACCCCCCGGATTGAATAGTTTATTTTTATCAGAAGTAAACTGAAGATCTCCCGTTGCAGAGGCACTGGAGGGTGTTCCACGCTCCCCAGACCCTCCGGATCGAGTAGTTTATTTTTATCAGAAGTAAATTGAAGATCTTCCGTTGCAGAGGCACTGGAGGATGTTCCACGTGAAGTACTTCATGAGATGTGTACAAAAAACTTCACCAGCGGTTAACCCCTCGGAAGAAGTCTTATGATCTGGCTGCGTGTCTGTCCATCCGTACATTTTTTGAATTAAAGGCCAATCAGGAGTTCACCCACCTTAGAGGCCGTCCATAAAGGACGTCCGCAATTTTTCCCAAATTTTTAACCCCCCTTCTTGTTAGAGTTTGTCACAATATTTTATCCCCTTCTCGCAACGTCCAATGGTCACAAATCAAAACTTACCTTTCGTTTACTATCATATTTTAAAATTATATGAAAAAAATACTCGAGCACAATTTCTTTACAAATCTCTAAAATAAAATTTTTATGTGGACATCGCCCCATCTCCCTGTCACATTTTGTGACCTCCTCCTCTCAAGACAAGGACGTTTTTATGAACGACCCTTTAGTCCGAAATTTTCCTGTAGCTATCGAAAATTTATATTACCAATGAAAAACTGACAGATTATCCGCTTATTTTGCACAATATTTAATTGTAAACCAGAAAGGTAGCTGTATAGAAGCTAAGAACTACGGTCATTTGAGTTCCACCTTGTTCTTACAGTAACATAACTTGATTTTATTGTCCTTTCCTTCAGAAATCACCAATTGCATTTTAGTAATTTCTTTTATCGTGATGAACACTGGCGACTTTCACCCCAGGAAACAGATGTGCAAATTTGGAAATTTAATTTTCACTGCAGGCATTGTCATGTCTTGTTTTTATGCTACTTTGAACTAGAAAAGAATAGGAAATTTATTTTAAAAATTAGTTGATGAAATTTTAAATTATTTAAATTTTTTGAACATGAGCTACAAGTTACTAATAATAACAAAATGCAAATAGATGACGTACATGAAAACATCTTTCACCAAGTTAGCTATCGTTATCAAGGATTTTTCTTTTAGGGTTATCTTTGTTGTCAAGGTGATTCGAACTCTCCGCCGTTTGTACAGCGTCGACGGTGATGCTTTTCTGAATTGTCTTCGTTCAAGTGAAAAATCCGTCCTTTTTTGAAAGCGTTTTAGTTGTTAAGCAAACAAGGGTTGATTTTACCCCCCCCCCCCTCCGCTCACGAACAAATTGTTATTTTATTGCATCAAATAGAACTAAAACTAAGGAATTTCCTTTATTAGAAATTGCACTTAAAAAGCAGAATCTGCATCTTACTCACTCGATTCATGTGCACCGAAGGCAACCGAAGACAACGATCCTAGTCATTAAACTATTTATGTTGTGTTGTCCGATATAATTTCTTGACAAATTACATTTATTTTATTTTCACTACAAAGCTGCCTCCATTTCGTTCTCTCTTTTTAATTCTTACACTGCCGAAGAGATTATTATTATTTCAAACGCTAAGAAATTCAGAAAACTTACTTCTTCATCCGCTAATTCAACTCAATCTCACAGCTATAGATTCGAGAAAAGATTGGTTTTGAGAGCCAACTTGAAGCCTCGGCAGTAAGGTTCGGGAGAGTCTTGATGAAAATATCCCAGAGAAGAGATGTTAGATCAATTTCAGTAGCCAAAGCTGAGTTGCCGGCTAAAAGAGAAAAACAGGAGATTAGCTTCTCAGATAATTCTATATAACTACTAACTAGTGACGTAACCGCGTGATCGTAAACCAAAATTCTTTAATTTAATTAAGAAATATCTTCAATACGAAATGGACGAAAGGGCGCAAAGTACAGTACAAAAACAAAAGATGTTTGCACCCAAATGAAAACCCAATTCATTCTGGGGTTTACTACACAACATCTTCCGCTAATATTTTATTAATTTCTGGAAAACACCTCGGTATTTTCTCAGCATTATCTTAAGGACACCGCCATATATTTTCAAATATTATAAATATTTAATTCTAGGATTAGATTGATTTTTTGTAGACAAGGATAGGTGATTGGCTCTCTTTTAACAATATACGACGCTTCTGTTGTTATGTAGTATTCGTGTCATCTTTTAAGCCGATACAATCCAATATAAATTATTCTGGACCCTACTTCCGGCTCACATCGCAATTTCCTTACAAGGTGATATCCTGAAAAATTGATGGCCTCGAAGTTGGAGAGTAAACTTCTTGACGAATATTTTAAAGGACCCGGCCGGTTTAAAGTTGAAAATCTAAATTTGAGATAATTTAGCGTAAGTCGTGTTTTTGTAGGTCTTTGTTTAGACAGGAAATTGAAAAAAGATTGAAAACTGCCCTTGATATTGCGATGGGAAGTTCGGCAGAGTAGTGATTTAGATTTTAGATTGCCCGTTCGATTAAAAAATAATTTATGTGAAGGACATTAAATTTTAAACAAACTTGGTATGGGCATTTTTTTTATTTTTTCGATTTGTGTGGGTATCGGTGAGGCGAAACATTACAATGCAGGCAGCGTTCCACCTGAGCTCACGTGTTGTTCGACATTCCTTTAATTTTTTCAAGTTATCCTTCTTTTGGGCAGTTTTAAATTTCGCCGTTTTGAAATAAATCGAGAGTTAACAGTGTAGGCTGCTTCGTGTCTAACAATCATTGGTTTAACCGTATACACTCGTAACGGAAACGTGGTCAATAAAGCGAGTTTCCGACGTAATTTAAAATTGGAAACACGCTTGGGTTTTTAACAGTGTACAATTTACATTAATTCATTGGTGTAAGAACCCTCGCACCAGGCCGTAAGTTCTAATGAAAGGTTCGAGTTAGCCCCCAGCTATAGAAGATAAAAATATATCGAATGTACGGTGCTGAACAAAGAGAAAGAGAACAGCTGTAAAAGCGACTACTCACTCACTATACTTATACATAAGCTTACATCTTCATGGTTTTAAGTTACATTCTACTTCTAAGGGTTCGTTCTCGCAAAACAGCGCGATCGTTGTAGGTGGCTTTCTCCTAAACTAAATTTACACCCCGCTTAATTATTTTAACGACTTTTAATTTTGCCAATACTTCTTAAAAAAGTTTCCTTTTAACTCGGAATATCAATTTCTTTCCGGTTCGCTCGTTGCATCTCTTCAAATATGGCTTAATTCCGTCATCGTCGGAGTAGAGCACTCCAACTTTTCGTTCTTGGCGGGTGGTCGTGATTGCACGAAAACGCGCACATAACAACCAAAGAGGGTCAAAGCATTCCCCGAAGATCATAAAAGTACGAGGCTTGAAAAGCTTTAATATCGAAAATAATTGATACGTTTCTATTTTCATTTTATGTTTACCAAGCACGACATTGTTCAAGTTAGGTTAGGAACGCTTTTTAATTATTTTCTTTTGTTTTACCCAACCGATTCGTTGACCTTTTGCCGTCTGCTGTGTAATTTAATAAAAAGATATCATGGAAGTATTATAATATTCGGATAATATTATTTGTAATTCCAATTCCCTTATTGAAATGTACTAGGTATGTCGAGATTCGAACTAACCACGATCGCACCGTAGGGCAATTAGATTCCCACGCATTTATATGCGGGTCGAATGTTTATAGGCATAAAACGCAGAAAGCCAGAACTAGAAATTTCACTAGAAAAGAAGAAGAAATTGTGAGTGTGATAAAAATGAAATAATTCGATACAAAACAAAAATGAGAGGAAAATATTCACGAAGAAAGAATCAGAAGTTGCTAAATAAAAGTGAAATTAACCGCAAAAGGCAAAATCAAACCTGTGCTCAATAAGGAAAGGGAAAATTTTAAAGAAAGAAATCAATGGCGACTGGACCCGCACCGCAGGGTGCTGAGTGGCCGCAATCCACAATTTTAGATTTGTTCATATGAAGACACGAAAAATTAAATTATAAAACCTGTAAAACATTAAAACATTGCATACGCGGTGAAGAATCAATAAGATTTCCCTTGCTAAATTTTTAATGTTGAATTAATATCTTCCTTAATTATTATTTTAGAGAAAAATTGCAAAACAATTTTTTGTAGAGAAAAAAATACTGCATCCGTACATGTTTTTGCTTTTGATTTTTCCTTTTCCATACAGACAGAAATGGGAAACTTAAAATTGCTATTCCACAAATAATTTTCTTTGGTTTGGAATTTTTAGATCGAAATATTTATTATTTTTGATCTGCCAATTAAATATCTCAAATATTGTTATCAACAATTATCTATTTCATCAACGAATATCGGTACAAATCCATTTAACATTTGTATTGGTAAATTTAAAAATTGCAAATCTAAGCTTAAAATTTTCATGTTTTAGTCTTGATGAAAACGGGAAAATTAAACGCCTATACGTGTATGGATTCAGTATTTTTTCCACAAGAAACTAATTTACAGTTTTATTTTTAATAATTACTAGAGATATTATTTATACATTAAAAATTTAGCATTGATGCACCATGCATGTATATTAGAATTTTAATATCGGCATTGTTAAAAGCAGTACATTTAATTTAATAAATCAAAAATTAAATAGAAAATCTGTCAATCACCGTGCCGACATGAAGTTATGAAGAGAATATAGTGAACAATCGAGAAGAAATGTAAGCAATGTGAAGAGAAATTTTTATTGCAGAAACTGTTTATGTCACCGAGGGGGGAAGGTAAAACGTGGAATGAAAAATTAACAGTAAACCGTGAACACTGTTAACAAATTCTGAGAGTCTAAAGCCGGCTCTCCTCTTGTCTTGATAATAACCACCAACGAAAATAAAAACAGAATTACAGGTACATTTTCCAATTCTGTTTAAGCAGCCATTGAGCGTTTCACTTAAAGAGAGCATAAACGAACCTGGCTGGTTCGCGTGATGAAACCTAGAATTTATAGTAAAATGGACAAAGGTAATAATTACCGAGAGTACGTACTTATTTTATTACAGGGAAAAGAAAAAGTTTTTTATGAAATAAAAGAGATGAAAGGCTTTGAGCAGAGCCGTCATAAGATATTTGGCGCTTGTGGGCTACTAACAATAATGAACCCCTCTTCATAAGAAAACACTTAAGTTAAGCGGAGTGGGGTAACCTGTGTGTTTTACAAAATTTTCAACTAAACAGAAAACCAGGCACTGTTTGACTCCCCCTTTCTTGAACTTCCCATCTCAAAAAGTCCGATGACCACCGCACGCTTCTCTAAGATGACGTAGTGAGCTTTATTTGAACAAATTTATTGAAAAAATTTTTTTAAAGAAATTTTCCTTAATCCCCTGCACCGTTCAAGATAACCTAAATTAATCCTAACCTAAAGAACTAAAAAGTGACTAAAAATGTCACGTTACCATAGCAACGGCAAAGAGGATTTTGCTGAAATCTTCGATTCACTTCTCATGTAAATAAACTGTATAGACAAGTGGTTTGGCATCGAAAGAACATTAAGTATCTACAAATTATGTAGAATTTTATAAAACCGCTCAGGTCCGTAGCCAGGATTTCATTGCGATGGGGGCACTTGTAAAAATTTTCCAACTTGAAAATACCTACACCTATTTATTTTCAAAATTCCAAGTTTTTACTTTCAAAAGGTTTTTTAGCATTTCGGAAGGGTACGTGCTCACCTACCTTGGCTACGGGCCTGCTTACTCATAATCTGTAAACATTGAATGTTTTGTCTATCAACATCGAGATAGACCCCCGGTTTGTACAGTTTATTTTTATTAAAATAAATTGAAGATATCAAACTAACCGATCTAGAAAAAATCTCTAGAACTACTAATTAATCCTAACTTTAACTAGTCACACTCAAATAACTAATATCCTAATTAGCCCAAATTGTAAATCAAAGTTTTAGAGACCGGGGGTTTGGGGGTGTGGAGCACCCTTCAGGCACACTGAAACTGTGATAGATAAATTTGAAAACTTATGGTCTTCACTATTAAGCGATTAATAATGAAACGTTTTAGTACAAAGAATATAAAGCAGTGATCGAGAATCTGGGGGTGGGGGATCATGAATTTTCTCCAGGATAATATGCCATCGTTCTCAAGGAAATCAAAGCGCTATAATAAACCCTACTCATAATCTGTAAACATTGAATGTTTTGCCTTTCAACAGTGAGGCACTGGAGGGTGTTCCACACCCCCCAGACCCCCCGGTTTGTACAGTTTATTTTTATTAGAAATAAATTGAAGATATCAGCATAACCAATCTAAAAAAATCTCTGGAAAAACTAATTAATCCTAACTTTAACAAATCACACTAAAAATTATAAACCAAGCTTTAGAAAAGGGGTCTGGGGGGTGTGGAGCACCCCCCAGGTACACTGAAACTGTGATAGATAAATTTACAAACTTATGGTTATCAGTATTAAGCGATTAATAGTGAAAGTTTTCAGCATAAGAAATATAAAGCAATGACCGAAAATCTGGGGGATCATAAACCCCGCAGTACAATATGCCATTGTTCTCAAAAAATCAAAGCGCTATAATAAACCCTACTCATAATCTGTAAACATTGAATGTTTTGCCTTTCAACAGTGAGGCACTGGAGGGTGTTCCACACCCCAGACCCCCCGGTTTGTACAGTTTTTTTTATTAGAAATAAATTGAAGATATCAGCATAACCGATCTAAAAAAAATCTCTAGAAAAACTAATTAATCCTAACTGTAACAAATCACACTCAAAATTATAAACCAAAGCTTTAGAAACCGGGGGGTCTGGGGGGTGTGGAGCACCCCCCAGGTACACTCAGATGGTCATAGATAAATTTACAAACTCATGGTTATCAGTATTAAGCAATTAATAGTGAAAGTTTTCAGCATAAGTAATATAAAGCAATGACCGAAAATCTGGGGGATCATGAATCCCCCCTCGTATAATATGCCATCGTTTTCAAGAAAATCAAAGCGCTATAATAAACCCTACTCATAATCTGTAAACATTGAATGTTTTGCCTTTCAATAGTGAGGCACTGGAGGGTGTTCCACACACCCCAGACCCCCCGGTTTGTACAGTTTATTTTTTATTAGAAATAAATTGAAGATTTCAGCATAACCGATGTAAAAAAAACTCTAGAAAAACTAATTAATCCTAACTTGAACAAGTCACACTCAAAATTATAAACTAAAGCTTTAGAGACCGGGGGTCTGGGGTGTGGAGCACCCCAGGTACAGGTAGGAAAGGGGCACTTGCAGAAATTTTACAATTTGAAAATACCTACACCTATGTATTTTCAAAATTCAAATTTTTTACTTTCAAAAAGAATTTTTTAACATTTGGGGGGGGGGGCACCTGCTACAGGTCTGATACCGCTTTAGTTTTCTTAAAAACTAATTTAGATAGGGGATAGGGATAGATAGGGGATATTATATACGCCCCCTTTGACTCGCGGTTACTATCTTACATGATATGTTGTTTTCGAAAGTTTGCAAATTTAATGATTACAATTTAAGTATTGCTGGGAGGTACTCCCGGACTGGCAACGCAGGAAGCAGAACTTTAAATGTTTGAACTGTAAAGCTATGGTTTCTTTTTTTAACATATAAGTTAATTTGACTTTCTCACCTAATACACAAACCAAGCAGTTTAACCTCCTTCTCAAAGAATTTGTAAGTTTTCTTCCCCATCCCCAAAAGTTTGCCGTGATTATTGGACGCTCTTCTATGAGATGATGTAGTGAGCTCAATTGGGATAAAATGTAACGATCCTCTTCATCACCTGCACTTTTCAAGCTAACCTAAATTAACCCAAAAGGTGAACCAAAAAAAGGGGGGAAAATAAAAAGTATACTGGAAAACTAAAAATAAAAGTCAATTTGATGAAGAAGTTGGAAAAGTTCAAAGAAAAGAAATAAAAATTTCTTCTTAAGAAATATTCCTTTACCCTGCACTCTTCAAGGTAATCTAGATTAAACCAAATATTAATCCAAATATAGTCAAATCTGTGTTTATGCAATTTTTATATGGGGAATTGTTTAAGAGCTATAATTATCATAAAATTCTATTAAAGGCATAGTATGAATAAAAAATGAAATATTTTTTTGAAGGGATTACTTTTATGCGATCCTTGTCCCCCACAAAAACAGATTTTAGTGTAGTTAAAAACGTGACTGAAAATTATCGTTACCATTAGGGTCGTTTTAAGATATTTAGCTTCCGTGAGCATCTAACAATAATACGCACTTCTTCTTAAGAAAATACATGGAAGAGGAAGCGGGAGGGTGCACTCAAATTTCCCCCCAAAATGCTGGTGTCCCAGAGCTATAATTCATTTAGATCTGTGGTTGGGTGGCCCTGGTTTTGGGATAACCATATTACTTCCGCAAATGAGCAAATCGTGGTGTGGCGGTTGATTATTAGTTTCAAGATGGTTTTGGTTTTGTGACGGAGTCATCAAACTCATATTGACCGACTTGGTTAGTTTTTCGTAGAATTTTTTGACCTTATTTATCGTTTGAATTTATCGTTTTATTATTGTAATTCTTTAAAATTATTAGCGCGCTATCTGTTGAATTGCACCGTTGTTTCCAACGTTCCCATAAGGTTTACTTATCTGATACTAAAAGGATGTTTAGCCAAGCGTTAGCCTCTTTTTAATGATATCACTACGAAAATGTAGTCTACGATGTGGGTATGAAAGATTAAACGTAATTATCTAACTAAGTTCAAATCTAACTAATAAAGATTAAGGTACAATCTTCGTTTTAAAATAAAATTATAGGTTTTCATTGGTTAGCCCAATTAAAATTAAATTTTAAATGTATTTTAGGTTACAAGTTCATAACCAAAATCCATACGTAAACCTAAATCCTACCTAAACTGAAATACATATTTTTTGTTCTAACCCTGTTCGGCTTATACAGGTTTTTCTCTTATTTACATATAACTCGCGCGCGAAATGAAATTCCTCGCAATGAATTTTCTTATAAAATATACATTTTACAGTTGTACATCAAAATAAAATGCGTTTTTCAATTTTTCTGCTCTACGAGAAAATCTGTTTAAACATTTGATAATAAAACACACTTTTCCGGCATAGTTTTTTCTTATATACATATTATATTATACATACAAGGGACTTATTACTTAGGGCAGGATGATATATTACAGCCATGTACTTCTTCCCCTTTTGTATATTAGTTTATCGTTCATATTCTAAATCTAATTTTTAAACTTATAATTAGAACTTCTATAAAATAGTCGAAAAATTTCCTGATGGAAAAACTTGAACGAAAATTAATTTTAAATTAGTGCTTGACGTAGAGGATTCCAAAAATTTCCTAAGTTTTATCCGGAAATCTGACAGACCACGCACAGAAATCCATCTTAACCGTTCTTGAAATCGATCCAATCTTGGCAACGTTCTTAAATTCAAACCAAGCATTCTTAACTTAAGTTGTCAAATTAGTGATTGATTTCTGCATTGATAGTTAAGTACGGCATTCTTAAATTTTGTTTCAATTTAAGAACGCTAGATGATTGAATTTCAAGATGATATTCTAAGTTTAGGTAGTGGTGGAGTTTTACGAAAATTAACTTCTATGACAGAAATGGCCAGTTCGTGCCTCTTTATCAAACAATTTTACAGTCCGATATGCATCTCACCGTAGAAGCTGTTACCAACTACCCGTGCATTGCAAACGCGTCCCCTAAATTTCTCAATACTTAGTTTCATAAAAATTGTGGTGGAATTTCATAACTCTTCATTTAATTTATATGAATGTGTTGGTGAACCTTGCCCAACAATTTCAAACGAGATATGAATGATGACGTCATAATATTATGTGCATATAATACCATTTATTAATAAAACTTCCCTGCTTATGAAATTTGTAATTTAAATAATGTAAAATATACATCATACATTAACTGTTGAGTGTTAAAGTGGGGTTTGGATGTTCTTGTTTAGCTCGGGGCTTATTTCTGCGAGGGTTGCAGATAAACTCACATTTCGAACATCCGCGAGGGTTGAAAAATCACCGAAGAGATTGTTTGGAATATGTAATGCGAACGTTGGCAAATAACACTGCTAATCTAGCGAGAAAAAAAACAAATATCTTGCGCCGGACCTGATTTTTTGAAAATAAAACTCACAGCCGTCGTACATTAATCATTCCGGCTCCTCCTTTAAACAGTATAATTTATTTCAACCATAAACGAACCCTAACCGCCGGCACTTTAGTAGTGCGGTTAGGCAGCAGACTTTCTATGTACATATTTATTTCTTTTAATTCCCGATAATGTTAAACAAGAACGTGATCGAACAAAACTTTTAAATTCTGTTATCGAACGACACACAAATTTTAAATGGTATTTTTATTTAATTAGTGAAACGGTCCTTAAATTCAATATCGAACCCTTCTCGTTGAAATTGTGCCCCTCTAGCGTTTGTTGTAGGTATACTACATAAATGCCGTTCTTCAAGAGGTTTTTCTCTTTCTACAAGCCTCTCCTCTATAAAATTTGTTCAATAGAGATAACAGTAATTTTACGTGGGTTAGAAAAGGATGGACCACCATACTAGACTCTTAAACCCCTAAGGCACGCACAGAACACAATAAAGAAAATCGAAGGTTGCTCGTCAAAGGCTGTGTGCTAAACATAAAATTATATTTTCAGAAAAAATTTTGTTTTTGTCGTTGGATAAATCTGCAACAAATGAAAACGCGACAATAGGATCTATTTTGCAATTTTATTTTTAAAATTGATAGATCTCTAACCACAGGATTATTTTTTTAGAAATAATTGTTTCGCCTGATCGAAATAAACGGAGATTGAAGTCGACAATAAATTATATTATTATTTATTGCAGATAATAATTATAAAACTGCAAAATTTAGCTTTTAGTCGAAACACGTAAAATTAAAGGTTCGAGGTTTGGCACGCAGCCGAACTTGAAATATAGAGAGGAATGGAGCAGTAGCTATCTTACCCCAGCATTCCTGTCATCTGCAGAACGTTGCTTTTTGTTTTAGATATTTTAATTTTATATTGTTGGTTTTACTGTTTTTTTTTAACAATTAAAGAAAACGAAGTACAAATAACAATAAAACCAATTGCAATGACCATAAAAGCAAAATCCTTTTACCGAAGAATGCCACTCATTAGCGTTGACAAAATTTAATATAAGTTAAGAAAAAGATGGCGTAATTTAATACGCGTAGTTATGGAACGGAAGAGGTTGTCAAAACAAGGGCGAATTTTTCAAGCGTTTTAATTTAGAGAATTTGGATTCATGTGTCAAAATCTTGATGGAATGAATACGCGATTGTAAATCAAAATGAAATTAAATACGCAAATTAAGCACAAAACATTTGAATATAATTGCATCCAACCGTGAACATTTTAATGCCATGTAATGGCTGAAAGGCAGGGTGGGTTTTAGGCATAATGGCCCCATCGATTGACCGCTCAGCAAGTCGACGATCTGGCTGTAATATTGTACTCAAGTGCAGGCACGGCCTAACCCTTGAAGATTTTGGGCACTGGTTAAAGTAACCCTCCACCCCTTACAATCAGATTTTACTGGTCGATTAGACTTGACGAATTTTTGAATAAATAATAATAATTTTTAGTTCATCCTCTTGCTTCGAGCATTCAAGGATTTCTAATTATAATTTTTATGTATGGTGATAGATAACTTTGTATTCAAACTTTTATATTACTAATGACAGTAGTTAAAGATTTGAAGGTTAACACCAAAACGGTATGTAAATATGGTAATTCGTATGCATAATGCATTGTTTATACCTGTTTGTTTATCATTTGAACTTGAAAATGAGTTCACAAATTATCATACATTACGTGTTACTTACATATTTTGACACATGGTTGATTCCAATGTCAACAAGTCGAACATATTAAATTTTATTTCCAAATTTAGAAGAACGTTCTGACCAGGAAAAACAGCTCTGATGCTTGCCCCCTCTGTAGGTCGGCAACCGAACTAATGTACAACACAATGTCTTGAGTCGACAATCGATTATGCAATCTACGCAATTTTCTAATGCATAATTCAAAAAGGTATGACGGGTCGCGTGTAACATTTTAAATTTGAATATTTTACAATCAGTAATCACAATGGAATTAATAAATCGTTGAGAATTTTAAGTGGTTCTTAGATCACTCGTGGTTCTTAATTAAATTAATTGTGGTCTTAAATCAGACGCTTTGGTAATAATAATTGAGGATGCAGTAATTGAAAACATGTGATCGTTTACAATTCAAATAAAAGTTTTTTTTATAATATAGAGCGGTTAAGCTTGCGAAATTCAAAATGGGCGTGGTTAGGCACCGCAGTTGTTTTACTTGTTGTGTAGACTTGTGTACAATTGAAGGATTTATAAAATTCTCAAGGTAAAAGTTTGATAGCAGAATTATTAGTCAAATGTTTTCGTAAATTGACGAACTTGGTTGGAATTTTTAAAAGTTTTCCTGGGGGCCGATTCGGCCATTAAGTCAGGGATTTTTATTCTGACTTTGGGGCTAGGAGACATAACTTAACAGACGATTAACTGATGCAGGGTGAAGTTTTGGAACTTACGAAAGATATCCTGTTATTCAACGATTGGCTATTAAAGTCGATCAACCCGGGTTCGAAAGTACACTTTTTCCTATAGAAATAACTTCACCAAACGAAAGAGGTTCTATATTAAGCCAACAATTTAATTTTGAAGTTCACGAAATTACCATAAGAAACATATGGGAGCGTAATATTGCGTCAAAATTAAACTCATTTTGGTGTCAGTCCGTGCATCCTGTCTTGTTGTTAACACTTCGATCTCAATGAATTACCAGTAAAATCTAGGATCCGGCGGTTTAAGCATACATAATTTAGAGTATTATCGCGTGACAGGGATGTTTTTAATAAGTTTAACCTCTCCCCGAACCCCGTGACTCAGAGATTTTTTTCTAGATTGATTTTGGATCGAAGATATTTTTAATGAGTTTTACTAGTTGACCATCGCATAATTTCGAGTTCTGTCGAGCTCAAGAATGTTTTTTTAATTATTGTGGTAAAACCGAAGGGTTCACATCCCGAGTTGATCGATTCTAGACATGTTACGTTTCCATGGTAACGACCCAGCGAATATGCTGAATATCTTCAATGTTTTGATAAAAATAAACTGCATTAACGGCGGGGGGGGGCAGTCGGTGTCGCACAACCGAAAGGCAGAGTATTCGGTTTAAAAATTATGCATCAGAAGCTTTATGATACCACGTTGGTTTTCTTGGGAACGATGACACTATACTGGGGAGTACTTCCTCCAAACCCTCCGGTTTTTTAAACTATGTTTTCTAGTTTGAATTTTTTGGGATTTATTGCTAAAATTTGTTTCGTTAAATTTAGATTAGCAAATCATTTTAATTTGAATTTTTTCAAGTATTTTTCTTAGTTTTATTTTTATTGTGTATAATTGTCACACTTGTGACAATTGTCACAAATATTTTATAAAAGTTATTCTGCCGAGGGTTATAACTTTTAAATTTTTCTTTTACAAATGTGAGTGGAGTTGCGCGAGAAGGCGAGAAGGAAATTTACCCCTTCCCCTTTCGGTTTTATTTAACTAGTTAAATTTACAGTTAATTTACACTATAGTCATGGCATACCAATGCTGATTTTGTTGAAAAGCAACAAAGGCGGACACGAGCCCCTTCATTTGCATGCTCCGATTTCCGATACAAATTCTTATTAGAATGCCGTAGCCGCATATGCTCTGCTTGGCTGAAACCGAATGGCTTACAAGAAAATGTAATTAATGGGGTGGTTTCCCATTGCCTTTCCCACAGATCGATGTTGGAGTTGAGGTCGCAGTAGTACATGTTATATTCGGTACGACCAGTAATAGAACTTGAGTATTTCGTCACCATAACAACGTTGAATCGGATATGATGAAATTTTCGATTAAACATCTGATAAAAATAAACTGACAGTATCATATTTGAAAGCAGAATATTTAATGTTTAAAAATTATGCATTAGGAGCTATACGATACCAATTTGATTTTCTTGGACATTGTACTGGGGAGTATCTTTTCCCCTTCCCAGCCCCATTCGCTATCTTGCGTTTTATGCTGTTCTAAACGGTTCTGCTATTGATCACTTGATATACGGAAATGTATTTCCCACAATTTGCGTGTGGCTGGGGGTATTCCATACCCCCCAGACCCCCCGGACTGTACACTGTGTTCTAGTTTTTACTTCTCTTCTTTTAATTTTGTAATCTTATATAATAACTTTTCGGAACAGTCAGCAGCATGGTGGTTCAGGCTGTTAATATTGTTTCGATCTGGTTCGTCGACCGGGGGGTCTGGGGGGTGTGGAACACCCTCCAGTTACCTAGTATTGGGATGCAAAACAATGTTTACAAATTATGCTGAAGCTGTGAATTCCGCTTTAGTTTTCTTAGGAACCACGATGTACTGTACCTCCCCTCCTTAGACTCCCGGTCACTATCTCACTTTTTATATTGTTATAAAAAGTTGCTCTATTGCTACTCACAGTCACAAATTTTTCTTTACAATTTAATTGTCGCTGGGGGGTAGAATATTAAGTGTTTTAAAAATTGTGCAGGAACTATCCGATATCGATTTGGTTTCCTAAGAAACCATGACATGTATTGGAGAGTATCTCATTCCCCTCTTCCCCCAGACCGCCCCGTTCACTATTCTGTGTTTTATGCTGTTTTAAAAAGTTCTTCTATTGATAACTTAATATTTCCCACAATTTGCGTGGCCCCGGACTGTACGACTGTGTTCTAGTTCTGGTTTTGAGACACTTTCATCTAATTTGCAAAATTAGGATTTTGAATTTTGAAAATTTAAAATCTTAAACTGCATAATTTTCATGACATTATACCTAACTTTCAAAACTCAAAACACAACAGAGATAGTAAGCGCAATGACGTCGATATTTTCAAAGGTTATATAGAATTTTCTAAACTAAGAGATGAATAGAATTTGTAATAAATTGAAACGTAGGACAAAATCTTTAAATCTGACAAAAGAAAAGTATATTCGCTACTAAACAAGCAGAGAATTCAACAACCTCCCTGACGTGAACTGTTGCAGGAACAACAGTCGTAGTATGGAACTTGTTCAAAATTCGAGATTGTCTGAATCAGAACAAAACCTCTGCATTACTTTTAAACAATTCTGTTGTGCTCAAGTATAAAGACCTGAGGGTATTCCATACCCCAGAATCCCCGGATTGTATAACTGTGTCCTAGTTTTTACTTCTTTTATTTTAATTTTGTAATATTAAATAATAATTTTTTGGAACGGTTAACAGCATGACGGTTAAGATCGCTAAATTGTTTCGATTTGGCACCGGAGGGTCTGGGGGGTGTGGAACACCCTCCAGCTATCTAGTAAGTATTGAGGTGTAAAACAATATTTACAAATTATGCTAAAGTTGTGTAATTCCGCTTTAGTTTTCTTAGGAACCGTGACGTACTGTATCCCCCCCTCTTTAGACTCCCGATCACTATCTCGTTTTTGTATTGTTTTAAAAGTTGTTTTATTGCCCCAAATTTTCTTTTACAATTTAAATGTCGCGGGGCGTGGGGACGGTAGAATATTAAGTGAGTTAATAATTATGCAAGAGCTATTTGGTTTTCTTGGGAACTATGTGTATTGGGGAGTATCTCATTCCCCTCTCCCTCCCAGACCACCCGTTCACTACCTTGTGTTTTTTGCTATTTTAAAAAGTTCTTCTATTGATAACTTGATATTTCCCACAATTTGCGTGTGCCTGGGGTATTCCATACCCCCCGGACTGATCAACTATGTTCTACTTCTAGTTTTTACTTCTTATTTTTTAGTTTTGTAATAATAATAATTTTTTCGAAACAGTCAACGCAATTAAGACTGCTAATATTATTTCGATCTGATTCGTAGACCGGGGGTCTGGGGGGTGTGGAACACCCTCCAGCTACCTAGTATTGAGGTGCAAAATGTTTACAAATTATGCTGCCGCTGTGGAATTCTACTTTGGTTTTCTTAGGGACCACAACGTACTGGGGGGTATTTCATATCCCCTTTGTTGACTCCCGGTCACTATTTCGCTTTTTGTATTGTTTGAAAAAGTTCCTCTATTGATACTGATAGTCACAAATTTTTCTTTTTCAATTTAAGTGTCGCTAAGAGGTAGAATATTAAGTGTTTTTGAAAATTATACAAGAGCTATCTTCTAAAACCGATTTGGTTTTCTTGGGAACCATGACATGTATTGGGGAATATTTCATCCCCCCGACCCCCCGTTCAATTATCTTGTATTTTATGCTGTTTTAAAAACTTTTTCTATTAATATCTCTCACAATTTGCTTGTGCCTGGGGGTACTCCAAACCCCCCGGACTGTAAAACTGTGTTCTAGTTTTTGAGATTTATTGCTTAAATTTGACTTGTTGTATAAACCGGAGGGTCTGGGGGTATGGAATAACCCCATAGTATTATAATACCTTCTACCCTCTCGCCGATATCGGAAGGCAGAACATTAATTGTTTTAGCTCTCGTAGGAGTGATGACATACTGGGGAGTATTTCATGACCCCCACCCCTTTCTCTATGTAATCATGTAAAGCTGAAGACCATAAGTTCGCACATTTTTCTTACAATGCGGTTGGGAGGTATTTATTTCATACCCCCCAGACCCCCATGGCCTTGAAGATTTTGTTTTCTACTTTGATCTGTTCAGATTTGTTATTTAAATTTGATTTTTTAAATTTATAATTGCAAATCATTTTAATTTGCATTTTTGAATTACTTCTCTTTTTTTCAATTTTGTAATAATTTACGTAATAAAAATTTACCAACACAAGAAGATGACCGGAAGTATGGTACATCTGACTTATTTTCAACTCGGAAAATCAGGTTGTCATTGCCGAACGGAAAATAAATTTTTGTTATTGGAAACAGTTTTGGAATTGGTAACTGAAAGCAGAAAAACAGTTGAAATAAATAAGTAATGGAAGTAAATTTTTGTCTTGTTTCTGCTCATTCTTTCATTCTTAAGTGGGCACTTCATTGATATGCAAGAAGCAGTCGACACAAACAGTTATACGTTAAAAATTTTACAATAAACCGTATAGAGCGGCAGGATCTATACGAATCATCATATTTCATAGTACTTACCTAGCGTCAGGCAGGAAATCTGCAAGCTTACCATAGAAGACCGCTCGACGTTTAACTGGTGACCCCGCATCAATTAATTACATTCTCCGACTTAAGTTTAAATACAATGTATTACTATGTAGAAAAATTACAATTACAAAAATAATTTCTTTTACCTCTTAAACCAAATAAATTCCTGCCATAATTTCTGGCGGACAAGAAAAAAAACTTCCCAAAAAGTAAATGGAACAAATTTTTTTGAAGGAAAATCGAAAACTTTAAAATTAAATTTAAAATTGGGTTCGTGCCCCAATATTGAAAAAGTAATCTCGATAGTTTTGTATAATATAAATCGTGCTATTGGTTTGCCCTAAGCCGATACGCGTTTATTAGGGAAATTTAAGCTTTTGAGCGGATTTAATACCACGCTTAACAAATATTTGTCATATTGCGCAGTAAATAAATGTGAACTATGAGTTTTTGCATACAAAAATAACGACACCTACATTTTGTCTCTTCGGGTGTTAAATCGCCCTTATTATGACGGATGCGGGTCAATAAGCGATAATGTAATTAATGCGGGACGTTTATTTTTTTCTTCATTTCTTTAAAATGATAATTTTACGTTTTCGCGTCAATCGTAAATTTAAAGGAAGCAAACAGACGGTGAGAATCAACTTTCTGCTTCAGGAAAATTTTAATTTCACTGTTTGAATTTTGCGTCTGTTCAGTAATAGTTTCCTGGATCGAGATAATACCAATTAATAGCGATTCTTAATGTTTCAAAATTCTTGAAATACTCCTTCATGCAAGAAGTTAGGAGAGGAAAGGGGAGAAGAAAGACGTGAAAAGACTGTCAAATTGATCAGGGAAGAACAAAACCTGTTTGTCACCACAAGTTTTATTTTGTTTTGCCCAATCGATCATCGTCACTGTACGGCGAATCCCCCCCCCTTCCTGACCGTAAACCATAAAAGATAAACAAAAGTCCCAAAATGTGAAGTTCGTAGTAATAATAAACATGACTTCATCTCAAACTCTAATTTTTAAGTGCATCATGTGAGTGATCATCATCAATTCAACAAAATGACTTTTCATAGTAAAGAGATCGCGAACATTCGTGTTATATACTGAGATAACTACATGCCGCACACATAAATAATTATAGGCCTCACTTAGTCGGTCTATATATAGAACAAAAAACATTAGTCGACTTACCACGTTTACACTTGCTCTTTTTTACATCCAAACAATTGCACGCAATATTGTTTGTTTTTTAACCGTTTCGTTTGTTTTTGGTTTGATCAAATTGTTTCATAGTGCCCCCTTCGATTGTAATTATGTAAATATACAAAATTTTGTTTCAAATTACCCAATTTCGCCCGAATAAAAAATATATAACCTCAAATTTTTTCGCACTCTCTTTGAGAGAACGAAGTGACCCCGGAGGTGCCGAAATCACCCCAATTAATTTTTCTTTATTTTACATTTAAAATTAAAAAGGTCGTCTTAGAAACGCAGTGTGAACGTTGCTATCTCCCAGACCGTGTAACCCCTGAAGTTCCTTCTCGTTCTGGTTAACGATGTCACTCGATCTCGTTTTTAGTTGTCTTCACGTCAACCTCTACCAATATTGATCGAAAGTTGTGCGAGTTGAAAAAGATAACTGAGAGAACGTGAAATAGCGTAACGCTTAAGCTGTAGAAAATAAATTGTCATTATCGAGGACAGGTCCGTGTTTTTTTGGTTTTTATGTAAGTTAGCAACACTCCACGTTACGTAGTTTTATGTAAATTTAGACAACCGAGTTCTTTAAGTTGAAATTGTTATCTCTCGAATTAATTGGCGAGAAAATTGTTATGAGGACGTGCATTATGGTAAAATCGTGCAAATTCTCGACCCAGGAATTTTCCTAACCGTATTAGGGCGACGACGACGTGACGTGTTGAAAAAAATATTTGGTTGTATGAATTACATTATACGTGCATTATACCTTCCTATAAGCGGGGACCTCACAAGAAATAACTAATAAATAATAGACATTTTAGATAGTAGATACTTGTTTGTGTTTCGTTTTTTGGCATGACGTCATATGTTATTGTTGCTATATTTGATGGAAACAATTATCTAGCATGGAAACGGTTTTCTTCTTTCTTAAACCTTTGGCTAGGCTTTGAAAGGCTTGTCATTGGTCTGCAGTTATAGCGAGAGAGGAAATTGTGACCTGTGTGGGAAAAATCGAGTAATATGTTCCTCGATCTGGATTCGAACCCTCGCGTAGTAAACGTAACCGCCGAAAAGAGAATGCAAACTCTAAGTTAGGAAAAGAAAGAACATCAGAACTTAAAATTCGGGGTCACCAATTTCTTTTTTATTTGCTACAGCAATAATAATTCCAATCGATGTTTAAATTGATAAATCAGCAAATGCCAGAAAAATTGAATTATCTCCATCATCATCAATAAAGCTACGATGAGTGAAATTTAAGATTGCGCATTGGATATCGACACAAGTTTCTCGAGACACCTGTTGTTGTGTCCTCGGGGAATTGCATTCTATGGGCGAATTTTCAATTTAACGAAAAAGAAAATAATAAATGTTAAAGTCATAATTCGAGGCCCTAACCTAGTGCTCAGAAGTATACGGTTCAGCCGCGCAGTTAATAGTTGGCGTCGTTATCATTTTATTTAATAAATCAGTAATTACAAGGATAAAATGGTAATTAAGATTTTTTTTTAGGTGCTCTTCGAGAAGATACAAATACTCGATGGGTCTAGAATATTGGGCCAGAGAGACGGACGATAGCAACGGTCAATATGCTTAAATCTTCAATTCACGGCCGACAAAAATAAATTGCTTAGACTGGGAGGGGGGGGTATTCTATGGGTACCCCAAACCCAGTGTGCCAAAATTATTCAGAAGTTTTATGATACCAATTTAGTTTTTTGTGAACGATAACATAATATCCTGGGGTATTCCAGACCTTTTTATCATTAGAAGCTAATTGAAGAATTTAGAATCTGATGGAATGAAGAAGTTTCGCTATTTGTTTATTTTATTATTTGAAAGTAGAGGTCAAACTGAGACATCAGTTTTTTTAGTGTGTTTAGCCCGAGAAAAAAATTATTGAAATTCAAAGTGTCAGGGTTATGAACTAAACAAGCGAGATTTTAAAAACCAATCAGAATTAAGAAAACAGCAATGCTGCCAACTGATTTTTATATAACTGGTGGTAATGCAGATAAAGTGCAGATAAAATAAATGCAATTATGTATTTGCTTATGTACGTTATGTATTTTCATTTTGTGAAGATAATCGTTAAATGCATATCACGATCACTATTTTGTTTATAATGTAAAACTCGTGTCATATCTGACAGCCACCAACTTAAACAACATCGTACAACAAACAATTGGTTAATCACCCCGGGAAAATTAAATATATTTTTAAAACCCAAAATTAGATCAACTAATTGCGTCAATATTCTGCATTTTCATTCAACTTTCATATTTTTATGTTATTTCAAAAATTTAAAACTAACGAAACTCCTCGATTGGTGCTAATTAGATGCCTAAACAAAAAATAAAGTGCTCTTTCGGTTTCACGTCGAAATATTGCAATACAGTTGAGTATTAGTTGCAAATTTTATGACTTGCAAATTACAGTTACATTTGAGTGAAGCTTGTTGATTGGTTCAAGTCGTTTCAACACAGTACAGCTTCACTAATCCGGACAGATATTGTTCCCGATTTTTTCAGACAATGCGTGTGTATAGAACCGCAGTAGTAGAGTAAAATTGACTTCATTTATGTACATTTATGTATGTAGTACATTGTACATACGGAAATGTTCGGTTTTAGGAGGTTAAAAATACGAAAAATGTTTTCGAATGTCCGGAATACTGAAGCTATACCATTAATGTTCTGTATTTGAATTTATTTCTATTTCAACATTTATTTTTTTGTTACAGTAAAATTTTAAAAATTAACAGGTTAACTGAACAGTAAAGCGAAATTATTTGTGAGCTCTCAGCAATGATTACTGCTCTCATCGAACGTTTAATAGCAATTTCAATTGATATTAAACAAATAACAAACAACTTAATATTAATTTCACAAGTTATTAATAATTTCAATAGTTTTTTTTAATTAATCAGTTTTCGCAATTTTTTGACTTGCCGCCAAACCGGAAGGACACTTTGTTTTTTATTTTGATGCTAATTTTCATCAAGTTGTCACTGAATTTTGGTACGCACCAATAATTTATTGTTGTTATCGTTTTATTCGCGTGGTTATAGCTCTTTCGTTTTCACCTAACATCCTCGTAAGTTGCATTACCAAGTTTTTTCTCGTGCTTGCGGGGACCTTTCTCGTTACATACGTGAACTGCTTATTGACGCAGGAATTGGATCAACGAAATTCTCTTGTAAAAGTGTGTGTACTATAAGGGGTGACGAGCAGAGGTAATAAACCTAAACTCAAAAGTACACCTTTTCCTATAAAAATAGGACAATTTTACAAGTGTTTTAAGTTGAGGTAGGCTTCGGTAGGTTCTTTATTAAGGCCACAATTTAAGTTTGAAAATCACGATATTCGCATAAGAAACACATCATTAACTACATTATTGCGTAATATTACAACATAATTGAACACATTCCATTACCAGTCCGTGCGTTGTACGAGGGTCACAACCGGCAAAGATCCAAAATTTTGGGTATTTTCAGGCCCTGGAATATTTTTAATAAGTTTAACCTCTTCTATGATCCCGTGGCCCAAAGATTTATTATTTTCTAGGTTACCTTTGGTCTTGCAATATTTTTTATTGCTTTTAATAGTTTGCAAATTTTATTTGTTTTCATGTCCTCATCTTTCATAAAACACTTTAAAACTCATCAAAATTGAAGTTCAGGTTTATTACCCGCCCACGGGGTGATTTTCCGACCGAAAGTGTGATTATCATAAAATTTGAAAACATCTAAATAGCATTTAAATGTTAATTTAAATTTTAAAAAATTTGAAAAGATATCATAACGTATCTTACACTAAACTAAGACATTTTAGTTATTGTAATTTGAGTTTTGATAATTTTTAGAAGGTAGTAAAGAAAGATTATCATAATGTTTTGGTAGGAATTGATTTAATTTTCCAAGACAAACAGACATACATAGGTAGGCACTAAGTGTTCTCACAACAATTAAATTTAGTAACAATAACCGAATCGCCGCCTTAAGCGAGCAAGCAAACTAAATCAATTCAAAATATTTTATTGGAAAATATTTTAATACTCGGTTAAGCTAAGTTAAAAAAACTTTATTCAATGGAAAATAATAATTTATTGCATCCAATAACATATAATCTCTGTTTGTACATTTTATAAAATTAAATTTATGAACAAAATCCGATTGTACACGAAGTATTTTTGCTAAAAATAAATTAATAAATGAACTGCACAGAATGAGGCTAAATTACAAAAGAAAATGTCAGCACTTCGATGCGAATCCAGGTGCAAAGCGATAACAAATCCAATAGAATGTTGTTTGTTTATTTTCAAATCAGTTCTTTGAATCACATTTTTCGAAAATAAACCGTAAGCAAATTGAAAAAGTTTAGTAAAGAAAATATTCGTTTTACGCACATACTATTTTGTAATTGTAAATTTTTGATGAAAAGCTCGGACGTCAGTTGGGAATTCAATACTAAATATTTTTTTTGAGATTTTAGCGAACCTTAACCAACCTATTAATCCTACTTCTTTTAAGATATTACGCACTCTAATCCAGTGGCGGTTCGTACGGGGAGGGCGATGGAAAACCGCTAATAATAAAATAACATATTTTCATTATTAACTTTTCAATGTCCAATTATTGTTGCCACCTTGCAATAATATCCTTTTTTCTAGAGCAAATGGTAAAATGCGGCTTGTTTGACTGTAAATAATAATAGAACAAGTGGCACTTGAACTGCAAGAGTAGATAACAGCAAGGGTAGATAAAATACTTCAGTTTTACTGAAATTATAAGCATTTTAGGCGACAGCCGATTAACCCTAATTGCGATTTTCATCATTTTTTTTGTAATGCTATATAAGCGTAAAAAAATTAAAATTTGCGAACGGTCCACAAATTTTGGAAAAATGACTTTAAAAATTAATTTGGAATGCAATTTTTTCATTGGCTCTTTTGAACTGTAACCCCGCTCATCGAAATGAAAATACGTTTTGGTGACAGCACTCGAATCTGGATTTTTAAAACGAATTATGAAAGATGAGGGTCTAATTATTAACAGTTTGTGGATGACCACAAATTTTGGAAAAAATACATTTTTAGGGTGAATTCGAGATTTTTCGTGGTTGCGTTTGTTAAAACCGGCCTTAAACTTTGTTCCACACCGCTACGGGCGTTTCAAGCCGTTTTGACAAGCGCTTTACTAATTAAAAATGCGGAAAAGTGTGGATGTTGACCCGACAGAAAGCAGGGAGCGATGGTAGCTCCTCGTCGGTTGTGGGTATCGACACACCTACAATACTTGTGATAAAATGTATTCAAATATGACGTAATATTGCGCAACTTACATGAGTTTCTTATTGGAAAATCGTGATTTTCCAAATTAAATTGTGGCCTTATTAAAAGTCCCACTAAATTCATCCTCACCTTAAATATCTTATATTTTTTTACTTTTCATGCAATTTTTATAGGAAAAAGTGTATTTTCGAGTCAGGGTTAGTCGACCTTTGCCGCATTTTGTTTTTATTGCAGTTACAATAAACTGTGTTTGATGTCAAATAATAATTTGAAATTGGGATATCTTATAATATAGTCAAACCTGTTTTTATGCGGTGTTTTTAATGCGGTTTTTGTATGAATAATTGTTTTTTTATGAATAAAACTTGAAATACTGTATTTAAGGTATTCTTTTTAGGCACTCCTATCTTCCGCACAAAAAGAGGTTTGAGTGTATCTTTATTCATCTATCATAGAAAAAAATTAAATTTTATACACAACGATAAAATTTAATCTTCCACTCGCGAAAAATAATTAACTTCGCGACCTCGTTAATTACCAATTTCCACTCGTTGATAAAATTGAATATTATCGTCTTGTATAAAAAATAACTATTTTATTTTATTAAATTACTATAGTACAGGTAACCCTCCGTACAACACGGTAATTAGGTTCCTAAAAAGCGCAGTGTTGTGCAAATTCGTGTTATCCAAAGAAGTAATACAAAAAACAGGATTAGCGTTCAAAAATTTAAAAAAATTGAACTAATTTAATTTTACAAAAGAATAAATATTAATAATTATTATCACGATAATACGATAACGCAAATCTGTTATTTTAGGTTGTTTACGTTTGGTCCAACGTTTGGAAACCAAGTACCTACTATTTGAGAAGTTCTTTTTTTAATTTTGTGCTTCAGTGAATGCCGTGTATATGGAGATTTTCCCTAATTCTTGAACCGTGTTAGAGCGAAACCGTATTGCAGAGATACCGTGTTATATGGGGGTTATCTGTGTTTAAATTTTCAAGTAAACATATTATCGCACTTTTCCTTTTACATTGCAACTCAACAATTTGTAGTTGGGTTTTTTTTAATATATTTTTTGAAGGGTATAGTTTTTTAAAATTAAATTGTGTTTAACCCCTTCTTTCAATTGCCGCGTATTTTTCATGTACGCAACAATTATCTGGAAAAACTAGTACTGAGGGAGCCATCAGTTTTCGCCAGAAACAGATTTCGAGAGCACAGCCCGAGGGCCTGTTTGAAACGTAAAACTGTAGCTTCGTCATCATTCTGCCCATTCACCGAAAACTGCCCTACAAAATTATCGTTTTTTTTTCGAAGTACAGTTTTGGGAAAAACAGTATATCCGTTTGTCCTGCGAGGGGGGCTTCTTTTGGAAAAAAACTACCCGCGGACCCAGTTTCTTCATAGAGCTGCCCTTCGCGAGATTGCCCGGCGGGCAGTTACCGAGGAAAACTCCCAGTCGACAGTCGTCAAAGCCCCGAGGACAGGTGGGGGTGGGAGTTTTCCCAGTAACTGACCTCCGAACAAATCGGAGACAAAGCAAATCACCCCTTTTTGCCACCGGACTCTGACCCAATTTCCAATTCTTCGGATTTGGGCCCAATTTCCGCGGGAAACTGTTTTCACCTGAGCGGAAACTGTTTTCACCTGAGCGGGAAACTGTTTTCACTTATCGTACGTTGCTCGGAGCAAAAGTGTTATGAAACTGTTTTATTCGCCGAGCCGTGTGCGTCCTAGCCTTTCTACGGGGTCTCGCCTTTCGACAAAACGAATCCCCAAGCGATCGGACGTCGACGACGGCGCGACGACTTGCAAAAAGCATATGTATTAAAATACCGCGCCTTCGGCGCGGTATTTAATCCTCTCGGGTAAGCTCAAACCGGGGACTTTTACGTCCTCTCAGGTCTAAATCTTATCCGGAAGATTTATTCATGCACCACCACCACCACCTATTTACTAAATAGATAGTTTCGCCGGGCCGTGTGCGTCCTGTCTTCCAGATCGAGAAAACTCAACCGATTTAGGACGTCGACGACGGCACGACGACTTGCAAAAAGCATATGTATTATTCAGATACTTTGTCGGACCAGGAACGACCGGGGACTGAGAAGTCCTCTCGGCGTCGAATCTAGCCCGACGCTATAAATCCGCGCCGATCGCCATCCGACCGGGGACTGAGAAGTCCTCTCGGCGTCGGAAAGCGACCGACGGCGAATGATTACGGACAATTTCAATTTTGCGACCAGAGCTTCCGGGAGGGTGGACCTACGAGCGTCATCCAGTTCGCGACTCCTGGGCTTCCATCGAGACGCGGCCGAACTCTGCCGCGCCTACGGAAGGATTTCTCGTCTGTCAGTTACCGCTCAAACCAACCTCCTCCGAAACCTCGAGAATTTACGTTCATCCAGTTTCCGCGCTCGACGCCCTCGGACTACGTCCTCGGGCGCCAAATGGCGTCGTCGCCCTCGGACTTCGTCCTCGGGCGCCGAATGCGCGGAAACTGTTCTCACTACAATTCCTCGGAATTCGTCGTCGGCGGTTTTCCCAGAAACTGTTCTGTGAAAAAATTACGAAAATTTCGTGAGGCAGTTTCCGATAAAAGAACATCTCCGTTCGATTCCTCGGGCCTTGTATCGCCAAAAACTTCCCTCGGGTCTGTTTTTGTCGAAACAAGTCTTTCCTCGGAAGTCAAACTGAGGCGCTGTTTTTCCATCACTGCCCGAGAAAGTAACGTAAATAAACTCAGGAACAGTTCGATCTTTCAAAAGTTTGTTCACGTTACTTTCGCGGGCAGTTATTTATAAACAATTATTTTTTTACTGCCGGCGATGGGCGGCAATAAAAATTACGAGAAAAGATTGCTAGTGGAATCAGAGTAAAACAATTGTTTTTACAAGAAAGTTAAACTGTAAGTTTAACAAGTGAAGGACATAAAGACAAGTTTTGGAAAAGAAGTACTTTTTCGTACTGTAAGTACTAGTAATCGGTGAACTTGCTTTACATACCTATCCCTTAAACCTACCAATTCACCAGCAAAAGTTGGACATTTGCTTAAATTATGGGAGTTTATCTTTTTGCAAATTTATAGCCTCCGATTTTCCGACCATCTCCGATGTAGTTTATTAATTTTTAGGTTATTCAGATTCAAAGTCAAATGTGTATTGAAGAAAAATTAACTTTTCAGAAGTGTTTACTATTGTAAATGAAAATATGGGAAAAAACTTGCTGATTGGATTAGATTACTATACGCCATTCGTTTTAAGAATAAATCTTGACTTTTGAACTAAAATATAATCTTGAAACGTGATTGGTCGGTTTTCACAAATTTGTCAGTATTTTAGTTCCAATGTCACAAATGTTTTTGTTTCACAAACTTTGAACTAAAATATAATCTTGAAACGTGATTGGTCGGTTTTCACAAATTTGTCAGTATTTTAGTTCCAATGTCACAAATGTTTTTGTTTCACAAACTTTTGAACTAAAATATAATCTTGAAACGTGATTGGTCGGTTTTCACAAATTTGTCAGTATTTTAGTTCCAATGTCACAAATGTTTTTGTTTCACAAACTTTCGAACTAAAATATAATGTTCAAACGTGATTGGTTGGTTTTCACAAATTTGTCAGTATTTTAGTTCTAATGTCACAAATGTTTTTGTTTCATAAACTTTCGAACTAAAATATAATCTTGAAACGTGATTTGTTGGTTTTCACAAATTTGTCAATATTTTAATTCAAATGTCACAAATTTATTAAAACCAACCACACGTTTCAAGATTATATTTTAGTTCAAAAGTCAAGGTTTATTCTTAAAACGAATGGAATATAGCAACATTAGGTAGGTGCATTTATTCATTCGGAAATTATAATTTTAATAGAAACCCAGATAGCACGTAAGGTTTTGACAAGATTTTCACAATATTGTCACATGCTTGACAACCGTACTATTAGGGAAGCGGTTAATTGAAAGTATGTACGAGTATTTGTAGCCGGATAATCGGAGTTTTACTATATTAGCGGGAAAATGAAATTGAAGACTTTCACCAATACGTTTGACGTTGTACACCAGAAAGAATAAAACGTTTACAATTTAAAACAAGAAGTAACAACTTAAAAAATTTGACTGATGTAACTTTCAAAAATCGCCCACGGTACTTTTGTAGTGGATTATTATTATTCAATGCTTAGAGAGTTGAGGACGTATCATATCAACTCTACAAGTAACAAATTCAACTGGATCGCAGCAGTGTGTTTGACGCAACCAGAAATAGATCCGCGATTACTCGCTCTCTAGCCTGTCGGTCTTTACACCACACTTCTGCATAAAGCCTCCTGCACACTCCTTTTCTCTTCCATTTAAATTTCGTTATCTCGTTTCATAGATTGTCTGTTATAAAAATTTTCTGCAACGAAATGGTAATCCCCAACCGAATATGAATTAGATTTCTCTGACGATACACAACCTTAGAGAAACACTTGATAATATACCTATAGATGGCGTTAGTGAATTAAACAAATGATTCTAAGCCTCTCATTGGCCATAATAGCGTCCTTGTCAAAACAACAATTGTGTTCCCCGACTAAATTTTGTTTAATTCAATATTATAATGTTATTAATTTGCAGAACAAATGACAAGCGAAACGTTGTTTTAATGTGATTAAAAGTGTCCTTTCTAGCAAATTAAATTAATTGGTCGGCGCCTGGGCGCCTATGAATCACCCTAACAAGTAAAATGTTGCGTTGTGAGTCGTTCTTTATAAACGATCGGGGGTGAGAAAGCTAGAATGATAAGGGCGCATGATTATCATTCACGTGTGCTGGTTTTCTTTTTCTTGATTTGTAAACCACACGGTTTGCCTCCGTACTAATTGAAAGAAAAAGTACAAATAGCGGAACTTTTGAAAATTACTTACTTTTACGAGTGGTTACAACAACATTTTATTATACTAATTTTTCATAGTTGCTGCACACATACAATGTACTCCGTAATTATTTGACAGAGGACGATGTACATAATACATATACATATCTCCGTCCAGTAATCGTGAGAAACTTCAACAACTGTTTTATATTGTGGAAATAATGCTTTAATTAACTTAGCTTGTGGATGTTGGCAGTATTGATCTGAAAATGTAATAACGCGCTTATTTTATTAATGTTCAAGTCTAACGACATTTTAATATTGTGACTAATTGTAATGGACATTTTATTCTTATGTACTACGTACAACATCCGATGACGAAACTTGTTTATTGCTGCAGCGCTCTTCTTTTTCTCCTGCAACTTGCAATTTGGAATGCCTGCAATTAATTTATTTATCTAACTTTGTTTAGCCGATCGACGAAATTTTCCGGAACAAAAGTCTGCGTCAGACAAAATTTGATGAAGGAATTCTTTGGAAGAGCGATCGAATATCACTCATTGTGGTTGATATTAGCAAAATCTTTATTTATGCGCGTTAATCAAATTTGCATAATTAATTCATTAATCTTCCCGTCGTTAAACAAAATGGAGTTGATATAAAAAATTATTTTTTTCGTGCCTAATATTGCTGAAAGCTTTTAAATTACCTTCGTTACTCCCTTATCTATGACAATTTAAAACGCATTAGTGGTCGTAATTTCTGAAAGTTCAACGTGGTGCTTTGTGAGGAGCAAAAATAAGTTAGATGTGGGTTAACACTCGGTAGGCTGTCGTCGCCATGTCGGAGTTAAATAAAATACGGCTCTGCTCGATTGAACAGAGTTTACCAAGTTCCCTTCAATTTTGACCTTTTAACTCAACCTTTCTCTTAATTATAGATAATCGGGGATTTCATTGGCTGAAAAGTTTATAGAAACTGAGCGCGGTTGCTTCCGTCTTTGTTTATTCGCGTTGCTAATTCGTACTTCCTTTAAATTTGGTATCCTTCAACTTTCGTTGTTTCGCTGCGTCCAGCAAAATAAAATCGAAAATCCACTGGGTGACATCTACCGAAGGCGTAAGAAAGTTTCGTAAATAATGACGCATACCCCCGATTCACCCTTAAGCGATTCTTCCTTCCCCTACTTAATTGGATAAATTGCGTTTGCAAAAAAGCGAAAGACAAAATCTTTGACCATCTTCAGACCACCTACGCGACTTTTGATTCTTGACGCGATAACCGCCCGATGTGGTAACAGCATAATTAAATTGCGACCGGAAATCGATAACTTTAATTAATTACCAGCACCGAGAGCTGATTCAAAAATATCTTCAATGTCAATTATGCAGGAACATAAACAACTTTTAATTGGCAATTCAAGTAAATATTTAACATAAAAAAACTCTTGAAATCAATGCAAACTGCACCGCTAAGTGACAGTTATGTCATATTATGGCAACAATAATAAATTTTGTGTGCGTTAAAGAAATGAGCGAAGCAAAACCTACACTTACAAAATGACGCACACAGAATTATAAACATAGCATTAGTGATAATGCACCAGGGTACCACTACAATCGTCCAGTAGTTTCGTCGCGATGCACGACGTGGCAAATTTGAGTGTTAAAGGGGACTTACGAAAACTAACCCGATTTCGTAATTCTTACCTTTTGCCGCTCAAAAATGTAATCTGAAAAAAATGATTAAAACAAATGAAGAGTAATTGCGGAGCGCAGTACGTAATGTCCAGTGTTCATCAGGCCAACTACGAAAACAACCGACGATCGATACGATAAGAGGCTACGCATGCGTGGTGCGAGGTCAAAGAAGGCCATGGAACGAGGCTCCCTGGCTACGACCGGAATACTTACGCGGTTTCTACGATCGCATTTTCTTGTTTTGTTTGTAAAAAAAATAGTGAATTAGATACGTGGATGTTGCGATGTTGGTACTTCTTCCTATGTACTTGCGTATTTTTCTGTAGGCCATTCGTCGAAATGATCTCTCCACACGGCCGCTCTAATTACTTTAACAAACTCTCACGCATTTTAATTGGATCGTTTGTTAAGCTTCCTAATTAGACGAATAAAAATTCAAAAGAAATTCACTTTTACGACTTCGTTATTTTTTAATGAATTGGGAAACGTGAATTTTTGTGGTCGTTTGCTTTGAATGTGCTCGTCATTTTATTATCGATTTGTACACCTACAATGTAATTTTAGAAGGAGATAATAAAAGACGATCGACTTGCATTATTATTATTATTGTATCGAGAGTTTTCAATGTCAAAATTTAAAAAATTGAAAATTTTTCAAAAAGTTATTGTTTTTGTGGTCCTTTATTGGTTCAATCGATTTGTTCTCAAGTTGCTTTTCAATTGTTCTGTGACATTTTCCGACTCGTCGATTTCCTTTTGCATATTTCATCATTATTCCGCAATTTTCGCGAGCGCTTTCGTTTTCTTTATTTGCGCAATTTCTCTGATGTTTTGTCAAAAGGAATTTATTTGAGTTGACAGGTTTCGTGGAAATTAAAATGGTGATTTTTCTCATGGAAGAAAGAAAAAAGAGGATCGGATTGTCAATGTAGCGAATACAAGAATGGCTTGTAATATACAGAATGTCATGTAAAATTACACGTTTTATTTTACAGTAGGTAGTTTTTAATTATAGTAATTTTCTTTTCGTTAGGTATTACAAACGAACCTATGACGAATCATAAATATAGTACGCAATGCGTATGTCATTGTTACCATAATAATATAGAATAACCTACATCGCTGTCTGTCCGTACTTGTGCATCATGATCGCATATTTTACATTTTTGCTTCTCTTTCATTGGCTTTATTCATTTATTACTAACCTAAATGCATATAATAGTGGTAAAACGCAGCCTAGAAGTTTATTGCGGCCGAGAGGCCGCCACCTCACCTCCTAGTACGTAAATGATTTGGAAAGAACCTTTGGCGGGAGGTTTAAAGGGAGGTTTAAAATAATTTTGGTTGTGCATCTTTAAAATTCCTAATTTTTTTAAATTCAAAAGTTACCTGATTTGTCTGCATTTACAGCAGAGATCATAAATAAATCTTATTTATAAGATGCCCATGTGACGATTCTCTTCTAATGCAATTGCTTGTACTATTAGGGGTTTCAGTTACCAAAACATAATATGTAAAACCGAATTTACAGTTTACATTTTGTATTCAATACTTTTCTTAACATTCAACATTTTCTTATTTTGTTGTTCTTGTCTTGCGATATTTTTGTTGAAGTCATTTGCTCGTATCACGATTTTTACGGCTGATTACTCGACTCGATTGACTTAAACTTTTTTTTCTTAATTTTCGCACTAAATCCCGTTAAAAATAGGTAGTAACCTCTGAATAAGTCAAATTCGCCGCGCATATTTCGTGACCACTGACGGTTTTCACCCCCACAATGCACATGATATGCTCTTACAAAAACCGCTGAATGTGAAATTTTTCCAACTTATAAAAGATTTTCCATTATCGCATAATGGTGATTAAAAATGCACGTCACCATAGCAACGGCAAAGCGGAAAAGCTGAAATTTTCATTTCACTTCAGCCAAAAATAAACTACATAGACCGGGGTGGAGGGTCTGGGGAGCATGGAATACTCTCCATTGCACTACTGTAGGATAGGAAACCAAGATATTATGATTACGACCATTTTAGTTTCCTTGGAAATGATGACGCATACTGGGGAATAATTCAGACTATTATTTTACGGTGTTGCTAGTTTCCTCTAGCCTATTTCAAGTATTTTGAAATACAGTCAAACCTGTTTTTATGCGGTTTTTATATGGGAAATCGTTTATGAGCGATTTTTTTATGCGATATATCATCAAATGCATAGTATGAATAAAAATTAAAATCTTTTTTTAAAGGGATTCATTTTATGCGGTTCCTATCCTCGCACAAAACAGGTTTGAGTGTATATCTTTATAATAGTGCTTCAGTTTTCTGGGGTGACGATGACTTATACTGGGGGGCATTCCACACTCCCCCTCCAGTCTCCCACTTTCCAATGTACATAATTGTTGTTTTAAAAAGTTACTGAAAATTACATTGTTTTCTGACCCAATAAAGTTAAAAACCAGGTGCAATAAAACAAATTTTTGCTTGGACCCCAATGTTGTTAATTTTCAAACATTATTGCACCAAAAACAAATTTCATCTATCGGCTTTTAATTACTTCGTATTTTTTGCGTACTCACTGATTAGCTATTAATATTTTTATAAATTTCCACTTAAAAATTAGCGCCGCCACTGGAGTGTAAACATGCAAATTATTTTAATTACGAAGTTCGAGTTACGCTCGTATGTCGAGTACAACAAGCACATTGCGTTGCATTTGTTTGTAAGATCCGTATTCATAAACAAGTATTAGTTCTTACTAATGCTTGAACGCCGAATTTGAATTTCATTGTCGCAGATTCAGTACTTAGGGAGCAAGAATACTTCGCGAAAGTGTTCGTTTTGACTAACATTTGACTGTATTTTGTTAAGTTTTTCTTTTATATTGGATTATGAAATTCAAATTCGCTGCTAAGTATTGGTGAGTGTTCAATACTTGTCTATGAATACGGCCGTAAATCTGTGCATACTCATTTTTTCTAATCCAGGAAACTCGGACTTAGCAGGTTAATCCATGCTAAGCTTTTTTCTCTTCCGTTCCTTTCTCGGTATCGTATGGTATACGATAAATCAGAAAACTCTCATGACACACAGAAAACTGATATTCTTCTGGTTCTTATAAAAAATGTCGTTCTGGGTAAAATCAAACGTCAAAACGCAAAATAAAATAACTGTCAAATTTTTGTCAAAACGATTCATTTGATATTTTGTTCAGAAGGGATAGAACCCAACTGTCAAATGGAAATCCTAATAATCCGAAATTAATATAGTACTTAGCTGAAATTATTCAGAACATGGGAAAATCCAATAAGAAAGCGAAACTGTTTTCCATTAATAATTTAAACCCATAAATATCAATGTCGTCGAATAGTTTTCCGTAAAATTCGCTCGACTGAAGTTGCAGTTACATAGTTAAATTTTTATGGATTAAAAATAAAATTTTGAATTGTTCGTAATTTCTTTGCATAATTAATTTATTGTAAACGTGAAATGATCGGCAGACTCCGCCATATTGGAAAATTAGTTTTTCGACGATATCTTCTATCCGGTACCTCCCAGACGAAAAATAGTTATTATAAAAGTTGTAGATAATTAAATTTTCTACAAGTTTTGTCTGAAGTATTTTTTTGTGAAGTAATTAGTTTCAGAGATATTCTCGTGTGATAATTAAACCGAAGAATATTATGAAAATTATTAAAATAATCGACATTATTTTACAACTCATTTTCATGTTATTTCTATAATAATTAGGGTATTTTTTTCATTTTATTTACATCACTGTTCCAAGGTAAACGATATAATCTGTAATAGCTCTTTTGATTCTCTTTCCTTCATTTTGTCGTATTCGTTTTCGGGATTATTACGATTCTAAGGAATTGGAAAATATGTTCATAAATATTTTATATTTCTTATCTCAAATTCAATGTGTTTATCCAATATTGATTCGCTTTTTAACGGATTCATTTCCGTAATTAATTAACTACAACAGAATGGTTATCAAGATTTAGATGATTGATTCTTTTCGTAAACAATATTCTTTTATTATTTTGTCCATTTCAGCATTGTTTTCTATCGAATAAATGAAGCGAGGGTTTCTAGAAAACATACTTAATTATTTTATGTAAATGACTAATTTTTGGGGGGGGTGTTAGGTCAGATAATTGATTTTTGATTGTGTTACTTATTTGACCAACTCTTTTGCGAATTCGCATTTGTTCGCATACCAACTTGAAATTCTTCATATTATGTGTACTGCAAACTTCCATTAAATTTCAATAACCTGGAATTTCCTGTCCCCATCAAAAGAGTTGTTTTCACGATATCCATACAAATTAATTCTTTACCTCAGTATTGTAATAAGCAATCAGCTGTTTTTTGTGAAAATTACGATTCCATTTGATGTCGACGAATAAGGAAAGTTACACGAAACAGATTGCAGAGAACAGCGACGGTGAAGTTGTACCCAACAGGAAGTCATAATTTTATAGCCGAGCCGTGACAATTTAAACATAAAAATTAATCCTTAGTATCTTTAGTAATCCTTAGGAAGGATTTCTGGACAGTAGTAATCTAATACTCCTTGACACTTTGAGCACCCTGAAGTTGAATTCTATAATAGTTATTTCTATATCAAGGGTGACGTTAGTCCAATGCAACTTAGTTCTAAGGAGACATAAGTAATTTAAAAGAAAATAGTAAAAGATTGGGGGTTGTGACACCCTGGAAAGATAATAATAAAACTCAATTTTCTATGAGTCTACACCTTAATTTGACAGTTTTACACCTGCCTGGAGGATATTCCATACCCCCCGCCCCCCGGTCTGTACAGTTTCTCATTATTATATTATTCCCAATTTGAACTCATTGGTAGAAAATACTTTAGGTAGTCACTTACTGAGCAGTTTTTTTGGGGCTTTTAGTTTACAACCTAGGAATGGTTGATTTTGGGGAAACACGTACTTCCCTATAACTACAGGGGTGGTATTTTTGTTTGGTTAATTGAACTTAGTATTCAATATATTCGCTTTAAATTAAAACCAGTATTTCAATAGATATTTAATTACTAACTAAATAAAGTAACGACATGATTATAATAGCATTATTACAAATTCCGATCGTATAACATCGAAAGTTTAATGCTTTTCTAGTACTTTAATCTCATTTATGTTTTCATGAACTTGCGGAATTTGTAGAAGTGGAATTTGCTTACACATTTTATAGGATTTATGTTTAGCTATGGGGTATTTTTATATAAGTACCAGTTGATGACCTGGGCTCTTACGTATATTAATTTTGACTACTCGGACAGATCCGACGAAAGTTATTATTACGTACGAAACACGTCATCTGGATAATAATCTAAATTTTTTCGCATTTTCTTTTATTTTTGAAATACCTTGCAAAGTCATCTGATAACTGAAAAAAACAGCACAGGATAAACAACTGAAAAACGCATTGCTTCAAACTAACTTATTTTAATTCTAACAACAAAATTTACATTCGAGTCAAATATTTTTTTCAGTGTACCAAGATTACAAATCGTCTACCACAGGTGGTTCGTAGCCATCTGGACGATCCACTACAACGCCAAAATCGGCATCCTCGGTGTTCTTAGTTGGACTGGGAGATTGACCAACATCCTCCTTGCTAGTTTCATGCATTTCGAGCAAACTTGTCATGGTAAACTTTGGTTTCTTTAGAACCTTAACCTAAAAATCATAAAATACCACCCCAAGTGTTCATTTGCACCAGAGGCTTACCTTATGCACGTAAACGTCCGTGAGTGGGAAAATTCTCCTACAGTCTTTTTCGATATCGCTTGCAATCGTATCCGGAATCAATTTGTTGATCACTTGTCTCAGAGTACTACCCGTCACTGCGTTTCTCATATTTTCAACCATCTTCAGACGAACGGCTTTAGCCTACAGGAAAATTTTAAAAACGCAAAAACAAGTCGGTGAAAGTTACCAGCGTCCTTTTAGCGTAGCACCTTTTCTTCACCGAATGAACCTCTCTCTTGGTGAAGCCAATGCAGAAAAGCCTGAGGAGATAGCCATCCTTTGTTTTAACATCCACCGTCCCTTCGATTACGTCCTGCCACTTTCTCACCATGTAACTCAACTTATCGGTCGCAAATGTCATACCATGGAAATTCGTCAAAACGTCCGTTCCTGCAAATTAATGACAATAAATCACAACTTTCCTGATGATGCAATTGCTACCTAGAACCCCTTCGGCCACCAGTTTGAATTTGCGGTAGGAGCGTTCTGCATCTGGGTCGTTTTGGAGATCGGCCAGCGAAACTTCCACCACCCTTCCTTTTAGAAAATCGGAAGCGATTTTGGTGCCCGAAGTTCTGTTCACACATGTAAATCCAATGTCGCGTTTCGCAAATATGGCCGGTGCTCTGATGCGGTACCAGTCTTTTCGGGTGAACGGATCCACGCTGGAAAAATCCACAAATAACAAAATAATTTCAAAATTTCAACTTACATTTTCTTTTTGCTGCCCTTCTTACCACCCTTGCTTATACGCTTGTTTTTGCCCACGGCCATGTCGGTTCAACGATTTAAAACGCACTAAATTAAAATAAATTTGTTTATCTATGTTAACACTTGCGTTTTTCACGACGTATGCAAGGCGTTTGATTTTGATAAAATTTATTTTTATCAAAAATTTTATGGAAATAAAGATGGTACAAATTTAATGTTGATTAAATTTTTCTAAGAACACGCGTTTGGAAGTGGGTCCCTGCTGGTTACCTTATTCTTAAGTAAATATTAACTGGCAACTGCAAATAAAGGGAGGACTGTACAATATTTACTTTAAGTAACCTACGCGATGTTTTTGCTCGCTTCATAACACGAGTTTCGACTCAAAATTTTAGGGTCATTTGAGATTAGGTCGTCTTTCCCCATTATTTTTCATTATTAATAAGAGTCATGACTTCGCGCAATACTACCAAGGTGAAAAAATATTTTAGAACAACTGAAATAATTTGAGCGCCTCCATGCTTTCGATTTTCTGCATTTTTGCCAGAGGTAAACTTTAATTTTGAGTTTAATGATTTTTAATTGAATTTATTATTATAAGTTAGCGATTAGTTTTTTGCTAATGATAACAAATACTGCGTGGTAGGACCCCCCTTACAAAGACCTATTGGTTACTACCTTTATTTTATGATCGAGTGAATTTTTAATCTAGCTTCATTAGAGCGGACGTGTGGTTAAACAAACTTTACTCGACCTTTACTTTTGATAAACATTTAATTTTTTGAAATCTGAGCATAGAACAATTCTGTAACTTATTTCCTTCGCTAAGGGCGATTCTTTGCAAGAATTTTAAAGTTAACGCTAAAAGACAAAGTCAAATTGTTGTTTGAAACAACAGACTTCTGGAATCAACAACAGAAACATAAACAAATCTAACTTTCAACTGATTAGCAAAACCGCTGAAAATTAATCCGATAAAACAATTTAGAAACGAGCAGTAATATATTATTCACGGATGAATATAAAACCACGAAGTAAATTTAATAAAAATTATTAACGAGGCTTTTCAAAATTTATTAACATAATTGTAAAATTAACAATCGCAATTTGATAAATAAAAATGGAGCGACACAAACTTGCATTTGTATCGTTGCAATTTTCTGATTATTTAAACAATCTAAGTATTTTGTAAAATATGTAGGGGAGTCCGGGATACTTGAACAGGAGGAGATATGAACCACCGCTCATATTTTTTCAAATTTAGCACTACTCAGCTGAAAGTTGCATCTAATGTGCATTTTCGCGCCATGTACCCACCTACGTGATAACACTGCGTTTTAACATTACGTATGATTGTTATCAACGACAACACGTTTTGGTGCTCTCGCAGTAAAAATTAATTATTATAGTTGTTTACTCGCCATTTATTTATATTTTAAGGTACGTATATAGAGTATTTTTTAATCATTTCCCAATTTTATGTAGTTTCATGCAATATCAATAGTTTTATCTAAAATATTTTACTTTGTTTCTCATAATTTATTAAACTTGAAAAGGTAGTGGGTGGGACACTTGAACCACGTTCTGAAGGGAGAGTTGAACCATGGTTCAACTCTCCCGCGGTTGTGTACATATTTAAGACTACTTTTATAAGCTTTATTTTAAATTATATTGACAACACTTTTCAGACAAAAATGCCGTTCCAATACAAACCAAAGGAAGGTGCTACAAGAAGAAATCATTTTACTAAGCAACAAATTTCTAATGCTATAGAAGATGTTGAAAAAGGAATGTCATTAAGGAAAACTGCTATGAAGTATGATATTAATAGAACTACACTAGGCCGGTACGTGAAAGATAAAGAGAAGTTAAAAATTTGATGAAACGGGAAGCCAGTACAAGTCCCCTCAGATATTTTCACTTGAGGAAGAGAAAATATTGGTTGACTATTTACTAGAATGCAGCAAAATGCATTATGGTTTAACCAAAGTAGCAGCTATGAAGATAGCAAGTGAATATGCAATAGCAAATCACAAAAATTTACCAGAAAGTTGGAACAAAAATAAATCTACTGGAAAGGATTGGTTTCGAGGATTTCTTAAAAGAAATACACAACTAAGCTTAAGAACACCAGAAGCTACAAGCCTTTCTAGGGCCACAAGTTTTAATAAAAAGAATGTAAAAGATTTCTTCGACAATTTAAGAGAGGTAAAAGAAAAATTTTGCTTTGAACCACAGAATATATATAACTGTGATGAAACTGGATGTACTACAGTACAGAAGTGCCCCAAAGTGGTAGCTGGTAAACATTTTCGTCAAGTTGGTCAAGTAACGTCAGCTGAAAGAGGAACTCTTGTGACGGTCTGTTTTGCTGTGAACGCCATAGGGAATGTTTTACCACCATTTTTTATCTTCCCACGCGTAAAATATAATAGTTTATTTGTTGAAAATGGTCCATTAGGATCAGATGGTGACTCGTATCCAAGTGGCTGGATGACGGCGAATAGTTTTGTCAAGTTTATGATTCATTTCATAAAATTTTCTCATGCATCAAAAGAAAATCCAGTTCTTTTAATACTTGACAATCATGAAAGTCACGTGAGTGTGGATGTAATTCGAATAGCCAAAGAAAATGGAATTACTCTACTTACTCTCCCACCCCATTGCAGCAATAAGCTTCAGCCACTGGACATCACAGTATATGCTTCATTCAAATCAAGATATAATTCTGCTCTTAATAATTGGATGTTGTCCAATCCTGGCAAGACTGTAACTATTTACAATATACCAGATATTGTATCACAAATCATGTCATCGTCCTTTAGCCAGGCTAACATAATCAGTGGCTTTAAGAATTCTGGAATACATCCCTTTAATTCGGATATATTTCAAGATGAAGATTTTTTTGTGCTCAGCTGTTACTGACAGAGAAGAAAATTCGAGACCCCAAGAACCTATTTTGCAACTAGAAACAGAACAAATAATTTTACCAATTCCGTCCCCTTCAAGTAACACAACGATTCTAACTTCTACACCGGTTCTTATTTTACCCATTTCTACAAAGGAGCTTCCATCAACATCGCGCGAATTACCAATCCCATCAACACCACCCAGTTCAAAGTCAGCCATCAAAGTCACACCTAATATGATTAAGCCGTTTCCTAAAGCATTACCACGGAAAACAACCCGACGTGGTAGACAGCCTGGGAAGACTAAAATTTTAACGAAAACACCGGAAAAACTAGATGTGCCACAAGAAACTTTAAACCAGGCGAGAAAAAGGAGAAATATTAAGATAAATAAAAAAGCAGAAGCCGAAAGTACGAAAGCAAGTTCTACAGTCCAGCGATAGTGACAGTGACAAAGAAGAGGAAGCCCTTATTCAATACGCTGAGAGCTCAGACAGTCCGTTGGAGGATATAGCAGAACAAGATGAACAGTGGTACTGCTTCGTGTGCAATAATGATGAAATTTTAGACATGCGTCTTTGCATTCATTGCAAAAGATATGTGCATGAAATATGCGTAGGGCTAACTAAGAAGGATACAGAACACTTCATTTGTTGTGATTGCGAAAGACAAAGTTGCCAAAAATAAATAAAAATGAAAGAAGTTCTTTTATTATTGTTCTAAAAATATTACTTAAATAATATATTAATTTTTTAATTATTAGTTAATTAAGTTAGTAGTAATTCTTGTTTATTGTTCTTAACATTAAAATTTCTGTAGTTTTATAAATAAAACATTCAAAATTTCATTTGCATTACTTATTTTTACGACTTTCTTTGATATGTTCAAATCTCCCGGCTCCTTGGTTCAAGTCACCCACCTAACAGGAGATTTGAGCCACTTTCCAACTTTAAGATAAATTGGCATAGCACTTTTGGTTATTAATTTAGTAAAATATGGAATTTATATTTTGTTACCATATAACCATGCTTTCTTTAGACATCAATTATATTTTTCTATATTAATTACGAAAGAAATTATACCTTGTTTTATAAAAGTGGTTCAACTATCCCGGACTCCCCTACTACCTGCATTAAAACCAAAATGTAGCTAAAATTATTTTTGTTGTTGCTTTTAACTTTATTCTTTTCGTTTTTTTAATTTTTCGAGGCGTTTCGTTTTGGATAAACAATACTTTGCCGGTCGAGTTTCTCCCTGTCGAACACCTGCATTGATCTTACAACATCTGTTACCCCTTCTATGGTATTTTAATATGGCTGTCGTATTTTCCATTTTCTTTTATTCCCATTTATAATCTGACAATCTCCATTTTTTATGTTTTTAACCGCTGTTTTTTTGAGAATCCATTCGGTTGAGAACCTCTGCTTCGAATTAATTTTTTTTTAATTTTTAGGTTATAATACGAAAAACATCTGTGCTACAGTTATGCTTTCGTCAGAATTCTCTTAAATAAATACAAAAGTGGCAAAGGAAAGGGTGTTAAGAAAATTTAGTCTTATCTTTTGTTCAACATTCGAACAAGCTAAGATTTACGATAATGGAGTGTCACGCTACATTAGAGATGTTTACTTCACTGAGATGCCTCCATGATGACGAGCACATTTTTAGAGAAATTATTCAGGACACCAAAATCCCGACTGAGCTGTAACAAAATGAACCTAATTCAAAGTTATTACTAATTGGATGAGTGTTTATGCGGTCAAAAATTTTTGCCCCTGAAATAAATTTGTTTCAGAACCTGAACGAAAGTTGCAAATTCCGCTTTGTCACATAACATAATTATTATGTCCTTTTACCTTAAATTATATGGCTACTTAATTACGGAGCTTATAGTTTTAGGGTTCCTTAATAACAGTGCGCTTCTGGGGATTTACAGAAATTTATTCATAATTTATTATGCTAGAGAAAAAATATCAAAAGATAGTACACAATTTGACATTACAAAACATTTGGAAAAGGGGGAAGCCGCCGCCGCAATAATAATTTTTTTTTAAATATTAAGGGTTTTGATATTTTATTATACACAATATTGCTTTCGAGTGAGTTGAATTTTTAAACAATAAATAACAAAAGCAAGAAAATAAAAACGAGATTTCATAATTCATGCATTTGTTTTGTAATTTCTTCTACCTAAAAGTTTTAAAAACTCGCTCGTTTTGTTAATTTTCAAGTTTCGTGACCTCTTAATTCATCCAATTTGTAAGTTTTCGAAATGTTTCAAGTTTTTTTTGATCACTTAAGCTCAAATGTATTCTGGGTTCAGCGTTAAAAATTCTGTAAAGCTTTCGTGGAATTGACGATGTTAACAAATTAATGTCAAATTGTTTAATTTTACCGTCGTAATTTTTAAATATTTCATTAAATCCACAGTGGGTAATTGTTCACACCAATGGAACCGAGCTAACGTATTTTTTGAAAATCGCGATTTGAACCGGTGCGCAACAACTCCGCAATTCACATTTAACAACGGATACTTAGACCGGGGGGTATTTTCAATACACAATAATAGAATGGAATGTTTTTAAGGAATTTAACTATGGAAACATTATCGAATTTCAATTGTTTGTAATTTTTAACTAACGCAAACTAAGGGAACGTTTAAGCATATTTTTCTTGGTTTTGTGCTGGAAAATTTTAAAAAAATGTTTCCTTTTTTATTGATACTATGCATTTGAAGGAATTTCTTGACATATCGCACAAAAAAAAAAAATCGCTCATAAACAATTTTATAAAACCGCATAAAAACAGATTTGACTGTACTCATCATCATCATCATCATCAACTGCAAGGATTAAGCCATAGGTGGCTTGTTCCGACTGTACTCCTAGGGAATAAATAAATCATAAACTGTAATTTACTTCAAAAACCGTAAATAGCCTCTCTCAGAGAAAATCTAGCGACGCTACTGAGCTGGAGATATTCTCTTACCTTCCGGTCTGTGCAAGGTTGACCTGCATATTTTCATTCCGCTATGGATTCAGAAAACGCAGTTTTAGGAACAGTTTTAATTAGTTTTAGAATCCAGAAGGAGGGAGGGGGAAATACTCTCCACCTCACTTAAATTGTAATAGTAAAATTTGCTAATTTATGGTCCTCAGTATCAAGTGATCAATAGAAAAACTTTTGGACAAAACAATACAAAACACAAAATAGAATTCTTTTTGAAAAATAGAATAAAAATAGTATTCTCTTCGGGGGGGGGAGATGTATATTTCATAATTTCCAAGAAAAGTAAAGCGGTATTATAATACTTCTGCTTAATTTTTAAACAATTAATGTTCTACTTCCTGGTACTGGGGCACTGAACAATAATTCAGACCCACCCCTCTCTCCGTTCTATGATGTTTAATTTGTAGTCCAAATTATTGTCTAAAACATAAAAATATTATAGTAAACTTTTGTTCACTTGTCTATCCGGTAAACTTATTGTTTTCCTGCTGTGGGTTGTTTCGGTGTTAAAACAAAAACTCGAAGTCAAAGCGCCGAAAACAAAAACCCTGAAACAAAACCACCGGAAAACAAAATTCCGAAAACAAAACGCAGAAGTTAAAATGCCGAAAACAAAAACGCCGATGTCAAAAAGCCGAGAGCAAAAACACCGATTTTTAAAACAAAAGAACGGGTAATAAACGAACAACAGCTAACAACCAACCACAGGATGGAAAAACATATCGCGACGTTGCGGCCAGGATCTAGTAGTCCATAGTACATACTACATAATACATACCTAGGTACAGGCGTGTGGTGAGCGCAACCTGGACGATTATTTGACTGACATCGCCTACATCTTCTAAAGCAACTAAAAAGTCATGATTTATTAATACTTTATTTTTCGTCAAAATATTTATTATTATGGGACTTCTATTAATTACGTGAGCTAAAAATGGGAACGGGGAGGGGGTCCGGCAAAATCTCATTTCTATTATTATAACAGATTCACTGTAAAAAAATTACTGGTCTCCGGTGTGTTAAAATTTGTAGTCTAAATCTCACGTGAGGAGAAGGAGGGGGGGGGTCTCACCACATCTTATTAAATTTCACCAAGAGGGAGGGGAGTCCAAATTTAAAGAACAACATCTCACGTAATTAGTACACGTCCCCTTATGTCGCAAGCACATATTTCTCTACTTATAAGCGGTATCTTGTTTGTACTAATGGTACTTTCGGTGTTTTGACTTCGGTACTTTTGTCTTCAGTATTTTTGTTTTCGGTATTTTAACATCTCAGTTTTTGTTTTCGATGTAATGACTTCGGCGTTTTGTTTTCAGTATTTGTGTTTTCGGTATTTTGACATCTCAGTTTTTGTTTTCGATGTAATGACTTCGGCGTTTTTGTTTTCGGTGTTTTGACTTTGGCACTTTTGTTTTCTGTATTTTTGTTTTCGGTATTTTGATTTTTCAGTTTTTGTTTTCGATCTAATGACATCAACGTTTTTGTTTTCGGTATATTTTGACTTCCGTGTTTTTGTTTTCGGTATTTTGACTTTTCAGTTTTTGTTTTCGATGTAATTACTTCGACGTTTTTTTTTCGATATTTTTGTTTTTGCTATATTTTAACTTCCGTGTTTTTGTTATCGATGTTTTGACTTTGGCGTTATTGTTTTCGGTGTTTTGACTTCGCCATTTTTGTTTTCGATGTTTTAACTTTCGTGTTGCAGTGATTTCGGATCTTATCCGAGGCTCCTGCTGGAAAACACAGGTCGCAGACCTCACGTAAGAAGAAGAAGAAGAAGAACTTTCGTGTTCTTGTTTTCAGTGTTTGTATATTTTCAGCACCAGCTTGCAGCTTGCTACGAACAAAATTACCAATCAAGTTTAAAAAAATAAATTAAAATAAAAATATTTGCAATTCGAACTGAATGCAGAAGAATTAATTATATTTGAAACTTAATTTCTTAGTCCAAAACTCGACATTTTGACCTTTAAAATTTGAATTTTTCAGTTACGACTCCATTTAGAGATGGGCGATCGGTTGAAAATTTAAACCATTCAGTCTTTATGCATTGATGTAATCGCTCCCAAACTACTCCGCGGATAAAGAGGCCAAAAAATTTTAATCCAGCCCTGTGCGGATAGTCAATCGGAAACAGACCCCGTAGGTTAGGTCTAACCCCCAGAACACATTCAATGGAAAACTTATGGATAATTTTTAATCATTTAATGTTCTGTCTTCTGATATTCGGGTACTGCAGGGTCTTTCCCGTCTGTGGAGTTTTAAGATTACAGCGTATCTGTTTGACCGTTGCCATGACAACGTGTCATTTTTGTCAATATCGGGTGAAACATTCGGGTTTATAATTTAGAAAAACCTCAACTACTAGATTTTCAGCAAGTGGAAATCGAACCTACGTCTCTAACAGGAATCTTAATACTCAGCTGGAACTGGTACAAACCGGGGGTTGGGGGGTATGGAATACCCTCCAGGCATACATAATAACGACAACGTTAAAGGTAATTGCACAAATATTTAGTGTAACATATCCGAAGCCCAACCCCAATTCCGGTAGTACAATTATTATCACATTGACTTTCAATTTCAATTCTACATTAATTATTCTTTTTATAACATAGAATATTCAATATATTAACTATATCTTCCCAGGAAGAGGTAAGAAAAGGGTTTTCATAAACTGTAAGTTGAAAACTCCGAACCTGACTACGGCACTGCATGGTAAAATAAGCATTTTGCGCAAATACCTAACGTTTATTCGGGGAAATTGTGGACGTATTATTTGATATAATATGTAAGTTGCTCTCTTAATTCAATGGTAAATCGTAAATATTGAGATTAATAGAAGTAATAGTTGTTATAATTGTCTGAGCCTACCGGCAACTAATTTACAGCTAAAAGTTTTTGTTCGGTAACTTGGATTTCTACTTTATTTTGACGTGTTGTCTTATATTTTGGAATTTAAAAATATCACTCTTAATACTATCAACGGAGAATAAGTTTATATTTTTGATGTCATCGATGCAAGGAAAGGATTTGTTGATTAAACATTTCGACTCTCCGATCCATCTTTTGTTGGGAATAAGAGGAAACATGTTTTCAAGTTGTTAATGCTGCTTTGTATTATATTCTAGAATGCATTATTTTGTACAATTGCATTCAAAAACTTCGTAGACAATTTTTAGAAAACTTTTAGACTTGGATTACAATTGCTATAAGATCATGCGTTTTAGAAAGGAAAATATAGAATCTCTTCAGAAATTGTCATTTTAAAGAGATCAGAAAAATTAAAATCGAACGAAGTTTTTAGAAGATATTGCACTGGGTTAGGGCGGCCTAAACGCCGCTCAAACTACCAATATGCGCTTTTTTAACTAAGAGAATGTTTCAACTACGTCGAATTCCTTTTTCTTACGTTGTTCGTATGATTAGACGCTTATCGTAACCGAAGTTTGTTTTTCATTTCGATTTCAACACATTTGAACGTTTTACGATGTTAATACAGACTGCACGTGTCATTCTGACACGAACTCGTAAAAATGGCGACGCCGTCACTGATGTCGGTGGTAGATATCTACCAATGTTCAAGAGTACTTACTATTAATTTTGTATGGAAGCTCCCGGATAGTAAATTGCATAAATCATTATTGTTTAATTGTAACAAAAAATAATTATGCAAATATTAATAAACTAATAACCGGAACGCACATCATTTTTTATGCATGCACAATGAGCTGGGGAACGATTTAAATATTTAAATCCTAGTTAAGTCGTCAAGTCAAATAAATTTATCGGTTTCACTTTTTAGCTTTCTTTATTGACCTGGCTTTCTATTTTTAATAAGGCTTGGTTAAATAAGTGCATAATTGCAAACGAAACTTATCGATTAAAAAGTATCTGTTTAAGATTAATTATGCGTTAATTTTAAGTGATATTCTTTGAAATTAGGAAAAAATTTTTTTGTTTTCCTCTTTAATGAAGCAATTAAGTGGCGAGCGATTAAATAAATTTCCCTGGCGTGATGATAAAACACGTTTGGAAGTGGAAGTTAGGAACAAAATTATCAAATAATAACTTGCGCCCCGAGTGCGAGGGTTGCTGCTCTCGATCAATATTCGTGCACTAAAGTTTGTATGCCCCTGCAAAAGTTGAGCTCGGTTTGATGGTCCTCGACTCGACAGATTTGTCACGGATTCCCGTCTGACGTCCATTACAGATTCTTTATGGCCTCCCCCCATCGTAACACTTTACAACTCAAGAGAATCAGGGTAATGAATGGTCAATTCATGTTACACCGGCTATAAAAATCATGGATGCGATTTCAAACTCTACGAAAATTAAACAATAAGATGGTCGAAATATACTTTATAAAAAATGTAGTATCTGTAAACGACGAAATTTATTAAATTTGAATTGCTAATTTGAAAATCGCGAACAATTTCATAAAACGTATCGGCATCTAAGGTAACTAATTTAAATTTAAGATTTTAAATTGGCGCTCAACGGGGAAAAACACTCGAAGAAATAAAACAATTTTTTTTTACAAACGTGCAAGAAAAATGGCAGATTTTTTGTTGCTGTTGCGCCATTTTTAGGACGTCAAATAGCCAACAACTGTCACAATTTGGTTAAAAACAATGGTGGCGTCTTCTTTTGTTAAAACAATTGCGAGCATCTCAAATCTACTGGACCGGGTAATTTTTTGTCGAAAAAAATGTCAATATTATTTGTTATCATTCATTTCGCGATAAGATTTATCATCAGAAAAGTACTGATTCATCTGATGGTTGGAATTTTTCAACTGGTTGCAAAATTCAAGAGCCAGAGTATCCTGTTTGGTCGATTTGTTTATTTTAAATCGAAACGAGATAAGTGAAACGTGACGAAAAACTCGAAAATATGAAACATTGAGTCAGTTCCTGCTAAAACCAAAACAAAGTAATCACTCATTAAGAATTTATTTCTGATTATTCATAATGTGATTTCTCAATATGCATTCTTACACCACCAAATGTGGTGAAAATTTCATCAAGTTACACGCTCCGCAGGCGATTTATTGAAAAAATTACATGTCGTGATATGTGATGATGTACAACACAATTTTTAAATTATTCGTAAGTTATTTGAAAAACCCGAATCGTGCATGCATCGGAATAAATTTTAGCAGTTGACAAATATAATTTCAATGTGCTATGTATTATTTGAAAAAAATAAGGTCACTCTTATCTTTAATGACGTCAACTTTTATATACGAGGCTAATAACCAATTGTAAAATTACAAGTTGGCATTGAGTTTTAATACAATGTAAATCAACAGCAGTAATAGCGAAGGTTGAATTTTTTTAAAATAATTGTATTGAAATTTAAATTGGCAATAAATTAACAAACTTAATGTTCAATAAACTTTGAGATTGTGTTGCGACAATATTAGCATCGAACGAGAATTATTGGATTTTTATGCATATTTTTTAAATTGGTTAAAATAACTAAAAAAGCAATTTTGTCAGATAAACTAAATTTTGTGATTTTTTTACCGATTTCAAAATCTCTCAAGTACTTTGGGGACTTCTGTAACGCTAGGGGGGGGAGGTTATTCATTTTTTTGTCATAAAATTTAACAACCGAAACCATTTGAAAAAATAATGTAAACTTTCTTCCGATTTGAATGCAGAATATCTACTTCGACTGGATTTTCCGCAGGCGATTTTATTATATTTTCAACAGTCGAGTTGCGAAATTGTGAATATTGTATATAGTGAACCACCGGAAATAGTGAATGCAAATATTTTAAAATTAAGTTGATATATAACGGACCCCGATATAACGAACAACGTTAACCCCGATACAGCGAACTGCGTACTAAATTATGTCGAGTTTAAAAGCCCCAATTTACAGGGATTTTTCCCTTAGATGTACCATTTACATTTGGTATCATTTCCACCTTATTTTACTCCCAAAGTTGGTATAAAGAGCTATTTTTAGTTTAGGGTTCCTACTCCATTGGAGTTCCTGGAAAAGTCTGGGAATTTAAAGTGGCGCAAAAAGAAAACTTTTAAATTATAAGCAAATGTCTGGCAAATCAACACTTACGGTAAGGGAAAATTATTTGAAATATCAAAAAATAATAAAATAAATCTTATTTAATACTTAAAAATCATAAAAATTACCATTTTAATTTATTAAAATAAATAAATAAGATTGTTTAAATTTGTATCAAGCCAATTAAACTTGTTTTCTATATTATAATGTTACGATGTATTTCGTTTAATCTGTTGATATTTAATTTTTTAAATTTACCAAATATTGAAAAGTCACCGGAAAATTACCAATGTTAATCATGGAGAACCTGGAAAGTCAGAGAATTTGATTTGGAAAGTTTAGTTTAACTCTGTTCAATTGTTTTTTATTTAATAATTCGATCGTTTTTGGTTCAACAATATAGTTTTTTCCAAAAATGCACGTACTTTGATAAATAATACAATAAGTTTGTTTTGTTTTGTTCAATATTGACTTAAATTATTTAGCTGTTTGGTTCAATAATTCACTTTATTTGTTTAATAATTAAAATATTTTGGATTGATAATTTCATTGTTTTTGGTTTAATTCGGTTAATTTGGTTAAATTCAGTTGTTTTTGATTCAACAATGTAGTAACTGTTTCGTCTAAAAATTCAATTGTTTTGTCCAAAAATTCAATTGTTTTGTTCAACTATTTAACTGTTTTGTTTAATAATTCAAATGCTTAGTTTAATAAACTCAGCTGTTTTTTTTGTCTAAAATTTAAATACTTTTGGTTTGGTAATTTAGTTATTTTTTTTTGTTTAATAATTCAATTGTTTTCGGTTCAACAACTCAATCGTCCTTAAATCAACAATCCAATTGTTTTTTTCAATATAATTCAACTGTTTCGTTTATTAACTCAACTGGTTTGTTCGACAATTTAATTATTTTTGTTTAATAGTTTAATAGTTCAATTGTTTTTTTTGTTCAACTATAATTATTATTCTCGATTCAACAATTGAATTGTTGCTTTAAAAATTTAAGATATTTTTCAACTACATATTAGACTGTTTTTTCAACAATTCGACTGTTTTATGCAACGAAGCTACTAACAAAATATCAAAAATGTAACTAACTGCTTTTTGCAATAATTCAGTTGTTTACCTCAATAATTCAGCTGTTTCGTTCAAATTCGTTCGTTCGTTAAATTGTTTTTTGTTTCATAATTCAATTGTTTTTGGTAATATAATAATTCAAATATTTTTCCAAATGGAAACAATTCCGTTTTCTATGAATCAACAATTGAATGCTATGCTGTAAAAACGTTGTAACCGCCAATACTGGCAAATACTTTTCAATTGTGTTAATAATAATAATTTGTGTTCATTTATTTAATAAATTGTGTTCAATAATACATAATATGATAATACAAAGTTATTGTAACCTCCTAAAAAACGCAATACAACGTTTTAAATGCTATAATCATTTTTGGCGGTTACAACGTTGTTACAGCATAGCATTTAATTATTCAATTGGTTTTTCAACAGTTCAACTGTTTTAAACAAGAAAGCTACTCGTTTGTCCAAAAATGTATCGGCTTTATTAAATAATTTAATTGTTTTATTCAATAATTCTGCCGTTTTGTTTAAGAACTGGTTTGTTTATAACAATTTAACTATGCTTCGGTAAAATAATAATTAATCCATATTTGATCAATTTTTGAAAAGTCAGTGAAAGTTATTATTGCTAATAAAGGAAACCCTGAAAAAGTCTAGGAATTTATTTTGAAAATTGGGGGAAACCCAAATGAAACCAGACAAAAAAATTAAAAGAAAGTACAATAAAGAAGAAGTGTATAAGCTTGGTAATAAACATTACTTTTCGTACCCACATCGTAATAATGTACTATTTATTTTCGTAATCATATCTATTTGTTTTTTTAATACTTAGTATTATTTCCGTATTTATAACTTTTTCTTTCTATTTTATGCTAATGTGTAAATTTTCTTTCATAATATAAAGCTTTTCTTTTTCGAACAACTCCAAAAAAGTGACAGGTTTCACTATTTCGCAGCTCGACTGTTTAATTATTATTGCTAAACACGTCACGTTACCATAGCAACGGCCAAATGCTGAAATTTTTGATTAACTTTTGATAAAAAATAAACCTGGGGTCTGGGGACATTAAATGTTTACAAATTGTGTAGAAGCTTTATGTTACCACCACCTTTGGTTTTCTTGGGAACGATGACATATACAGTGGTATTTCATACTCCCCCCCCTCTTTAGACTACCTTGCATTTTATCTTTCTCCATTCTTGATCATTTGATACTGACGGCCATAAGTTTTCAAATTAATTTATTATTACAAATTGAGTTTGTTATTTATAAAAATAACTTGTAATTAAACCCGGGGTTGGGGGTCTGGGGGATATTCTATAGCCCCCAGGGCCCTAGTATTGAAAAGCACAACATTAAATGTTTACAAGCCAAAGCGTTACGATTCCGCTTTAGTTTTCTCGAAAACGATGAAAACGTATACTGGGGGGAATGTCGTACCGTACAGACCAATGGTCCCCACTTTTTATTTTATGTCGGTTTAAAAGGTTCCTTTATTGATTACTTGATACTGAAGGCGATAAGTTTGCTAATAATTTTTTTTGTAGAATTTATTAGGTACAAACTTAAATTTAATTTGTTAACGCTGTTCGGCACATATCGTACGGTGATTACTCCAGGACTTTATTACCCCAAAAGTAAGGAATAGTCGAGTGGTTAATTGCTCCCAAAAATTTGTAGATACAGCCATTCTGTAGGTAAATAATACACTTCATTCACGAAATTTTACGTATTCTCAAGTATTCGTAATAATTTTCAGGTATTCTCGATTATTCTCACGTATTTAGTAAGTGTTTTTGGGTAATCTAAAACAGTGTTTTAAAAAAAGTTTTTAAATTTTTACAAGTTAAGTGAAATTTTAGTAAACATATTTTTTATTATTAACATATTTTTATACCTCTCAGGAGAACCAAACCAATCCTGTAGAGAGAGATTTGGGGGGTATTGGAAGAACTCTATCTGCAGAGGTGGACGAATACATGGTATTCCGAAAACAAAAACACCGAAAACAAAAACCCAAAACAAAAACACCGAAATCAAAATGCCAAAACAAAACATCGAAAACAAAAACGCCGAAGTGAAAATACCGAAAACAAAAAACCGAAAGTAGTACCACTAATCTAAACTAGATGCCTCTTATAGAGTAAAATATGTTTGCGACATAATAAAAGATATTTTAAACAAATACAAAGCACTACTATATTTTATTTATTTAAAAATAAGGTTTAAGTACGATAACACGAAGTCTTTGTGATGATTTTACAAATTTTTTTTGCAATTAGTTAGAGAAAAATAAATTGTAAATGATAGAGAACGTTAAAACGAGAGATATTTCCAATAATAACGGTAAAAAAAATTACGAAAACGGGCGCGATTTACATTCTGTTGGCGGGACGTGCATCCCCACACGAATCGAACAGTGCGAGGAGAGAGTCAGTCGCTCGCTGCTATCTGTCGGGTCAACATCTACACTTTTCCGAGTAGGACCGTTCTAGGGGGATATTTTTAATGAGCAAAACGCTTGTCAAACGCAACTACGGCAAATCTCGATTGCACCCTAAAAATTATTTTCGTAAAAATACTTCTTAAATCGTCGCGGTTCAATGCTTCAATCTAAATAAGGCATCTTATTTAGATTACTGGTACTATCGGTGTTTTTGTTTTCGGCGTTTTTGGTTTTCGGTGATTTTGTTTACGGTGTTTTGACTTTCGGCGTTTTTGTTTTCGGTGTTTTGACATGGAATCCGAATACATGATGACTCTTTACTTTTATTTGTTATCAAATTGTTAAATTTTTTTACTTACAATTTTAGTTTAAGACATCGTTGTTTCGATTTTTGAAATCTCCTCAGTTAAATTCAGCCGTTAAAACCAATAAAACAAAAAAAATATTGAGCTGTCGTTAAATACTAGCAATTTGCTTTAAAATTAACGAATTACGTTAACTTTTTTGTACATTGTTCTGCCGAAAAGTTTAGAAGAAAATACATAAAAGAATACGAAGGAAATTATTTTTCGCATAAGAAAACTGTGAAAACCGGTGGGGGTAATAGAGTAATCATGTAATAGTGTCTAAATATCAGTAGGTAGAACGTTAAATGTTTAAGAATTATACTAAAGTTTTATGATACAGTTTTAGTTTTCTTGAAAATGACGTCATATTAATATACTCTTTCGGGGAACCCCCCGGTTTGCTACCTATAGGCCGATAGGTAATTCGGCAGATTTCTCGCTTATTTGAATTATTTTGGTATTACATTCCAAGTTGTGATATTCTGTTCTTAAATTTACTGTTTCTTTTAAAATTTTATTTAAAAAATTTTTTTTTAATATTATTTAGACCCTCAATATTTTACGCAAGTAGGGGTAATAATTCTAGTTTTCAGACCAACACAAGTTTTATCGTCCTTCGCTTCTGTCGTGTCGTAACAAATAATAACTTTGATGATTTGAAATGTAAGTCGCCCTACTGGCTTTGGTTTCGATACAAAAATAGTACTAAAAAACAATAAACCGAAGGGGGGTCTGGGGGTACTGGAAAGATAAAAATATCTAATATTCTGTGGGCTCTCTATAACTCTCCAGTTATAGATATAATCGAAGCAGAATTGGTATTGAACATCAGTGACAATCGCACAAGCATTGCGATTCGGCTTCGGATTCTACAGAAATTATTTGTGCAATTTACATTTTTTAAAGTCGTTGTCTATTTTATACCTCCCCCCCCCAAACAGTAGGTTTTTTTAAGTTTGAGTTGCGTGATTTTTTAAATTATTATTCCCACTTTGGATTTTTTGATTTTATTTTCGAATCAAAAAGTTTTTCAAAATGTCACAACACGTGAAAAGTATTTTGATACATCTTTCAAAAACTAACTTTGTAAATTAATTTTAGAAAAATTTAAGAAATATTATTAGTAAAAACAAAATGTTCATTTAAAATAATTACTACTTGTAAATTGTTCGTTGAGATTTTTCGTTCTGTGAAATAAATCTTTCATGCGTTTCGATATTATTTGATCTCATCAGTGGCATATAGAATAAATTGGAGCCGTTAGTAATAACGAATTTAATGATGGAAACATGTAGGTTACATTGGTTAATTTATTAGTAAGCGAATAAGTTTACACAGTCATAACCATGAATAAAGTTGAATAACGTGAGGTTAATCCGTGCATTGCACCGCAAAACCGTATCAAAATCAAAATTTGTCTCGTTGATCCTCACAGCGCACGATGCTCATGAGCAAAAAGTTTTCTCTGGTAATGAATTAAATTCCAAATCAGTTTTTACATTAGGACGGACGGAGTTCAGGCTCGTTTTTGAAAAAAGAAAGTTTCGAGTGGTGGGTTTGGGGGTTGGTTATCGACTTTCTTTACAAAAAATCCCATACTTTAAATCGGAGATCTTCAATAAATTCAATTTTTAACTCGATTCAATTTATGGCAACAGTAAATTTTTAAATAATATTTCGTATATTAGCAAAAAAAAATTAAAGCAGTTCAGTTTAAGTATAATCATTTATATTGTTCATTTAATCTTCTAATTTTAAAAATTTCAAAAAAAATTGACAGAAAATCTAATATAATCATTTAGCCGTACTGCTATTCGAACGCGGAATATTTCCTCTGTTTAGCAACTAGCGGACACAGCAGGCCAGCGGCACTGCTTATACTTACATCGAATTTATTTGTATAGGTATAATACCTACTAAAATTTGACAAACGCCTAATTGTGATCAATTAATTAAAAAGTGTATTTTAATAATTTTGTCTCGTTAATCTTTCATGGCGCAACTAATTATAATTTTCTATCCTTTAATAAAACAGCGCCTTGTTGTTGTTCTTTTCTTTTCATTGTGATTGATGCATTTTGCTTTCAAATACATCGGCATCGCGTTTATTGTAAAAATCGATAACAAGACGAGGTAAAATCACGAGTGTTTGGTGTGGGTAGATAAAATAATGCAGGGGTTGTTTAAATTCGAATCAGTGAATTGACAGCTAATCTTTTGTACAAAGGAAAATGGAGGAAATGAAGAAGAATGCTTTTGTGTTATTTATTGTGTCGTGCCACTTGTAATATTCACAATACCAATGCGATCAGATTATTGCGAAATTTTTGAACTCCATTCGAAATTTTACCAAAGTACTTTGAATTTAATTAAAAATAAAAGAATGGAATTAATTATTTTCTTCTTTGTTATAAACAAATTCTTCAGCGTAAGCAATAAAATTTAACGATACCAGAAATAAATCTAATTTATTCACCAAAAGTTCGCTTTGAACTCATCACTTAGCTTATAAAAAAAAATAAAGTGAATAAACGATTTATAAAAACAAAATATTTTATTTTTGAATTTTTTAAAAAACAAAATATTCTTTCTTTTCGTTTTGAAATTTATTTTCTCCCTTTTCTTTGCTCGGTGTCCCACTCAGGCCCTTACAGCAGTGCTTTCTTTTTTGGAAAATAATTTAAAAACGAAATATTTCTCCCCTTCCGACCCAAAAGGGGTGGCTCTAGATTTTTTATATACACGAGGAAACGTAATAATAGGTACGTAATGGAATTATTTAAATAATTTGGTATTTTGTCAATCAAAAATGTAATCAAATGTGATTTTGTATGGCGTATTTGTAACGTTAAGACCTTGAAAAGCGAAGTACCCACTATTTCTATTTTTAAGTTAGCAACCAAGCGATAAGACTGTCGTTATTATTACGAGGCGGTAAAATTGCATTTTTATGAAAAAAAGTCGACATATTTTATTACATCGAAAGACAAGACGAGCTGAACTACTTTTTATTATTTGCACTTTTACAGATTAAAAAATAACTGGTTTAACGGGCAGGTACCTACTTTATGCGATGGTATTAGTATTATTATTATTATTTTTTGTATTCTACGTTTGTTGGGTTTACAATAACGCCTCGTATGTGCACAACTAATTATTTACTATAAAACTCGCTTTACAATGAGCAATAAAATCGCAAAAATATTACACCGTAGGCTTAGAATAAATTATGCTTGATTGTTGGTATATTATATACTATTGTTGCTGTATGTTGCATTTTTAATGGACTTTCACACTAAAACTTTTGAATTAATTAGTAACAAGTCGTAAACTTTCATGCCAAATTAAACAAGAAAGGTAATCGACTTAAGTGTTATTGCTAATACGTGTTTTAGAATTTCTGGTTATCTTCACAATCTTAAGTGTCATGAATTTTAATTACAAAAGTCTGTTGGCTTAACCTCATTTGTCGATTAAAAATAAAACACTTCTTCCGCCAATAGAACTATTGAACTTTCACAAAACAACGCAAAAAACACGTCGAATAAACGTAAACAACACGTTAAATAAACGTAACGCGTTATTGATCTTTTTATTAGGAATCGCTTCGACGCGATCGTTGTAGCCTCCAAAATTATTATTTGTAGTTTCAAATCTGCAGTTTAATTATTAGCATTAATATTTGCCAAAGGTTGTTTTACATGAATGACTTTTAACTGCTGTTTGTTCTACTTGACGTTGACCTTTTACCAAAACCGGTCCTGATTAGTTTTGTATAAAAATTAGAAATACACAAATTTATTTACTTTTAATGCCATGTAAACCTTTATAAATAAACAAAAAATTTCCTATTCGTTGACTTTTAATTTGCGGTTGCTCGTTTATCTAATTACGACCGGTTTTGCTGAAAAAAAAGTAAATGAAATTACAAAACGCTTTTGTTTCGATCTTAAAATTCCAATATTGTGTTTAGCAACACCATCTTGTCGAATAAAATTGCCGGATTTGACCCTGAGGAATCCAAAAATAATTATTATTCAAAAACGTGTGTCGAAACTGAAAACAGTTTTTTGTGGTTTCCAAGGTAAATGTTTATAATATTTTGGAAAAATGTTAATTTTATCGCTCTCGAAATATTTTTATAGCTTTTAAAATTTTTCATGTCTTACGAATCAATTGCTCTGGTCAACGGTGGACATACTCATTTTAGTGCTAAAACTGTAAATTATAGGCAATTTTTTTCAATATTCTTTTTAATTTGTTTATTTGGAGAAATGGGAATATGATCCTGTTAGCTAAGAAGCGCAGACTTTGACGTTCAACAAGAACAAAATGGGTCCATAATGGCCGTCATGAGGAACCCCAATGAAGCACGCATAATACATCTTTCGATGATGTAAAATTACCAATCTTGGTCTCACAAACTTCAAAGTTTGTATCTCGAAAAGTTAACATTTATGCTGACGAAAATAGTTGTTGCATTTACCTACCTGAAAGTTTGCAGCAGAATCTGCTGTAAAATCAGTCAAGTTTGTATTTTAATCGGAGTTGTTCCAGTGTTCAATCGGCTTCTCTGGTGGAAATTTTTTTTCTCACGATTCAAACTCTTGACCAATCCAGCAGTGGTGGTTTTCAACTATCGACGAAATGTTAACCTTACAAATGTCGACGGTAAACATCAAATGGAATTATTTGAATAACTTCATAATACGGATGAATCGATTGAACTGGAAGGCCGACAAAATCGTTTGAGCGAGTCGAATTTAACTATCAATTAATTTTCCATCAGGATTTAATGGCGATAAGTTTTTTATTCTTTCTAATTGCACCGCACTTGTTGTTCCTGGGTCTTCATTGTTTTTGTGTAAATAACATAACATCGGAGCAGGTGTTAACCGTACAACCTTTGATGTTGTAAATTGCATGAACCACAGGTCGGATTCTAAAGCATCGCTTTATTATACGCAATGTGCTTCGTGGTTTAGCGAAAGCATCAGTTGAATGTTGAAAAATAATAAAATCTCGTGCATGGTTTTACATCATCAAAGTTTAATTGAATTCACAGATCAAGTTCGTTTACGATTACAATAAGAAAATAAAATTGAATGAAAATTTTCATCCTTTTCTCGGGCAATACATTATCATTATTATTAAAACTTCTACCTAATCAGTTAATTAAAAGAGTTCTAATGAGAGGCTAAAAATGTGACATCGCTGAAAATTATTAAAAATAACGCCTTAGGCGATTTTTTTAAATTAAAACTAAAAAAGTGGTGCAATTGCATTAGTCGAAATAATCAACAAATACATAATATGTTGCGCATAACTTGGGGAAAGTTAAAAAATAGCTGATATACTTTCGGGGAATTAAAATCTAGCAAATAATATTATTTACTTACAACAAATTGGGGAAAGAGAACTAAGTAAATAAAAAAATGCAGACTATCGAAAAGAATGGCGTATGATTCGAATTTCAATCCTCTGCCAATAAATGACTAAAAATTGGTATTTTACAGTAAAATGTTGTAAAATTCAGTAAAATTATTTACTTGTTTCCAGTAGTGTATAATCCCGGATGAACTGTAATGTACTCACTCAAAAATACGAATTAGAACAAAATTTTTTCATTTTGTGAATTAAATTTTTGGGTAAACCTAAAGGTTTTTTATTGCATATTACAAATTAATAGTTCTCTTGGAAATAATAACATTTTATTGGTTAGAACATAAAAATTTGCAAAATTATTTTATATTATTAACCTCTGAAATTAATATTAGATTAAAATTTTCAAAAACGTCCGATGACAGCAGTAACCATTGCTGAAAGCTCACGATTAATTTCGTTTGATTGTTTATTTAACCTATTAATTTTGAAAATTTTAATCTAATAACATTTGCTACTATATTGGAAATAATTTTGGATGAGGTAATCTTAAAAAATAAATCAGCGAATAGGCCGAATGGGGTAGGAAATAAATATGTAGCGAGCAGTTCAAAACAACATTTTGACCGTTACACGATAAACATTTCTGACTGATGACAAAACAGGCGAGGTAGTTCTAATCTTTTTTTCATCTTCCCTGCACTTGAATTAGGAATCGCTCTTACGGAGATATTCTTGTTAGTTCTCAAAATCGATTGTTTTTGTACTTCCGGTTGTAGACGTATCAAACTGGTCGGTACGATTAATAAAAGTATCTTTAGTGTCCTTTACTGGCAATGAAGTAAACTTACTTACATCAATTTATTTTAAGTTTTCTCAATATTCTGTAGGTAGGCTGCAGTTTTGAATCGCCATTGACTATCAGAAGATTTGTTGGTTCTCTCAGAAAAATGCCAGTTGGGTTAACAATTATTTATTAATTAACGTGAATTTCGTGTTCGTGAATGAATTAAGACTAAGAACTACGACTCGCAATTAACTGTATTAAAAACGCAATTAAAAATAACGGAATCGGCGTTTTTAGGGTTGATTACCTATAAACATCCGTTTTATGAGTATGTACCTGTCCCATCAGCAAATACTTTGACTGCAGTTCAATGCATTCACTTAAGGCACGTTCCACACTTCATATATTAATTATTTACATTAAAATATAATTTCTACATTTAAACTCACACGAATTTTTAAAAAATATGGAAGATTTTCTATATTATTCATCGATTGTTAGCGATTGAAAGTGTCACGTCACAGCCGCAGTTGCATAGCAACCGTTTATATACTAAATTTTTTTAGAAAAATTAAAATATTACATAAACACGGGGCGGGGAGAGGGGTAAAATATGAAAAAATTGATTTTTCAAATGAGTTCGAGAGAATAATACTTAATTAAAGAGTATGAAGCTTAAATTGTACAGATCAGGGGTTGTCTAGTATCAACCATTTCCGTGCTATAGTCAGGTTTATTGGGGGGGGGGAGGCTGAGAGTTTATGATGCCCTTTTCTTTACTCTCTGGGAAGATAAACATAAAAATATTCAATATTCTATGGGTCTACCATTCAATATTCTACGCATCTAGGAGGGGAAAAGGCAACCCAAACCTCGGGCGCTAAACAGAAAGGGCGCTATTAGATGCTTTAATTTATTACCTCGATATACCTAATAGATATTTATAAATACAAAAAATTAATTATTTTATATCGAAATTTTAATTTTTTGCATGTTTTACAATTAATGCCTTGTTTTAATTTTACATCTAATAATTATTGCAATATAGCAATTGCTAATCTATAGGATTTTTTGAAGTCCCTAATTATTAGGTACTACCCATCCCGTTAACATCTGCAGAGAAAACTTTTAGAAAACTTCAATTATTAATTAAGAGCAAATATTTATTTATGGACCAAGAAATATTAAGCCAATTAATTATTTTATTAATTTAATTTGATATAACTGACAGTTTAGACATTAGCTCAGTGGTACCACACTTTTAATGATTAACTTTGCACCCCAGATAAATGCCATTATTGCCTTGAGAGATGGCAACATGGCTGTACAGCGACTTCTTTTGTTTTGTTATTTGGTTTTTGATTTATTTTTGTAGAAATGGGGAGGGGGGTCAAATTCGGTTCAGAACTGGGTATGTGTTGAGGAGGATGTTGGGAAAAAATCGATCAATAAAGTTAAGGTATCACTAGATACCTGTAGAAATGGGTAAAATAAGAACCGGTGTAGAAGTTAGAATCGTTGTGTTACTTGAAGGGGACGGAATTGGTAAAATTATTTGTTCTGTTTCTAGTTGCAAAATAGGTTCTTGGGGTCTCGAATTTTCTTCTCTGTCAGTAACAGCTGAGCACAAAAAATCTTCATCTTGAAATATATCCGAATTAAAGGGATGTATTCCAGAATTCTTAAAGCCACTGATTATGTTAGCCTGGCTAAAGGACGATGACATGATTTGTGATACAATATCTGGTATATTGTAAATAGTTACAGTCTTGCCAGGATTGGACAACATCCAATTATTAAGAGCAGAATTATATCTTGATTTGAATGAAGCATATACTGTGATGTCCAGTGGCTGAAGCTTATTGCTGCAATGGGGTGGGAGAGTAAGTAGAGTAATTCCATTTTCTTTGGCTATTCGAATTACATCCACACTCACGTGACTTTCATGATTGTCAAGTATTAAAAGAACTGGATTTTCTTTTGATGCATGAGAAAATTTTATGAAATGAATCATAAACTTGACAAAACTATTCGCCGTCATCCAGCCACTTGGATACGAGTCACCATCTGATCCTAATGGACCATTTTCAACAAATAAACTATTATATTTTACGCGTGGGAAGATAAAAAATGGTGGTAAAACATTCCCTATGGCGTTCACAGCAAAACAGACCGTCACAAGAGTTCCTCTTTCAGCTGACGTTACTTGACCAACTTGACGAAAATGTTTACCAGCTACCACTTTGGGGCACTTCTGTACTGTAGTACATCCAGTTTCATCACAGTTATATATATTCTGTGGTTCAAAGCAAAATTTTTCTTTTACCTCTCTTAAATTGTCGAAGAAATCTTTTACATTCTTTTTATTAAAACTTGTGGCCCTAGAAAGGCTTGTAGCTTCTGGTGTTCTTAAGCTTAGTTGTGTATTTCTTTTAAGAAATCCTCGAAACCAATCCTTTCCAGTAGATTTATTTTTGTTCCAACTTTCTGGTAAATTTTTGTGATTTGCTATTGCATATTCACTTGCTATCTTCATAGCTGCTACTTTGGTTAAACCATAATGCATTTTGCTGCATTCTAGTAAATAGTCAACCAATATTTTCTCTTCCTCAAGTGAAAATATCTGAGGGGACTTGTACTGGCTTCCGTTTCATCAAATTTTTTAACTTCTCTTTATCTTTCACGTACCGGCCTAGTGTAGTTCTATTAATATCATACTTCATAGCAGTTTTCCTTAATGACATTCCTTTTTCAACATCTTCTATAGCATTAGAAATTTGTTGCTTAGTAAAATGATTTCTTCTTGTAGCACCTTCCTTTGGTTTGTATTGGAACGGCATTTTTGTCTGAAAAGTGTTGTCAATATAATTTAAAATAAAGCTTATAAAAGTAGTCTTAAATATGTACACAACCGCGGGAGAGTTGAACCATGGTTCAACTCTCCCTTCAGAACGTGGTTCAAGTGTCCCACCCACTACCTTTTCAAGTTTAATAAATTATGAGAAACAAAGTAAAATATTTTAGATAAAACTATTGATATTGCATGAAACTACATAAAATTGGGAAATGATTAAAAAATACTCTATATACGTACCTTAAAATATAAATAAATGGCGAGTAAACAACTATAATAATTAATTTTTACTGCGAGAGCACCAAAACGTGTTGTCGTTGATAACAATCATACGTAATGTTAAAACGCAGTGTTATCACGTAGGTGGGTACATGGCGCGAAAATGCACATTAGATGCAACTTTCAGCTGAGTAGTGCTAAATTTGAAAAAAATATGAGCGGTGGTTCATATCTCCTCCCTGTTCAAGTATCCCGGACTCCCCTACTACCCATCCCGTTAACATCTGCAGAGAAATCTTTTAGAAAACTTCAATTATTAATTAAGAGCAAATATTTATTTATGGGCCAAGAAATATTAAGTTAATTAATTATTTTATCAATTTAATTTGATATAACTGACAGTTTAGACATTTGCTCAGTGGTACCACACTTTTAATAATTAACTTTGCACCCCAGATAAATGCCATTATTGCCTTGAGAGATGGCAACATGACTGTACAGCGACTTCTTTTGTTTTGTTTTGGTTTTGATTTATTTTTGTAGAAATGGGGAAGAGGGTCAAATTCGGTTCAGAACTGGGTATGTGTTGAGGAGGATGTTGGGAAAAAATCGATCAATAAAGTTAAGGTATCACTAGATACCTACCTGTAATAATTTTCTGATTTCAGTGACACCAAAAATGTTAAAATTGTAAGGTTTTCTTTTTTTTTTAATTTAAATTTTGAATGCTAATTAGATTTGGGCAAAATCATGTCCACGTCTGAATAATAATCGCATTGCAGTGCATAATTTGCTTGAAAAATTATGCAAAAGCTTCCTGATACCACTTTAGTTTCCTTGGGAATGAAGATAATTTTCTTCTATGAAGATAATAGGGTTAATCCAGGCTTATTTTATGCTGTTGGATCTCTATCTCAGTTTTTTAACTAATTTTGGAATTTTAATGTAGGCACTTATAAGTACTATTCCAAACATCAATTCACTACGTAGAAGAAAAATCTATATGACTGCCGGTATCTGGGGGGGTATGCAATGCCCCAGTGCAGCAATACAGCTGTAGAACTTCAAAATTTGAATTTCTCAAAAGTAAATTCTGGGCACCCAAATAAAATAATTTTTTTTATCATCATCATCATCAAACTTCCTGGATTAGACTAAAACTCATCCCGGCGTTCATTGTTGCCTCGGGTCCCCAATCTCTCTTTTCCCTGCTTTAGGGTGGTATCCCATTATTAGTTTTACTGGTCTACTGTTATCGTTGTCTATATATTCACACTATTGTTGTCGGTATGTCTTAACAGACTTCATCAATGGTTCAATAAAAAGTTCGTGTCGTATTTTTTCACTTCGTACTCTATCAGTTCTGGTAGCTGTAAGAAATTGCATTTCTGCAGTTGAATTCTGCTCTCATCTTTTAAAAGATATTGGGAGATATTTATAAATTAAATTAATTTTTTTTATAATTTTGGAGCCTCTCTTCCCCTTACGCAAGAGACCCCTTCCTCCATCGCCAATGTTTTGCCCCCCCCCCCGTTTCTTATTTAGTATGGAGTACTTCATTATTTAGTTATATTAATTAAAAGAAATTAATTTACTGTACGACAAATTCAATTTACTATAAGATTAAGCACAATGACTGTAATCTCTGAAGCCTAAATTGGTTTCAGATGTTTAAAATAAACTTATTTTAAAACCTTTGTTTCTTCCCCACACATAAGACTTTGTAAAATAACAAATAGGTTGCTCTAACGATCTTTACCAATCGAATTAAACAAATAATTTAAATGGAATTAAAAGGTTTAGGCTACCTAATTCGGCCTATTTTACTTGCCCCCCCCCCCCCCCGTCAAAGTCCACATCTCAACTATATCTGGTATGGCACAGTCGTTAGGCACCACCAAACCGTGCCACTCGACCCAAAAACAGGCATTATGAACCAAAAATCTTTCAATAATTCTTCGAAATACCTTTGTGTTATGATTTTCTCTGTTCTGGTGATTTTTATTAGGTTTATTCAAAAAATTTTATTTACGTATTTTGGGCCTCTTATGATATTGGCCGACACCGACCAGTCAGCAAAAAATTGAATGTAATATTATAAAAATTAAATATTTTGTTTAGATTTGCAGAATCCTCGACTGATTTCGTCGTGGTTAACCTCCGAGATTTAATATTACTCAGTCGCTTATTTTATTTTTTTTTAATTTTTGTTTTTTCAATAATGAAACTACACGTAACATCATATAATACCGGGTATTACGAACCACCGATATCCGGCAATGGTTTGGTTATCTCATCCTTAACCTGAAAATGTTAAAGTTTTAAAAAAAAAATTTTGTCGATTATTGGGAACTTCACCTGGATACGCGGATAAAAAAAAGGTTTTTTTTACTGAAAAACACATCAGGAAATATCTCTTCGAGTCTCCATCTCCATCAGTCTTTCCCAGTTCAGTTTCAATCCAACTATTTCATTTTACCTAATACCTACCTAACTTATCTAATTTCATTGGTGGGTGCGTAACCCATCTTATGGGGTTAACCCCAAAAGCAGTTAAAATCTCCCAGTTCTTGAGACATTTCAATCGACTCCATTTTCAGAGCATCAAATTTGAACGATTGCCCCAACCGCGGGTTGTTAATCGCATATTCGCTTGGGATAACAAAGCAAACCCCGCACAAAAGCGGTTAATTCCCTGAAAATATAAATTTAAATTAACCCTTCCGTCTCTAATTTTAATGCATCGTCCACGCGGTGATTTAATGACAAAACTTTTAAAGAAGCGGTTATTTCAGATGACGTTGCGTGCCAAGCAAGACGCAAGAGTGCTTTCATATATTTCAAGTGCATCGAAGCGTTTTCCAAGGAATTTTCTCGTTCTAATGCTTTATTTTGTAAACAAACCCGACCAACGACTTTTTCGCATTCCGTCTTGGACGTAGGCAAATCGGTTATTATTTGAACTCAATTGTTGTTACCTAATAAGGCAAACCCGCGTTTTTGGTAATATCGAAAAATTAAAAAAAAAACTTAAATTTTCGCGCAATTATTGCTCGAAGTTGACGCGAAGGTTTTAAATTTTCGGGTACCAAAATCTTCTAGTCGTAAAATTAATCAAAAGGGTCACACGTGGAATATAACAAAATGGAATGCGTTCGAATGCGCTTTTTATGTTTCGGCAACGTTCGGCTCGGTTCGAATGACGTCAATAGCAATACAACGTCATGATTGGTATCGGGGCGTGTCTAGCATCAGGCGGGTCGAAGCTGCCTGTGAAACAAGCAAGCATCGGGTAGTATACCTTCATTTGTTACTAAGACAACACTTTGCTCAAAATAACGAAATATTCATGTTTAAATATTAAAATTTTGTAATTTTAAAAACGGCATTCGGGAGAGTACGAATTCAGCTGTCACCTCTGCGAATTTGAACCAAATCGGGACGTCTTTAGTGGTGTAAAAACATTGTTAAATTGGGATATATTTTAACATGGAATATACTATCTCTGGATGTAGGCGATGCGACGTTGTCAATTCGTGGACTGTTTCGTACCGCGTTGCCGGTTTGTTGTAAGCACTAGACGCAATGTGCTTGAAATTGTTGTGCCTCTGACAGTTGACTGCGCACTATAAGGTAACGTGATTTTTGTGTCAATGCTCTCTTTCCCGCTAGATTTGCATGTTGTCCTTTCTATTACTTTTAATTGTTGCACACTTTCAACTTGACAACTTTTATGTTATTTTGTCACGTAACAAATTTTAAAAAATGTAGATAAATAATAATGGTAGCATGTAAATTATTTTGTTTTGACCGCGGTTCGTATATTTGATTAAAAATCGATCCGTCACGTGTGGTACATTATACATTAATTAATCAAAGTAGGCTTGGCGTAGCGAAAATAAACAAAAGAGAGTGCCGAACAACCGAGTTGTCAATTGTTATTTACAACATTTGTTTAATGCCACTCGAACGTCTTTGTCCATATATCACGGGTACCGATAAGACCGTCTCGTTTTAATCGCGAGTCTAAACTACTTTTGCTCGTTTTTGTTATGCCCATCTCTTTCAAATTACTATCTTCCTCCCTTTTTAGCCCATTTGTTGCAGATAGATCCCTTTTCTTCTTTCACCAGAGCGGCATTTCAACTGACGTTCGGGGAGGGTTGATCGGACGTCTTTGTTTGTCACGCGGGAGGTTGTCATCTTCTCGCTTGCTCGGCTGCAAGGGACGCCAGTTAAAAAATATTGTTAGGGGTGCAGAGTAGCGTGGATATACGGAAATTGATGTTCTGCAGGCACATTTTGCGTAGTAACATTCCTTTGAGATTTAATTTTTATATTCAGTCATTCGTAACGACAGCATCAAACAAATAATGGGGGCATCTGGTTTTCGTTATTACTTTTAGCGAATTTATTTAATTTAACTTTTGCATCACCGCGTTGTTGTTGTTATTGTTGTTGCTATTAACAGGACCGTATTTGAAAAATTTAACGATCCGCCTTTATTTTTTTACAAATCGGCAGCTGTTACGCTTCTCACGATGCAACTAACTAATCCCCAATGGAAAGCAGGGGCGATTGACGCGCAAGAGTTTGTTTGGTCTTTAATAATTAAAGAATTATTGTAGGTATTCAAATGAAGGGGATGAAGTGGCGATCGATGCGGGGGTGTGCTGACTCGGTAGCTCATCGCGCTTCAGTTGCACATGTGCGAAACTTCATTCACACAATACTTGATTCGCATAAATACCCAAATTATGTTATGTCTATGGCAATTTTTTAAGGGTGGCTTAACTTTAAATTAAACATCTGCCTGTCACGTCATTTTTGACAAAATGTTTGTTTTCATGGCATACTTGCATTTACCTGTGGTAATATTTTTCTCCGGGGATCGATTTTACTTGTCGCTTTTGATTTTTAAACCGTCTTGTCCTTGAATCTAATTAAAATGGTACGAATCGACTGACACCCTCATTACTAATGCATACCCCGATCGATAAACATTAACAAGACGGAGGAATAAATTGGTCTCCCAAGTTAAGGGTCAAGTAAAGCGCACTTATTTTCGTTATAACGAAATCGTTGCACTCGAGTTCGACCGTAGATATTTAAAATATTTCTATGGTCGTCCGGTGTCATCATCAATCAATTACTAGCATCGAATCGACGAATTTAGGTTAAAATACCAGCTTTACGTTTGAAGTGTACATAATCAATTTTTTAAATGCTAATTTGTATGTGGTAAGTAATTTATCGTTACATTACGTGTGACGTATAAATTTCGCTTTTAAAACAAGTTCAACTTGAGCGAGAGACAAGAAATTTGCCGATGGGGTAATTTAAGATAGTGCTCGTCCAGTGTTATAGTTGTTGGATTAACGATAACGAAGGGGGCGTCTTCAATTATTCCAATATCACCGTTTTAATTTAATTTTAAAACGTAACTGTTCGTGAAATTCATTTTAATTAATGTCTGCTTTGTTTCGGAATACTAATTTGCACTCAAACGGGAATTCTTCGATGTATACGAATAAAATTAGCAACATAATCTTTAATTAAAGTTGTCTATCACACCAATTTGGTCCGTTTGCGAATCATAATGTGTTTATCTTTGATGCCACGGCCGGTTGTCTCTCCTTGGGGAATCTTTAGGGGATGCTAAATTACACCGAATAAAGCGAGGCACGTAAAAGCGCAAGATTAGCCGGCGCTTTCTGCGGTTTACTGATGCCAATAAAATAACTATCAATTTTTCGAAATCACCACCATCGCAAATTGTTTTTATTTTTGAAAAATTTCCTGTCATGTTAAACGTGTGAAGGTATAAGTCACGTTTTATTTTATTTCCAATTTGTAAATTGAACATCGTGCATGCTATGCTTAGTTTTACTGTAACACCTCAATTTTTGTAATGATGCATCGTATTTTTAATGGTTTTTTTAATACTTATGGTTTTATTACCATGGGAACTTGATGTTTCTTTTTTTTTTACCATGCCATGTCAGATTCGCCATTTGGGCGTCCGAGGACACGAAGGTGAATCGATCTTTATCGGTAGTATAAACAGAATTTTAAATATCCAGCTTTTTATATTTTCAAATTTTATTATCCGTGCAATCCTCCAGGACATAAAAGCTGCGTTTACGAGATTGTCAGAAAAAGTTCGTAATAGTAAAAATGAAATATGAAGCAATAAAATAGTCGATATATCAGAGGAGTTTATGATGGTATTGGTAATTCTAAAACTATAAGCTCGTTTGTTCCAAGTTCTCACATGTGTTGGACACGTCCCATTAAAACTTAACTACACGTGACACGTTGGTATGGGTAGGTACCATGTACGTGACAGTTTCTTTTGTGTCCGATTTTTGAGTGTGGCTTAAAATTTCCCATTTTTATAAAGTAATTTGTATTCTATCAGAGGTGGATAGGGGACTTAATGTACCTTAAGCGAAATCTTTCAAAAAATTGTGTCGTTGTGGAGCTAAAACAATTATTGCCTTTCTAGACGGCTAAGAAATTTCAAAATCGCAGCTCTTGAAGATGCGAGATGCTGTCTCTTTCAATTCCAAAGAGATTTAGATTAGATCGGTTATGTTCAGTATTAGCTCCTGGTATATTGGAAAGAAAAGATAAAATGAAAAGCAGAAAACATAAATAAAATGATGTAGATGAGAAGGTGCAAATATGGAATACCATTTTGTTTGGTATATAAAAAAATTTTTGTTAGCAAATAGAATTAAACCAAATTTAGGTAAAAGTTACTTCAGACAATTAGACACCATAATCTAAAAGCAAATGTGTAATTAACTAAAACATTTTTACAAAAAAAAAGTTTGAAAAAAAAATTACAAAATGCCCACCTAAGAAAAGGTGGTGCAAATATGGAATACATTAAATATCTAAGAAATAATTAAATAACTTATTGTTCCTAAAAACTTAAACTAACTATAAGGGTTAGATTAACATATTACTTGCACCAGTCGCAAATATACTCGTATTTTCGGCGCTTGCACACTCATTATGAGCGTATTATGAGCATGGTGGTATGGAATACTGGTATTCCATATTACCGACAACCAATGTCATCAATATTTTAGGCTAGATCTACCCTATCATAACAAAAAACTAAAGAAATACAACGTTATCTTAAACTTTAGTTTATATACAATGGCATCGTAACAAATATTTAAATAAAAACGTGCAAATAAAAAAATTAGGCTTGTATATTCACTTACGTGTTAAAATTATCAACGTACGAAATTCACATGTACACATGTGGTAAACTAAAATCATACTAAAACGGTACGGGTGGATCGCCTCCAATAAAGATGGCAAGCGTTCACAAATTTAGCCGATTTTCGACCGAGGACCTTACTTGGTTTAGTCAAAACCGATGTATTCCATATTACAAGCATATTCCATATTTGCACCTTCTCCTCACTAATACCATCGATGCAAAAATGTTTGTTTTATTTACAAGTTTCTTCCTGTTGATTTAGGATTCAATTTTATTGATGGTATTTCTAACTGTATGCCATCAAGACGTCTTTTCTTTGGTAATTGGTTGTGTGAATGCTGATGATTCGTTCTGGTAAGGCACTAACGTGACTAAAAAGCCAGAACAACAGTGACATTGGGGTGTTAAAATAAAGGCACTGCTGTTTTCTAAGGAGAAACAGATTTACCGACAAAAAGTAAAATTTTTGAGTAAATCAGGAAACAAAGGATTAAATTGGACAGTTTTTGTAGAATTTATCGACTGTTAAACGATTAAATAGTAGGAGTAACAAGTGCAGCTATTAAAATCTCCCCCCCTTTTTTGGGTTAATTTAAAACTGAGGAGAAATACTGAAATAGTGCAATATTTCGGCAATTTACAATGAAGACTTGAAGTGGCTTGGGCTGAAATGGCGCCCATATTTTGAAAATTTTATTTTATAACAAATTAGGATTCTATGCCAGTAATTATAAACCGTTTGTGATGTATAATAAAATTAAGAATTCCAAAAAGTGGAAATTTTGACATTTTTTGACTTGGGCAAGCAATATTTCCAAATATACGCGTTTTAAAGGAAAAAATATCAAGATATGTTTTATGGTTTTGACTATTTGCTTTCTAAAATGCCTGAAAAAATCAAAATACTTTAACTTTCGTAGAAGTTACAATCAAATTTTGATATTAGAAAGCTGTGAATGGACGAAATTCGAGCTTCGTTTATTTTGATCAGCAACATCTCGAAAACTAAGTGTTTTATAGAAAGAAATGTAAATTCGACATATTAATGCTTTCTATAAACAGCATAGAAAAATGAAAATGCCTAAACTTTTGCAGGCGGCGAGATAAAAATTTTCAGAGGAGAATATCTGAAATGTAACTTGACCAAGCGATATCTTAAAAGTTCTACTTTCTACGAGAAAAATATGAAGATATTAGCTCTACCTATTATCTTTCTAAAACAAAAATAAATACAAAAATTAAAATGGTTGAATTTTTGTAGAAGTTGAGATATTCCAAAGTTTAGAGATATTATAGCTGCGAACTTTTGAAAGTTAAACTTTTTATTTTCTCAGTCTGTTTCTCCAAAATTGTGCTTTCTAAAGGAACATTTTTAAACCCATGTTTTGTTGCTATCGATTCTAAAGTTGAACTTTAGTTTTTGGAAAATATAATTTAAGAAATTTAAACTTGGATTTTGTTCAACACAACTGATGTTTTGTAGATCTAAACATTAGCTTTCTAAAAGCTTTCGAAAAACCGAATGGCTGAACTTTTGCCGAAGTCGACACAACATTTTGGAGAATTTTAAATTCTAATAACTTTCGAGACTTTGGGCAAGCGATATCTCAAAAACTATGTTTTCTAAGAGTACAAATTTGAAGATGTGATGTGCCCCTAACTATTTGCTTTCTAAAAAGCTTGGAAAAATCAAAATAGTTTAACTTCTGTAAAAGTTACAATAATTATAATTTTAATATCATAAAACTAAATTTAAGAAATTTTAACTTCCGTATTAATATTTCGAAAGATAGGCCTTTTATAAGAAGAATTTCGGCATGTTTTATAAATTTAAGCTTTCTAAAATTATAATGAATACACTGTTGCTGAAGTTTATGTGAAAGTTTAAAAAAATACTCGATTATTACTGAAAAGTGACGTTTATCAAGTGATATTTCAAAAATTTTACTTTCTACGAGAAAAAATATGAAAACATATTTTAGAATCCCATCTGTTAGCTTTCTAAAAGGCTTTGAAGAATAAAAATGGTTGAATTTTTGCAGTAGTTGAGATGCAAATTTTAGAGAAACCTGCGAACTTCTGAAATTTCAAGTTTTTTGTAAAGGAAAACTTGGAATCCATATTTTATAGCCTTAACTATCAACTTTCTAAAAAGTTCGACTGTAATTTTTGAAAACTACACGAAATTTATACTTTTGGGGTTTGTTAAGCAATTTTTCGAAAACTACTTTTATACCTAAGCATTTCTCAGTAGTAATAGCTTTCTAAGAAGAACGAAAAATCCAAAATTGGTAAACTTTTTTGGAAGCTGAGACCAATTTTTGAAGAAAAAAAAATGGTGAATTTCTGAAACATTTCCAATGCTTGGACAAGCGATATCTCGTAAACTCAGCTTTCTAAAAGGAAAAATGCACACATATTTTTGAGCTGTGTTCATTATCTTTCCAAAACGTTTAGAAAAAACTCATCATTGTGAACCAAAATGTCGAATTTTTATCCACTTTAGAAATTCAAAACAACGTTTTTTAAACGAAAATGGTAAAATTTTTAAGTTTCAACTTTTTTGATTTTGGATAACGTTCATACTGGGCATTTTAAAGAAAAATAATTTAGGCACATTTTAGAGCTCTAACAGTTATCTTTCTAAAATTTCAAAAAATTAAAATCAATCCTTTTTTGAAAACTTTGATGGAAATTTTCATGAATTCGAATTTAAACTGATGTTTTTAGTTAGAGGCAAGCGATATTTTAAAAATTCTATGGGTTTTGAAAACATCGTGGGTAACTTTCTAAAAATTTGGAAAAATTAAAATTGGGCAACTTTAATATTTTGAGAAAATGGTGAATTTTTGAAACTTAAGTTTCACATTTATCTGAAAATGGTTGCTTTTGAAAAATGCGATGATAAGCTTGTTAGCTTCAACAAGCTTTCTAAAACAAAGAATTAAGAATTAAAATAATATGTTAACTTTAGCAAAAGCTGACGTCAGCTCCTCGTAGCAAAAGTTGTTATATTATCTTGAAAACCGAACATTCCTAAGGAAAAAATAATAGGAAAATTATTGACTATTAGCTTTTTAAGAAACTCGAAATAATCAAAATAGTTCTCTAATTCTTTTTTAGAAATTGAGACGCATTTTTGAAGTGGAACTTTTTTGACGTTTCAGGGAAAAATACACATTTTGTTTTGTAGCTCCGACTGTTAGCTTTTTAAAAAGTTGAAAAAAAAAATAAAATCGCTTGGTTTGTCGAAATTGAGACGAAATAGTAAAAAATGGTACCACTCAGGTACCCATGGAAATTTGAACTAAAACTATGAATGTAAGAACTATGAAAAGATGTTTTTAGTTCTAACAATTAGCTTTCTAAAAGGCGCCAAAAAACAAAAACCGGTTAACTCGTACAGAAGTTATTGGGTGATTAAAGGTGCAACAATTTTAAAAGATGACCTGCACTTGGCAAATTTTTCATCGGTTTGGAATGTTGACTATTAGGATCTGCAATATTTGTGAAAGCAATGGTGGGAAAAAATGAAAGAGGAAATATAAAATTAGCTGCCTTGAAGTGGGGATGAGAGAAGTTAACTTTGCGTTTTCTTCTAAAATTTCTTCAGCAAATTGTTAATTTAGAATGCAGAATTCTCTGTTGGATTATGTCGTCGAAATTTTGTATTATAACCATTTCTTCTTCCAAACTCAACTTCGTTGTTTGAAAAAATAGAAGGAAACTTACCTGTTTCTAAAATACGAAAAAAATATTAATATTTGGGTATTTAAAACAAAATGGCGGTTCCAATCTGCGGAAATTGAAAACCGCTTGTTGTGGCAACGAACGTTTTCGAAACTGTCAACATACCCGCAGTTGGGCACATGAGGGCTGAATCTAATCTGAAACGAGACCAAAACGAAATTTACCCATCGAAGGGTAAATAAATTGGCGTAGAAAAGCAATCCGGTAACCCACCAGGATATAGACGTCTACGACGTAACCGCAAGGCTTTCGTCTGAAATTGAAGAATATCAAATGCATCCATGATCAAAATTCAAAAGTGATAACTGAAAAATTTGTTATTGGTTCTTTTTCTCGGCATGACGCAGTTTACCTTGGGAGAAATTTTTGAAAAATAAAAATGAGGATAAAAAGCAATTTGCCAAGTGTTGGTCGAATCTACTCAACACGTCCGCCCGTTTATTTCAGTTCTTATCAACTTATGATAATTTATTACAAAATTGTTTTGATGTCCTGGCCTAGTTTATTTAATATTTTCGTCTACACGTTCACAAAACGGTCGTCATCGTATTTTCAACTAACACCTCGTTAGTACCCATCTCTGTAAGGGTTGGTATCTCGACCCTCACTTCTAAATTTAAATTTCACAAAATGTGGTAGATATTAATTTTTCAAAGGCCGAGACGGAATAAATATTTCGTTCGACCTTAATTTTCTTAATTTAACCTCCCAAAGCTGCTATTTTATAAATTAAAAAAAGCGTTCACTCATGGGTTAAATAGCGGATATAAAGTCTATTTGCGTACCGGATGTCCCACTTATTAGCCATTATAAAAGTATTAGGTAAAAATTTCTTCAAATTTGATCCATCTAAACTTTCAACTTTTTTTCGTCTAGTACAAGGTCGGGCACAAGCGATCCCCATAAAAATGGCCGCTGCTGTTTGTATTTTTCGCTCAAATTTCAAAACCTTGGATTGCTTTTCTTGATGAAAGTCTAGAATGTTGTTTACTTAGACAAAAACGAAATATTAAATTACGCTGTTGGAATTTTAATAACCGACATTGCAACAACGTCAAGTTGTTTACATTATTTTATCAATGTCTTTAGTTATTACATAGTAAACAAAATTAAAAGTCGAAATTAATATTATTTATTACGTGTGTAACAGCGTCGATTTTTTTGATCTGCAAAATTATTTATTTTAAATCCCACTTATTATTGCAGCGTTGCATTCTTTTTCCCAACGTTCCACGTTACCCTATCGATCGCGTTATACCGTAAAAATGGCAATGCCGCATTTTCGTAATAATAATTATTTATTGCAGTTTCACTTCCGAAAAAATCGATGATGCAACAATTTGATTAAAAAAGTCCACCCACTGAAACTGATAGTAACGAAAAACTAACGTGCGGTCGCCAAAATGTTTTAATTACGAAATAACAAAAAAATGTAAATGTTGTTCGATATAAATAAACAAATATCTGAAGAGAAACCACGTGGTTTAAAAGGGTCGTGTATTAGGCGAACAGAATGGCATAGGAGGTGGGACGTCCCTTGGCAAGCCACCCTAATCCAAGCTCGCATCACCCCTATTCATCGATGCTTTTGTCAAGGGCTTTGTTGCATTCACCCTCTTTCATCAATTAAGCGTGAGGGTAAATATCGACCAATAAGGTGGAGCTTTAAGTTCCCTTAAACCTATGACCCTTGTTTCCTTTTGTTGTTATCGCTAGATTTTACTAAATCAAATGTTGAATTATTACGGGGGTGAGTTACCCACCGTGGGGAAGTGGAATGGTTTTTATCCCGCCGAAGCTTTTCGATACATCGAGTGACATCTAGTTTTTATTTCTAGCATTTTGAGTGTTTATTTTATTGCCCCCAAAAAATAAATTACCTTATACCAGCAAAATTTAATAGATATTAAATTGGTGGGTAACTTAAAAAGTGGAAGATGGGTGAAATCCTGCGCGAGTTCCGACAATTGATTCGTCGTAATTTGCCATTCAAATTTATTGTGTTAAGTGAACAATTATTACACCCAAGGGTCAGTTGCTTAAAGAAGAAGTGGGCGTTTTGTAGGGAAGGGCGACCAACAGGCATGACCACGGCCAACTTACACCTGTAAATCTACTCGATGACCGTCATCAAATTTGCTCCAGGACAACCAACAAATTACCTGTCTTACCTTGGTTTTGACGAGACACCCGCTGACCCTGATGATTGTGTACAACGGAAATTTTATATTCTTCGAAGGATTCGTGCGCATTGTTATTGTTTATTTACGTGTTTCTTTTTGTTACAGGCTTTTAAACATGACCGCGATACACAAAAATATGGGACCCACAAAAATTCTCGTCAAGGATTTGAATCCGTGTATAACTTGCCCGTTATGCAGAGGTTACTTCGTCGACGCTACTGCGCTGGTCGACTGTCTGCATGTCTGTAAGTATTACGAATTTTAATAAATTAAAATTTTATATTATGAAAAGGCAAAATTTAAAAACCAAGGGTCCTTAATCGTCCATCTTCAGGTTGGCGCTGTCACATTAGGTTGCCCCTCGGTTGCCCTCATAGCCTTTGCGCGAAACGTAACAAAAAGGTTTTTTTAATATTCATGTTTTGGATTTCGCTCCTCCTGCTCATTTAATTTAATATAAGAAAGGGAAAATATGATGCCTCCCTTTAAATAATTATTTTACAAACAATAAACATCCTAAAAAAATTTACTTTAAGAGCTTTAGCCTCCTCTATAATGCCTCTCCATGTATTTCGATTCATCGCAGACGCTTTCCAATCGACAGCGCTTAACAGATAACATAGTCCGAGACCTTAATCAAATAAACAAAATTGTTTGTATTAAATCATAACGGGTTAATGGGTCAGGGAACGTTGTGATAAGGCTACGTAAGCAAAAATTGCTAATAATTTATATTGCACAATCGTCGTAGGCGAATTTTTATGTTGCCCGTGTAAAATATTATTCATCACGTGCAGTCAGCAATGGCGAATGATTTTTAGCCATGGATCAAAATCATCAAAGAAAATTGCACATTCGCGGGTCAAATATTTGAACCGAGCAATCCAAACAATTTTTATATTTATAATAAAATATTCCATTACTCGCGATTTTCTTGCTGTTGTTGAATTGAATTTTGAAAACGTTTGAACTGACTAGTCGGCTCTCTTCTTCTCTCCTTTTCGAGGTGAGAAATTATTTTTTGATGTCTCGATGCGGTTAGCTAGAGTTCGCGAGTATTGATAAAGAGTAAACTTTAGAATTAGAAGAAATAGAACTTTAATTTAAAAAAATTAAATAATAATAAACCTATTTTAATAAATCTTGGAACAAGAACAGCGCGAAATGGTAAAAATATTTTCGAGCCAAAGGTTGTTCCAAACAACACTGCTTTTCCCTAAAGGAATTAAAAAGTACGACATAGTCTAAGAGATACGTTTACACAAACCTTTCAAAATGATTTGTGTCCAAAAACATTCCAGAGAAACCGAGTGAATTTTTTCAAGATTCTTCGTTCATATACGAATGCTGTAAGCAAACAAATCGACGTAACGGCTGGTTTAAAAGGTGGAATGTTAACCGTTCTTTTAACTTCCAGTAATATGGCTTCGCGTAAAATTGATCAAATTGTAAGCGAAATGAAACCTACTTAATAGGTTGTGCGGCCTTAGGCCGCACTCGGAGAAATAATTTGAAGTTCTCTTTAAATATAAATTGGTCTAATAATTAAACTTCAATATATGAAAATATGATAGATTTGTGACAAATGTTCTTACAACTGTCTTCGAGCTACGAGGGGGTACGTAAAAACCGTTGATCTTCCTGGGTTTATAGTTGCCACCATTAACAATAAAATACCTACGCCTAAAATTGATTATTTCATTCGAATCGACAAATTTTTGCTGTTGTTTTGGGGAGCGAGAGGGATGAAATAGTTGATAACAGGCCTGAAGTCAGGGGTACGGAGTTCCCGAGAGCAGATTTTCTTTCTTCGAATGTTTTAAAAATTTTAATTAATTTGTATACTCAGGCTCAGGATACGGTAACAGATAGAATTGATAGAAGAAGTTTGAAATGGTTCGGACACGTACTCAGAATGGAAGATCGACGATGGCCAAAAGGATTTTAAAATGGAAACCCCGGTAGACGAAAAGGGAAGACCGCGAAGATCTTGGAATGATGGCATACGAAGGGGATGAAACCTACCGAGTGGAGGAGGAAGATGCTCTGGACAGAAAGAGTTGGCGTTTGAGAACCGGGAAGCCGCGTATTGCAGTATGAACCGGATATATATATATATATATAATTAATTTGTATTCGATATTTCAATATTAAGAAATTATAAAGTAACATTACCTAATCAAAATTCAGGAAACCTGTCCTAGGGTTTTCTAACCCTAACTTCGGGCCTGTTACTGCATATAAATCCGCTTTCTAATTATCATTAAGGTTCTCAGACTCTTTAAGATAATTTAAAGAAAGAACAACTCTCTGGAAAGCTAGAAACTGACAGTCTATTAGAAAATACATCCGTCAAAAATGACGGTCCTTGGAGAAGATATTCTCGTCATCAAAGTTGGACAGAAACTATTTACTTTTTATTTCAGTTAAAATTTCACCCAAAGCCGTTATTCTATTGCTCGAAATAAGATTTAAGGCACACTTAAATTTTAAGTAGGTATGGGTGGTCCAAATGGGCATCAATCACTTATGTCCGTTTTCACCAACCGATTACTAACGTTAGGAATTCCCTAACTTTGACATAAGAAACTTTTATGTCAAATTTGGTTTTCACCAAGCTCTAAGAATTCCTTAAGGTGTTAAGAAATCCTTAACCTAAGGTAATTCTTAACACCTTAGCGCTTTTTTTGACATAAATTTGACATAAAAGTTTCTTATGTCAAAGTTAGGGAATTCTTAACGTTAGGAATTGGTTGCTAAAAACGGGCATAAAATTGTTACTCAGTGATTTTAGAATAAATGTTACTTTTTCGAGTAATTTGTACAGCTCTGTCCGTCATGAATGATGATTTTTCTATACCCTTTCCACCAGTAACTAATATTCAGAAGCCATCAATTGTAATTCAGATTTGTCAATTGATATTCAGAATCTAAATTACAATTGACAACTTCGAATATCGGTTGACAAATCAGAATTACAATTAACGATTTCTGAATTACTGGTTGAAAACGTGTAGTATATGCACCGGTCGGCTTTCTATGTGTGCTAGGTGTGTCAATTGAAATGCGAATTTAAAAAATTATTACAAAATTGAAAATAAAAAAATATTACAAAAAATTATAAAACATTATAAAAAAAACGTATGCAATTAATCTAAGACGTCCAAATTAGCAAACATGGTTGCAAAACCCGGGGGGGGGGCGGGACTTTCTGTGGGTGACAATTGCACAGCTATTGCAATATCAAGCTGAAAAAATGATTAAAAACTTTAAAATGGGAATTAAAATGATTTATCTTGTAAACTTAAATAATTCATCTCAATATCCGCACTAGAAGGGGCTTTGGGGGGCTTTGGAGGTATAGATACCCCACAACCATATTGAAATTGTGTAATATTTAAAATTTGCGCACTTACGGCCTTCAATATTAAGTGATCAACAAGGAACCTTTTTGTACCCACCTGAAGTGCAAGGTAGAGTCGGGGGGTCAGGTACAGTTCGGTTCAGCAGTTTCATGACAGGCTCAGTTCGAGTATAGTTTGGCGCGAGTACGGTTCGGCACAGATCCGATTTCATTCGAGTACAATTCGGCGAGCCTGGTTTTTAATATTTTGAAGTAAGTATTTTTCGAAAAATACAGTTTTAAGGGTGAATCCGAGGTTTGTCCTGGTTGCGTTTGTCAAAACCGACTTTCCGCAGCCTCCGCTTTATTCTGGCTTTACTCATTAAAAATATTCCCCTTAAAACGGCCCAACTCGGCAAAGTGTGGATGTTGACCCGACAGATATCAGGGAGCGACTGGTAGCTCCCCACCGCTTGTGATTGTCGACCCACCTACAGCGTACGGACTGGTGATAGAATGTATTCCATATTTGACATAATATTACACTTCATGTATTTCTTATTGGAAATTGGTGATTTTTAAATTTAAATTGTGGGTTTATTAAAAGACCCACCAAATTTATCCGCGCCGAATAGGGTATGCACCAAATCGTACTGACGCCGAATCGGGTCTGCACCGAACTGGGCCATTCTCCACTCTCATTATATGTCATCGTATCCAAGAACACTGAAGCAGCATCATAAAGCTTCTACATCTTTTAACTTCCAATACTGGTACACTGAGCATCTCATAGACCCCCCACTTTATGCAATTTATTGTGTATGAGCAGTAAATTAAAGATTTCGGCATATTCGCTTGACCGTTGCTATGGCAACCTGTCATTTTAGGCCATTATTGCGAAAAAATCCTCGAATTATAGAAAATCGATCATAAGTTTGAAAAAATTGAAAGGCCTGAATGTCATGAAGGACGAAGTATATAGGTTCTTGTAATCCAAAGTGTCATGAAAACAAGCGAATGTCTGCACTCAGTGGCGGATCTACGGGGAGGGATGTAGGGGCTAAAGTCCCATCCATGGCTGAAGCAAATTAAATTCATTTGATCGTGGAAATTCTCGAAGATTAGGCATAAAGGGACGTCCATTAATTACGTGAGCTCAAAATAAGGGAAGGGGGGAATAAAGTTTCCGGTAAAGTCTCCCCAATTTTCATTCAAAGGGCGGAGGAGTCAATTTTGCAATTCTGTAACTTTGTAAAAATTACTGGTCTTCGGTATGGTAAAAATTGTAGGGCAAATCTCACGGGGGGAGGGGGGATCCCAGCACATCTTATCAAATCTCACTAGGGGGGGGGGGTCAAAATTTAAAGAAAAACACCAACAGTATATGTTATTGTTTCCAAGAAAACTAAAGCGGTATCATAAAGCATCTGCTTAATTGTTAAACAATATTTTGCATCCCAGTACTGTTGCAGTTTATTTTTAATTTTAATCAGAAGAGAATTGAAGATTTGGTGACAGTTGAGATACCCGAATCTTGGTTTTACCATTTTTAAAGCGATTTATGAAAAATGATGGTCTAATAATAAATTATTAAATACAAAAAAATAAAATTTGCGGTCGGTTCACAAATTTTGGGAAGAAAACGGCTTAAAAATTAATTTGAAATCCAAATTTCTCATTGGCTTTTTTGAACTGTAACCCCGCTCCGCCCATCAAAATTAAAATGGGTTGTGGTGACAGTTAATATAAATAAATTTCGAAAAAAATACACTTTTAGGGTGAATCCGAATCTTGCCGTAGTTGCGTTTGTCAAAACCGACTTTCCGCAGCCTTCGCTCCGCTACGGCCGCTACAAGCGCTTTACTCATTAAAAACATACCCCTAGAACGGTTCAATTCGGCAAAGTGTGGATGTTGGCCCGACAACACGACAGATTGTGGCCTTATTAGAAGTACTACTAATTTCATCCTCACCTTTTTCGAGTTCGGGAATCTTAACTCTAACCGAAGATTTTAGTATATCCGTTTGCCGGTTGCTATGGTAACGTGACATATTTATTTCTATTGCGATGCCACTGTTACATAATATTCTGATATCTTTCATAAGATTGAAAAACTTCACCCATTGGCTTTTTACCAAGTGAGCTAGTATGGCTTCGGATTCGGTTCAGCTCGATTAAGGACTTTATACGCGCATGCTGTTGTAGTGTCATGAGAAGGCAAAAAAACCAAAACGAAAAATAAAAAACAAAGCGATTTGCCTCATGTTTTAATTCATTTCATTGTACAATTAAATGAATTTTATTTCTTTGGAACACTCAAGTTAGTAAAGTTACAAACCCGAACGTGAATTTTTAGTTGCACTAACACGGCGTATTGAATGACGGTTTGTCTATTAAATGTATCCGTCAAGGATGACGATCCGTTGTGTAATTTCATTCGGTAATCCATATCTGATTTGTTTCATCGTTGGACCCACTTAGGATTAACTAGCTCTCATACAAACAGCGTGGAAGGTGTACCCGTCAATAATGACGGTTCGTATAGAAGACATACCCGTCAAGAATGACGGTTTTTCTAGAAGATGTACCCATCATTAATGACGGCTTTTCTAGAGGTTATACCTGTTAAGATTGACATTCGTCTAGAAAATGTGCTCGTCAACAATGACGGCGCGTTTACAGAATGTATCTTTCAATGGTACTTCATGGTTATCGGTATCGTCAAGAGGAAAATATAGTGAATTACACTATTATCGGAATAAGAAGTGGCACTTGGGTGGCACAATCATGCTTTGCGGGAAAATGTTTGTTTTGTAATAGCAAAACCTTTAAAAGGGCAGCTTGGGGAAAACCCGGAAGTTGCGAGTATACTAATTCAGAATTTCAAAAGTTTTTTTGCACCGAAGAACCTGCCCTTACATATCAATGGGAAATTCTATATTTGTGAACAATTCGGCTTTTTTTTCTTATAAACTGTTACTCGTCTTAAACTGCTGACTTAATTACACGTCCAAATTTACCGATCTTTTGTAAAAGTGTCGGTTATTTACTTTGAAGCGTCGTCGCCTTTGTAAATTTTGCCTCGTCATTCTCATTTTTAAATGACTTCTCAATTTAAACCGCTTACATTTTCAGTCTGTCGAGCCTGCATTTTACGATATTTCGATAATTTCAAACTGGCGTGTCCGACCTGCAACATAGTTTACAAGAAGAAAAGTAATCCGTGCTTTAGGTGAGTTTTATTCTCTCGACTTATTTTTCACAGTAGACTAATCCTTTTTTTGACAGATCGGATCCGGCAATTCAGTCGTTAGTTTATAAAGTCGTTCCGGGACTTTATAGTAAAGAAGTACAAAGGAGAGAAGATTTTTACCGTAGTACGGGCGTTAGGGCGGGTAGTTCGTGCAGCGAAGATAGCGTCTTAGGCGATTTGAGCGATGAGCACGAAGAATGGGTAAGTTTTAATATTTTTATCGAAATAACCAAAGTACATTTTTCTTTTTTTTTTCGTTTAGGTTTCATCGACCAGTGATCAAAATCAGTATTTTAGTCCGGACGAGGTTATATCGCTTTCGTTGGAATACTACAAACCTTATTTAGATACTACAGAAAATGCAACTGAAACCAAAAGTACAAATTTTTGCGATTTACAAACTCTTGATAAATTGAGTGATAGTGTAGCTGATAAAACACAAAATTGTGATGTTAATAGTGTAGGTGATGAAAAAATTATTGATAGTAGTGCAAATAAGGAGAGAATCGAAAGTGGGGACGATTTTTGTGATAGCAGAAGGGACGCCGATAGAAGGTACCTCCGATGTCCAGCTGCCGTTACGATGTCTCATCTTCAGAAATTTTTACGAATGAAATATGCTCTTAGCATTGAACACCGAGTAAGTATCCCATTTTTCTTCTTTTGTATTTAAATCGTGCAACCTTGGTGGTAATGGGGTTTCCACCATGCCCAAACGACTGTAAATGCTTTTAACCACCCCCTGCCGATAAGAAAGTGCTTGCTCACTTGTTTTGTTTATCTATACTTTTTTCCACAATTTTAACAACAATTAGTTCCGCTGTTGTGAACGAGGAAGCATTTTCTATTGTGTGCTCAATAAAATATTACCTAATTTGAAAGAAAAAATTACACGTTGGTTAGCCTTCCGATGGAACAATAGAAAATATTTTTTTAATTTCAGGTCGACATAATTTATTTGGGGGAGGTTTTGGCGTCGCACTTCAGTCTCATGGATGTCGCTTACACATTCAAATGGAAAAGGGTGAGTTGCTTTTAATTAACCATGTCGCGGTTGAATTGGTCCTTCGATTGCTCTGATTAACAAGTTGACCATATAAATATGGAATTGCATTCAAGGTTAATTTTTTTATTCTAAAAATGGCAATAAACAGTCATCCAGTCCATATTAAGTCGATTACACATAAATGACTTATTTATGTTTGCTATTACTGAATCGTAATCACTTGTTCGGTTTATCTAAATTATTTTAAGTGCATGTCTTGTCCATAATTAGCTCCTTTTACGGATAACGAACCGGGATCGATTATTATAAAGAAAATTATTGCAAATTTTTTCTAACCGAATATTTCGTCCTCCATTGTTGTTTCCGTTTTATAGGTTGATGAACTTGTAGGTACATCTAACTCTCGTGTTCGGTTATGCAACAAGAATATAACAGTTTCGTGACGATAAACTTGAAATCCCCACCTCTGTTTTGCTAATTTTTTAAAACTTTTCTTCATTGTTTTAAGATAAAACCAATGCGCTTCTTCTTCCGCATCTTCACGCCTGCTAAAATTCAGCCCATAAAAATAATCAACACGTCGTCGATGGGGGGCAAACAACTGCAGGTTGTTCTTTCTAAAAACAACGCATTTCCGCAAAACATCCCAATTGCCGAGACAAAACTAGACACGATCAAAGACGACTCCATCGTCACCGAAATCACGGACGACCAAAATTATCGTAACAAAGAAAGACTTATGGCCAATTTACAGCTGCAAAGCAAGTCGAAGGTGCTGGAGAAAGCGGCCGAACAGAACGGCAAAAGTTATAAAATAGAACGACTGAAATCCGTAAAGGTGGGGAGAGTCGGGAAGAAAACACCACCACCTGCATTTACGAGTACGAAGAACCGGATAAAGACGAGATTAGAGCTTTCGCCGAAAAACGCGACCGCGAGTGGGCTTTGCAAAAGCAACTCGACGAGGAGAAAGAAAAGCATCGCAACGGTAAAAAGCGCAAGAAGAGCAAACACTCGAAAGGCAATCTTCTGTACAAGAAAAGAAAACTTCACGCCGAAATTACCTCAAACGATTCCTTACAGAAGGAAGAGAGTCTGAAATTGAAAGTCAAAATTATGCCCCACAACGGCTACAAACACAAGCACCACAAAAGTTCGCAGAACCATTCGTTCGAAGTGTCTCCCAAAACGGAGATGAGCTCAAAAGAAAAATTGCTGCAGATGCGACAAGTCAGACACAAACACATTTCAAACGAAGACAAAACGAAAGGTTCGCCCCACAACAACAACTCGAATCACAGCGAAGATAAGAGCGACGACGACAAATCAGAAAGTATTACTCAAGTGCCAAAACCGACGGAATCGGTCGAACCCCTAAAAGTTACTTTAAAAACTCCCGCAATAGATAAAATAGCCAATCCTGTTCCTAAAGAGCCGCCGCCGACGCCTTCAGTGAAAATTTTAAACAAAGATTCCATCGTCAAGAGTCCAACCGTTCAACTGGAACGTCACGAGCAAGTCGAACGACAAGCGCAGAAAACCTTCCTCAAGACCTTTCAATCCTACACTGAAAATTATTCTCAAGCTCGCGAAAATAACGTTTCCAATAATTCTAAAAACCGTCTCACCTATCCTGCTAGAAACCTTACCACCACTCGGGCGTTGGAGCAAAAAATACAAAGCCTACAGCAACATTGCACAACAGTCGAATCGAAACCAGTTTCGAAACTCAGCCTCAAAATTAACAAGAAGCTTGCAACTGTCGAGAAACCAAATCTATACACTTCTTCTAATTTTACAGTCAGTAAAGTGGAAGTTGGTGTTAAGAGAAAATTGGAGGATAACCAAAATCTTCAGGAAAAATTCCCCAGTTTGGAAATAACCCTAATTAACCCGCCTTCATCGACGGAAAAGCCGCCGCCTCTTCCTTCCAACGTTGCTAAGGTAACTCCCGCGACGATTTCAAAATCAATTCCTGCGATTGTTCCAAAACCGATGCCTTCGCCGACTATCAGAACGACTCCTTCTCCCACCGTTAGAACAACTCTTTCTCCCACCGTTAGAACAACTCCTTCTCCTATTGTTACCAGACCAGCTTCTTCCCCTACCATCCGGGTTACTCCTTCCCCGACTGTACCAAAATCTAATCCTCCACCTGTAATCGGAAAGCCTATTCTCACCACCGACGTAAAGCACGTTGCAAAACGACCACCACCCGCAACAATTCCGCTGGAAAAAATTAAAAAGTCGATGAATCGAATGTCGTCGGGTGTCAGCATAATTCCCAAAACGAACGACAAATGCGACAATTCGGGAGCTTTGGACTTGACGAAGCCTAACAAAAATGCCGAAACTGCCAAACCGGTCGAAAATCAAGTTCCAAATGGTGGAACTTTTGCCACCACGAAGTTAGCGGAGAAACCGATGACGACGGCGGAGAGGAACGTTCATCTCTCGAATCTTCAAATGCTGTCGAAAGTAGCCACAGAGCATCCGAACATCAACAAAACCTCGTCGGTTAACGGGCCTAGTAACGGCAACAAAAAACCACAAATGCCGAGTCTGCAGACCCTGAAGGTTCCGTCCCTTCAAACCCTAAACCAAAAATCCAATCTCGCCAAGTTGCCCAAACTTACCGAAATCAGCAAAACGCAATTTCGGCTGCCCAATCCTCAGCTGAAAAACATGAGGCCTAATCAAAATCAAAGTATTCGGAACATTCCGAACCCTAGCTTGCTGTTAATGAGACAACAAAATCAAAATCGGCTCAATTCGACCCCTTCGAACGAGAGCAACGAAATACCAAAGGTTCCAACTTCTGACGCATCCAGTTTGGATAAACACGAAAGTGTTGTTGAGAAGAAGTAATAGACTTGCTCGCTGCGCTCAGATATTTATTAAATTTTGTCGTTTTAGACAGAATTTTTCGTATTAGCACCAGACTAGAAAAACCAAGAGTAGTAGCTGGTTATGTAGGTAGAAGCACCGTCTTTGCCCCGAAAAGTTTTATCCTTTTGTATATGTATATATTTTCAAGGAAAAAAGAATAAAGAAATGTGTAATTATTGTTCATAAATTTATTTTAGATCTGATTGTGTGTACATACATTTTAATAATATTATATTATGTGGTTATAGTTTACGTATATATACAGGACGTTCGCGTAATGTGTGCCGAACCTTGTATATTACTATTTGTATTATAGAAGTTTCTTTTAAGTTCCTCTCAACAAGACTTGGTTTTAACATTAATATATTTTATTGTTAGTTTTATCGATTTGGTTTTACTGTTACCTGTTAAATTATTATTATTACGTTTTATTCTGTATACAGGATGTTTCACAATGGTTTGTCGATTAGAAGGACCCTACTTTACGCCCGAATGCGTGTAGGTAGGTACACAGTGATGGGATGACGCACAATATTATTCATTAGACGCACTCAGGAGTGACACTATAATTACGATCGTTATGAAACACCCTGTATAAACAATGTACCTTTCTTGTAAGGTTATAAGTGTATGTATAGAGTTATGAGAGAATTTTAAGTGTCCGTTGTATTTTATGTTTAAATTATTGTGTAATTCACGTACTACGTAATTAAAAAGTTGTTTAGTGCAAATAGAAAGTAAAGGGACGGTTTCGGTGAGAGGGAGAAGGCGCCCCGGGCAAACGGGGCAAAACCACTCCGCGTGTATGTATATTTTGGGTGTATAGTACAAGTAATTATGTAGAAGGTTTTTAAAAATCATTAATCTTTTTTGTTATATGCGTTGAAATTTTGTACATTGTTTTGAAAGACTTGGTACTTACTTTAATTTTTAAATTATAAACAACAAAGGGAAAACCTGTAGATCTAAAAAAAAATCTCTTGAAAATTTTAATTGTGTATTTTATTTTTTGTGTTTCCTTGACCAGTACTTGAACAACTTACCTAATTGGTGTAAAATGATTATGAAATGTCAATAATAAAAAAATATTAATTTTAATTTATTTAATTAAAATCCTAAGGCCGCTCGCACACAATGGACGGATATAGCCAATATTTTTGTGTGCGATTCGTTTAATTGAATGAACTTTGATGCTCAAGAGATAGCGAGTAGGGGTAAGTGCTGCTATTTCTTAATACACCGGTTCAGACTCGTGTCAGACCTTTTAGCCTAAAAGGTTCTCCACACGACATAATTTGGTCGATCGTTTTATATTTATTTTCACTTCGTGTTTGTTTTTTAAAACAAAACAGCTGCAAGGAAGCAAAATAAATAAAAAAACGCCTGACCAGATTGGGTCGTATAAGAGCTTTAATTTTGACTGATTTCGACGTAGGACAACTTTTTACCCACAAACCCCACATTTTTAGATCTACGGAATCGCCAGGACTTAAGGTAGGACTTTAGCATTATTTAAATTTTACAATATACGGCGCGTAAAACCTTAAAATTTAGGAAATAAACGGCTTTAAAAATTAATTTGGAATGCAAATTTCTCATTGGCTCTTTTGAAACTGTAACTCCGCCCATCGAAAATTAAAGCGCTAAAGTAATTATTGTAAATAAGTATTTTATTTTTATAACACATTTTTGCGGAAGGGGCGAAGCCTTCGGCTTCGCTATAATTTTAAAAATTAGCAGAACTCGAAATTTTTCAAATCGACCCAGCAGATCCTATTAATATTATTGAATAATATATCTGAGCCAAAAGTAACGTAGAGTATAATAAATCGTTGAACCACGGGGTCCTAGGAGAGGTTAAAGGACGCGAAAATTCATCGAAATTTTGGATCCTTGCAACTGATAGCTCCTCGCCGGTTATGGGTATCGACGCACGGACTGACGTCAGAATGTGTTCAATTATGACGTAATATTACGAAAATATGCACTTTCAATTGTTTCTTATCGAAAAATCGTAATCTTCAAATTTAAATTGTGGGCTTATTACAGAACCCATCAAATTCCTCCTCACCTTAAAAGTCTTGCATTTTTGTGCTCTTTGATTTGGTATTTTTATAAAAAAATGTATTTTCAGTTAGGGTTAGTTAACGTTTACCCTAATTTAAGCAAATAATTTAAGCGTGGCAAATATGGTGCCCAAAATGTAAAACTACTTATGGGGGGGGGGGGTAGCCGCCATTAGAGACGTCAACCCCAGTAACACAATATACTAAAAAGTACTTTTTGAAAAGAAACGCAAAATAATATGTTACAATAAGTAAATTAATAATATTGTGAGTAGATGACTGCTTTTAACCCCCCCCCCTCCTGCATGATTGGAACATACCTCTTACACACCATCCGCATAGGAAATGGGACGGACACAGAATTATTTTCTTAAAGGGGGAATGGTATGCCATGAAACTGAAAATTGAAAAAGATAATGTGCGCCCCGGGCAAAAGTTTTCAAGTTCAAGTGTTTTTAAATTAATTTATATTGCATCCGAAAAAAAGATACAAAATTTTCTTTTTTGTTTCTTATTACAAAATTAAGCACGACATGAGTTCACCTAGAAAACAAACTATCTATCCGATTTTCAATCAAACGGCATTTGCATCACGTACAATTATTATTTTCTCCAGAAGTTGACGGACCCGGTACTGCTCATCCCTTCTCTGTTGACTTATATTTCGTCGTTCGTAACCTGTCTACCGGCAACTGAAATTCGTTCGGGGAGTTCGTCAAATTTGAAGCTGTAAAAATATGTGACGAATGTTCGTCATATCACGAGAATGAGGTAAAGCTGCTCACACTAACTTGAAACGTTGCACTGACTAACATGGTGGAATATGGTTAAAAAACCGTTCTTATTGCCAAATCAGAGTCAGCGTAGGAAGTTGACTGTATCTGCTTGTTATGACGAACCTGCAGTTTCGTTTCACTAAATAAAAGAAAATTATATTTTGGCATGTTTTGGCCAACATAATGCACTAACCAATAGAGTAATAACAATTTAATGTTAAAGTAATTTTGGACCTAAGAGAAGCCGTAGACAACGGAAAGCTTTCCGAGCTTTGGTAAGACGTAAGAGTTGACACGTGACGATTAGGATAAATTTATCCTAGGGAAATTTTTTAACATCTTAATAACATAATTAATCGTTGGTTTGTGCCAAATATATTTATTTCGCTGTTACTTATCTGACCTTTCGGGTTATCAATAGCGATAATGTTAATGGACTGTTTTATAATTTGAGGTCCAAAGTAATTAATTCAGATCAATACAAGTTGTTTATAGATTTTTTTATTTGAAACTCATAAATTGTCAATTACCCAGTGGCGGTCATATTTCTCAAATAAGTGGGGGAGCATTTCAGGAAATTTTATACCAATGCCCTTTCCTACTTACGCCACTGGTGATCTTCATTTTACGACAATATTGCGTATTTCTAATTTTGTTATACTAAAATTAAAACACAGCTACGTTTTTTGGATAATCGCTTAAAAAATCGACAAACATTTTGACAATAAATTATTCGAATTCAGAATCTAACGCCATTTTGAAGCTTTCCGCACTTAACAAAAGATGAAATAAGCAAATTTAAATTCGTTTTCATTTGTTTATTAATATGGATTGCGTGTTGAATAAAATTACTTACTACAGTGATTTATAATTTAATTTTCAAAATGTATAATATTACCTATTACATTTTGCAGGTTTAATTACGTGATGGTAATGCTGCATTTGGCTATTTCTTAGAATTCGGCTTTAGCCAGATGTTTTGTTTTATATTTTGGCAACCAATAAGAATTGTGCATTTGGGTAACGCGTATGACGCGATTTGCAATTGTTATAAAAGTTAGTCAGTTTTATCACGGTCGTTTTCGCGTTCACTGCAGTAATCGGTTGCTGCTTTAATTAGTGCTTACCAATCATATTAATTACCATCAGACAATTTTACAAAATTAACATTGATTAATTAATAATCTCGTGCGTCTCGGTGGACATCGCGTGTGAAGTGTTTGTGCAAAAATATGAAAGCGTCCATCGCATGCAGAAGGAAAGGAACTTGCCGGCTGTTTCGTACAGAAATTCCTCGTAGTAAGTGCAAATTTATTTAAATCAAATTTGTTTATGGCTGAAGATTTGATCATTTAAACGACCTGTTTCGATTGAGATCTGAGATCCTAAAGTTAGGAAAAAAAATTGAACGCGTCGTAGTTCGCCATTTTGATATTTAAGGAAGCATCGCTTCAAGATTCGTGATAATTCTTATGATTTGCGATCGTCGATGTTTTAGCTTACTTAAATTTTTAAAATTTGTTTGCCATGTTTTGTTTGCCGTTAAATTAAAATTATTACGTGGTTTGCATGATTAATTTGGTATAGTAGATATCTACCTACCTTATTCGCTCTGTCATTATTTGAAATTTCTTGAACAAGTTTGTGCAAGTTTGTTTTTTTTTAAACGGAAATTAGTTGCCGACGAGGTTTATTTTATCCCTTGGCGCCTTAATTATTAAAGGTTTTTCTGTAAAATCATAAAAAATGATACCGGGCTCCATGTAATTTTAAATTACCACCGAGGTCTTAACCTCCTTAAAAATGAATTCGATTACACTTTCGTGGCTCAGAGCCCACGCTAAGCAATAAGTTCCGAATGTGAGTTTCTAGAAAAGTTTTAGTAATATTTTTGAAAATGAACTCGAAAGTTTTCTCAGGAGTAGTTGTTTATAGGATTTGAATCGGTGGATAGAACAAAAATACCAGAGCAACAAAAATAAATAAACTTAAAGGACAGTACCTGCGGCGCTATGCTGATACGCATCGTACACCCACGCGCAACCGGGGTTCTCGAAGGAACCGTGTGTATATTTTCTTTTATTCTTATATTAACAATTTAGGTAGGACTTTTATTTTTTTGATAAGGGTTTGTTAGTAAATGTTATGCGAAAACTGGCGGTTTTCAGCTCCTCACAAACAGATGTATCGATTTTAATTTCAGTGCACACAATGGTGGATCCAGGATCTATTCAAAGGGCAGGGGGTAGATAAGAGTTAAAATTTAAAAAATCCAATTTTCGATTACATTAATTGTATTTAATAGTGAGAAGGCGTAAGTTACAAATTATAAGTTGTACCGTGAAATAACCCAACAATAAAATTTCGTACTCTTCAGGGTTGTGGGATTTTAAAGTGGCACAGAAAGTTGCCTCAAGGCGAATTCAGGCACTAAAAATGTCACGATATCATAGCAACAGCTATAAGCGAACATGCTGAAATTTCCAATTTAGTAGATACAGTAAAAATTAGATAATTTGGGAAAAATAATTAGGGGATCAACGAAACTCGACTTAGATGTAGTCGAATACTTACTCTTTCAGGAACCGATGAGTTTACCTCTAGCACTTATCGATAATGGGGTTGTTGAAGGGGTGGAAAATTTTTATTTGTATATAATTACAAAACAACTAATTTTATCGAAAAATTACAAGAGCTGTTTTTTGTAGATAAATAAATTATCTTCTAATATTTTTTTCTGTTGGTGTTTCTTCAACCCCCATTAAAAATCAAATTTCAACGAGTGTTTTTCGCGATTTGCTCGAAAGGTCGTGATTCTACAAAAAATATAAGTAGACAAAGTTAAAAGGCCTCTACGAAGGCCCTCTACGAGAAAAATTGACCAAGTTATGGATATTTGTTTTTAAGAAAATCATCGAAATCAAAATTGTTAGTTTTGTTATTTAGATTATTAATTATTTAAATAAAACAATATCTAAGTACTTTCGCTGTCGTGACCTTTGGTACCTTGGAGTATAACCGACAAAAATGTTTGGTTTAATAAGAAAATTTTTGGTGAAAATGCAATTTAACTGAGAAAATTAACAATTTTGATTTCAATAAAAACGCAGTTTTTTAATAACAAATACCAAAACTGGGTAATTTTTTCTCGTCGAGAGTCTTAAAATCAAACACAAAATTACTGGGAATTAAATGCCTTTCAACTTTGTATTCAATATTTTTTCAAATCATGAAAAACGCTCATTAGAAGAGGGACATAGTATGAAAAAGTTTAACAATTGCGGATCTCTAAGGGTTTATAATTATGACTGTTTCAATTTCAAAGGGGAAGGAGGCGCTATGGCAATCCTACATAGGTAGGAAAACAATTGAAAACACGCCATCATGCAGAATTCTTGGTTAAAAACACAAAAAATTTTTTTAAAGCAAAATTTAACGAGAAACACTTTGTTTATTTAACATTTTTTTGTAGGACCAACTGTTTTCAAGGGTAACCTGACAGAACAGAACATAAAAAAACTGAACAAAAGAAAAATAGAACAGTGAATAAAGAGAACGTTGAAAAAACAGAACAACGATAAAACAGAACAATGAAAAAACAGAACATCGACAAAAGAGCACACTGAAATAACAGAACCTTGACAAAAATGAACACTAAAACATGAGAATAACGGAATAAAGTTTTGTCAATTATTCGCATGAGTTTTTATTATTTAGTTATGATTTTTGATTATTTAATTGGTGCCCAATATCGTAATATTCCTTCTCCACATACTATATAGAACGCGTTCCACACTTTGACGAGTAGGACCGGTCTAGGGGTATTTTTTGTTAGTAAAGCGTTTGTCAAAACGGCCCGGAGCGGAGGGTCGGTTTTGACTAACGCAACCACGGCAAATCTCAGATTCGCCCTAAAAACATACGCTACATTATATTTTTTATTAATAGTTCTTAGAATGTCACTATTCAATATTTTATACAAATTACAGCATTCTTTTACACATACTACGTGTCGGCCGAATCAAAAAAATTATTAAAATATATTATTTTCGGTGTAACACGTCCTTAAAACTAAATAATCAAAACTCATGCAAACTTCGATGTACTTTTTACTGTCCATACGACCCTCACAGAGAGACATTTTCCCTACGCCACTGGCTGTCATGCATCCTCAGATCATCTCACTACCTCCTCCATGTTTTACTGTAGGCACCACACAGTCAGGGTTGTACGCTTCACCTACCCTTTGTCTTACAAACGTTGCTCCAGGAGTTAGAAGCACCTGTAAAATATCGTTACGTATTAATCGATACTATAAGTGTTAACACGGCAACTTCTTAATAAATTATTTTACTTTATCATATGTAATATGAGAAAGTATTGTTTTCGTGCAGAAAAAATTTGAGATTTTGATGGATTTACACTTTTGAGGTCCCTGAGTAAAATAAGACCATTTCCAAAAATGTCTGTGTGTGTGTGTGTGTGATGGTGTGTATGTGTGTGTGTCTGTGTGTGTGTGTGTGTGGTCAAATTTGTGTGCGACCTACAGAAAAACTAATAGGAATTTTCAAACAAAATTTTGGATTTTGAATCCTTATATTGAGACTTAGAGCTGATTAGATTTTGGCTAAAATTGATTCACGGGAACTATTTTTTTTTAATTTTTTAAATTTTATTATTTAATATTAGTTTTTAATTAATATTTCAAAAACTAATAAGAATTTCAAAACGAAATTTAGGATTTAGCATACTTATGTCGAGATTTAAAACTTATTAAATTTTAGTTAAAATTGCTTTATGAAAACTATTGTTTTTTTAATTTTTTAAGTTTTATTATTTAATATTAGTCTTTATTTAATATTTTAAAAACTAACAGAATTTTCAAAACCAAATTTGATATTTCTTATCTTTATAGCTGGAGTTAAAGTTATTTAAATTTTGGTTAAAATTGGTTTATGGAAACTATTTTTTTTTAATTTTTTAAATCTTATTATTTAATATTAGTTTTTTAAATTTAAAATTTCGAAAAGTAATACGAATTTCTAAACTAAATTTAGGTTTTCGCATATTTTAATCGATATTTAGAACTGATTAAATTTTAGTTAAAATTTGTTTATAAAAAATATTGTTTTTATTATTTTAAATTTTATTATTTAATATTAGCCTTTATTTAATATTTTAAAACTAAAAGGATTTTCAAAACTAAAGTTGAAATTTGTTATGTTTATGGCAGGAATTAGAGCTGAATAAATTTTGGATAAAATTGGTTCATGGAAGCAATTTTTTAAATCTTTTATTTATTATTACTTTTTATTAAATATTTCAAAACTAATGAGAATTTCAAAACTAAAGTTGGTATTTTGTATCTTTATATTTAGATTTAGAGCTGATTAGATTTTGAATCACATTGGTTAATAGAAAATTTCTTTTTCTTTTATTATTAAAATTATTTTTAAATATTTAATAAACGTATGATAAAGTCATGGGCATGGCCACATCCGATTTTTTTTACAAAAGTAGAAACATAATAAACGTACCTCAAAGTTGATTCGTCAGACCACATTATATTTGACCAATTCTCAATGGTAAAATATTTATGTTTTCAGCCCATTCTAACCGCGCTATCTTATGTTTTTCTGAGAGCCATGGCTTTTTCTGGCTTTGCATCCTCTCAGTCCAGCATTAGTTCACCTTCTTCTCACCGTACTTGGATGTACAACTTTTCCTTTTGCTTCGATAAGTCAGCAGCGAGCTGGGTAGATGCTTTTGCGGTTTTTATAGAGACACGAATGAATTGTCCATCTTTACGAGAACTTGTCACTCTTTTTTTGCCCGTTTTGTACTTGTTTTGATGAGATCCGGTTTGCATAAAGCGTTTAAGGGTGGTTTACACCCCACAACGCGAATATTTTACTCGTCTTGCAATTACAACTTGTGATTTACCATTTTTGTGTAAAAGCTGTATGAGTTTCCGTTTTTCCAAACTAAGTTCACTTTTTTTTGGCATAATTAATTTGCAAACACTATAACAACACTTAATTTAAATTTTTTTTTACAAGTTTATCACGTGTAGTTCAAATTCAAGCAGTTATAACAGAATGAGAATTATTTCTAAAACTTCAAATTTTATACAAATACGTCCTTAATGTTTTATTGTCCTAAAAACAGGTACCGTCTCCTTAAATTTTTAAGAAAACTTCAAAGTAAAATAATAGCACAGGATACAAAAGATTGTAAGATATGGTTTATGAAATTACCTGGAAAAAGAAGGGTGCCTAATACTTTTGCACAAGGCTGTATAACTAAAAAAAAAAAAACATGCGTAAAAGAACCTAAAATAATGTTTAAAACTTAAAAGTACACATAAAAACTTTCTAAATCTTCACTCCTGCAGGATCCTAAAAAATAAATATACCTATTAAGCATATAAAATAAAGATTTTGAAGAAAAAAAATTACCAAATCAAAATCTGCTAGATTTTTCATTAGCGCTATTACTTTTTTTGAGTTCGAAAAAGTTTGACTTTTTGCACCTAAGTCAGGGTGGCACTTTAAAAAGTATCTTTGAATAAATTCTCAAGTAGCAGAAACGGACTTTGGATACTTCATATTAAAATTGTAAAAACATGCATAGCACTGTTTTGAACAATTACAAAACGATGAAGTGCCGTTATTAATTTTTAATTTTTCTATAACAATATGATACTTTTTAAGTTCATCTGAACATAATATTATTTATTTAAAGAATTGTTTAGTTTCTTACTTACCATCTCCAAAACACACAATACATGGACTTCAAAGATTTGAATACCAGTTCTAGATTTTGTTCCTCCTAAAATAAGTGTAAGTTAGTGCAGAGTACCTAAAATTAAAAGTATTTAAATGAACATACATCAGTTAACGTATATAAAATGTCTTCAATGTTCTCTTTTAAAAGTATAGAAATCATTTTTAAGGCTTCAATACATTGTGTATCTTCGTCATTAGCCTTATTATGTACACTACTTTTCATCTTTTTCTTTAATTCGGCGTAACCAAATAATTTTTTTAGATTTTTTTTTAATGTTAATTTAATTCATTAACATTCATGTTCATTAATTTTTCGTAGTGCCAAAATATACCTCTTTCTGTAAGCAAAACTGGCCATTCTTTAATTTGTTCAACTGACGGAGGTTGTGGTCGATTTAAAAAAAATCGTTGAGCAGCGTATGTTTCAATAAATAGAGATTTTAGGCTTTCGTCTTCTAAAAATTTTCTATTTTGTATCTCATTTATTTTTATGTCACTATCAGTTACTTGAGGTGGGTCCCATTCTACACATCTAGCTTTTGATGGTATTTTTCTTTTATTGTGTACTCCTTCTGTTGTAATATCACTATTTTTTCTTTTCAAGCATATATTTAAATAAGAATTTCTTTCTTCTAATTTTTTAACTATGGTGTGAGACCCATCCCCTAAAACCACTCCTAAAACCACACTTGCAAAAATAGACCATATTGTCTGCAACAAACATTGAAAGTAAAGTAAATTTTTGAAGGAAAAATACATACAACACCAAATTACTTTGTAATTTTAAAAGAAATCTAAAAAATTTCAGCAAACGCTTAAATTTACTTTAAAAATTAGATTATAAGAAAAAATGTATGCTACGTGTCCTAAATTATATAATTTTTATAAAAATTTAATAGGTACTAATATTACGTGCATTTTTATAGTGTGTTTTACTGTTGTTCTATTTTTTCATTGTTTTGTTTTTTCACTGTTCTGTTTTTCATGTTCTGTTCTATCATGGAAACGTTTTCAAGATATTTACAATTTTTGATGATTTTTCTAGTTTTTCCAATTTTTAATTAACAAGGTAACTTTTGTTAAAATCATTTTGATATCAATTTTTTGAATATTATTTACGTCGTATTTATTCCTCCTATCACAGAAAAAATTATCAAAATTAGAATAAAGTTTGAGCAATGACGTCAAAAATGCATTTTTTTAAATTCTTTGATTTTCGTAATTTTTCGTCTCTTGAGCATTTGTTTGTAGAGCTAACCTTTTTTCCCAACTGCGTGACAGTAAAAACAGGGTTATGGGTATGTGCCTATGTGGGATTCTTTATAGCCTCGAAGCATCCCAAAGGCTGGATGAATTTTAATCAATGAGCGATGTCTATCGATTCGTCTAAACCGGGCGATGGTTATAGACTAGGTTTTGCTTTTGGATTAAATTAGAATAAAAAATAACTGAACTGAACTATTTCCTCCAGCAAAATTTTCTTTGAAAGCTAGAAAATAGTTTCTTCATTTTCTGCATCAAAATTAAAAGGAAGTTTACTTTTAACAATTTTTTTAAAATTGTTCTTTTCGTTCCAAAGTTTTCTAAAAACATCTCGTAATTTCCCCATACTGCATTGCTTTGCTGCGTATCAGAATATAATTTAAGTTTAGCACAGAAATTTATTGTTAAAAATCTTGAAAGTCATAACATTTTAAAAACGAAGCAATATTTCAATTTAATAGATGCTGACCATCAGATAAATAATTTTTTTTCTGAAATAATCGATAAATTACTTTTCTCTTTTTCATTTACTTCGTTATTCAAATACTTCTCAATTACTGGCTCGAGAAAATAAAACTTTACCGGACTCGGCGATATTAGGGTAAAATTGGAATAGTTATCCCACATTTTGAAATTTACTGTTTTTTCCCGAAAAAATGATAATATTTAAACAGATTGTTAGTTCTGATGAAAACGAGCCCATGTTTACCCTATATTACACCATGGTTATTTGTAATTGCATGATCAGGCATTTCCCTATTCCGACTTCAACGTTTCCCGGTGTTACATTTCTTTAGCGAAAGTAATAAATTGTAGCTTAGCATAGCTAGGTAATTCCTGACTTTTATGTACACTGAACCAAATATTTGTTTTAAAATCCATGAACAGCGATGTTTAATCGGAATTTCTTGAGAAAACGAATTTTTTCGTTGAAATAACGAAATTGTAATTAAATAAGCACTATACCTAACGACTTAATTTGATGGTTTCATCAATAGAAAGAATCGGTGTTCTTTAATACAAAGAAAGGTAGTTAAATTGTTATAATGTTAAATAATCGTTCTGCCAATGAATATTTCTTTGACTTACGCACTATCACTTGCTGAAACATAGAAAATTTGCATTTTTGCAAATCTTCAGAATAGTTTAGTATGGGTGAGCATAAAATTCATACAAATTTCATTCTATGTACTATATTTAATTTCGAAATTATAGTATAGGGTAATTTCGGGAGAGATGACTCACCGGGTGAGATGATTTTAATCTGTATTTCTATTAATTTTAAATTTTACGCGAATGTGAGATATATTCATACAGCTAGTGTCGCCGTAAACATAGTGTGCTAATTATAACGTCTTCATTTGATTAAATAGGTAAGTTATAAAGATAATTAAATTTTTACAACCTAGAAAATATCTTATGGAGTTACTTTGTTTGTGATTTTTTTCGTTAAATTGCGAATTTAAAGTTGCCATTGATATTATTTTAATAGTCATTTAGAGGTTAGTTTACTATAGGTACTTCACATGCCTGCCATTATTTGGCATTGTGGAATAAACAAGTGAGCCATCTGTCCCGTGTAATTAGAGTGAGATGGCCCAATTTTATAAGGGATAGATGGCTCTTAAATATAATTGTATTTTGATTCATAATTATATTTTTGAATACATTTTCAGTTATGCCTACGGAATATAAAAGAAAACCTACTGGTTCAAGCCGCGGTTTATGGACCGAACAACAATTTGTGGCTGCTGTTAATGCTGTAAAAAATGATAATATGGGAGTCAATGCTGCCTCCTGAAAATATAGTGAAGCGAAAAAGTATTGAACTAAAAAAAGCAAAAGCATCTGTAGCAAGGAATAGTAAATCCGGTAAAAATCCAAAAAAGTCTAAGAAAAACTTAATATACGATTCATCGTCGGATGAATCAGAACAGTTTAAACCGCAAGATTCTGAAGATTCTAACTTAGAAGAGGAAAATAAAACGGAGTGTGCAGGATGTGGAGAGCAGTATTGTAATACATCAAAGCATGACGATTGGCTCCAATGTATTCATTGTAAAAATTGGTTTCATGAAGGTTGCTCCAAGTATTTGAGTTTATGTGATCGCTGTGGTCAAGTTTTAAGCAAGAAACGAAAGTAATTTAATTTCTGGAGGAATTCTTAGAAAGAAACACGAGACGGATCATCTCACCCATATCTATGGGTTAGATAGCTCAGCTCTTCAAAATTTTTTTTTATTTTATAACAAGTTTAAGTAGTTTTTTTCATTTTATATTTTCACATTTTATAAGTAGTAATGTCTATAACAACATTATAATTTTTTTATTTTTATATGTAATAAAGTTTTTGTTTAAAATGAATTTAAAAAAACATGGGTCATCACTCCCTGATTTACCCTATATTATTAACCTTTGAAATTAATATTTGATTCAAATTTTTTAAATTATTAGGTTAAATGAACAATAAAACAATAAAAGAAACATTATTTGTGAGCTTTCAGCAATGGTTACTGCTGTCATCAGGCATTTTCAGACATATTTAGTTTCTTCTGCGAGTATAAGTTAGTGTAAACGTGATTATCAAAAGTGCATATTTTTATCACAGTAAAACTTCGCAATAGCGGACACCGCCGGGGAACGTAAGAATGTCCCTTATTGAGAAATGTCCGCTATTGAAAAAAAAAGATGGTTTAAAAACAATTTGAGTTTTTCCAACACTAAATCTCTCCGCTAAGTGTCGAACGCTACGATTTTCTTGTTGATAAGTTTTTATGATTTCAATTTTCGGTTTTGAGACGCCATAAGTAATAAGTTCATTCGTACACTTTTGACGTAAATTGGAAAAAAATCGGGGATAAAATTAACGATCAGATCGTAAAAAATTTTACACCATAGCAAAACCTACTCATCATAATTTTATACGGCGACTTTTAGAAATTTGACACTCAGAGTCAAAGTAATTTTATAATGTTGATCAATAGAAAAACTTTTCAATCTTTTTTTTAGAAATTTTATTATATGCAGTGAGTGATACATTAGAATTTATTAATATCGGCAAGTAACAAAAAAAAGCTTGATTTTTATTTGTAGAACTGAAAAAACCAAAATGATAATACAAATTCACGACAAAGTATTATTCGTACACAAGTACAATTTTTTTTTGTTTTTATAATAAATACTTTGTGGGGTATCTCTTTGCATTTATCACCACTTGTAATTACCATGGTATAAATTTGACTAATTTTTGAGGAGTCGATTCGGCAATTTTGTCCCATTTTTCCACTAATATAGTTTTCAGTAGATACTCTTTTTATTGGAAATTGGCCTTTGTGTTATTTTTAGTTTTTGCCACAAATTGTTAACAGCAACAAATTGTTGCGTGGAAGTTGTTTTGGAATATGATAGAATGGCCATTCTTTGAAAATATCAGCACTGTGTGTGGAGTCCTTGTTTTACTGGAACTGATATTCATCTTGCAAACCCGATTTATCGTCACTAGCTTGTAAATTATTTTGCAATATCTTTAAAATTTTTCCATTGTAATGTCAATAAATTGCAGTTCTCCAACCCAATTTTTGCAGCAATACCACCCAAAACCACCACTTTACCATCTGCATATTGTATTCTACATCCTACATTTTCTTTGTTTAACTGCGTATTTTTTTCTTCAAACTATTTATCTACCATCTGAATCAAAACAGTGTTTTACATCACCGAATATTACTTTTTTTCAAAAATCTGGATTTTTACCAATATATTTTCCACAAATTCAAGTCGTTTACGTCTGTTTTCTTTAGATACTAGGCTTTTTTGCGAGAAACTTGGCCATTATGTCTTTCTTTTCGTAAAATATTGAGAACATTTTTGGTACACATTGACCTGTTATTATTGTAGAAACCTTAGCTGCTAATTTATGTACATTTGTTTTCAGATTAGACTTCATTTGTCTTATAAAATAGTTTTTAGTTACAGAATACACTTTCTTACTCATTCGGGCTTTTTTACAAAAGTGTATGCATTTTTATATTTATTTATTTTTGCTCGTACCGCTGAATGTGTTCTAAAATATTTCCGGTTTCACATAAGGATTTTCTTTAACACACCAATTTTAGCACTAATTTTCTTTCTTAAATTGTTGATTAGCTTTCTCTGCGGCCTATTGTCACATAATAGTAAATAAAACCCAACTAATGTACTTGATTTTGTTTTGATTTAATGCTGACTAAGCAACTGCATAAGTAATAATCAAAATTGCAACTTTTTATACTATGAAATCATATTATGATTAATAAATTTTGTTACTGTACGAACAATACCTTGTCGTGCATTTGTGTTATCATTTTGGTTTTCTTATTTCTACGAATGCAAATCAAGTTTTTTAATTATTTTTACTTGATGTTATCAATTCTAATGTATCAGTGCATATAATAAAATTGAAATAAAAAAAAATTGAAAAGATATTAGTATAAGAAATTTTGTAAAATTTTGAATATTTTCTATGGTGTACGAATAATTTATTGAGTCACTGTATATGACACAAGCTCCAATATCAATCGCAAATAGGAAATTCAAAAAATTTTTAATCAACATATCACAAGGTATAGGTACACACGTACTAAAGGTATAACGCCGGAAAAGTTTGAAATTCACGCCGGGGGAAGTACAGACTTAAAAATTTAATGCTTGTGTCACCGGTGGCGCCACCTTGTGTATCCAGGGTTAAGGTGTCCCTAAACGTATCATCAAGTTTGTTATACTATTTGTATTCACAATCAAAACGGAGTAAAAATTATATCCAAACTGGAAGTTCGTACAAGTAATATGTTTGGTTTAAGTTGTGTGCCCAAACATGAACAATACAAACAAATGCTCAATAGACAATTACGAAAATCAAAAATTTTCAGAAAATGCTTTTTTGTCGTCGTTGCTCAAACTTGATTCTAATTTCGATAATTTTTTCTGTAATAGGAGGAAAAATACGTCGTAAATGATGTTCAAAAAATTGATATCAAAATAATTTTAACAAAAGTTACCTTGTTACATTATGTAAATTAAAAATTGAAAAAACTGGAAAAATCGTCGAAAATTGCAAATATCTTGAAAACGGTTCCATGATAGAACAGAACATGAAAAAACAGAACAACGATAAAACAGAATTAAAATAAAACAAATTCCTCTGCACGGCGAATGGCCAATCGTAAATAAAGGAATTTATTTAAGCAAGATAAGTGCTGATGAATTTGTTTTATTTTAATCTATTTTACAATCCTGCAAACACCTCAAACACCAATATTATGATAAAACAGAAAAAGGAAAAAAGAAAAAACTGAAATAACAGAACTTTCTGTTTTGACAAAAGAGAACGCTGAAAAATGAGAACATCGGAATGAAGTTTTTTGCCAATTGTTTGCATGAGTTTTGATTATTTAGTTTTAAGTTTTAAGGACGTATTACACCGAAAATAATATATTATTTTAACAATTTTTTTGATTCGGCCGACACGTATGTGTAACAGAATGCTGTAATTTGTATAAAATATTGAATAGTAACATTCTAAGAACTATTAATAAAAAAATATAATGTAGCGTATGTTTTTAGGGCGAATCGGAGATTTGCTGTGGTTGCGTTAGTCAAATCCGACCCTTCGCTCCGGGCCGTTTTGACAAACTCTTTACTAACAAAAAATATGCCCCTAGACCGGTCCTACTCGTCAAAGTGTGGAACGCGTTCTATATAGTATGTGGAGAAGGAATATTACGATATTGGGCACCAATTAAATAATCAAAAATCATAACTAAATAATAAAAACTCATGCGAATAACTGACAAAACTTTATTCCGTTATTCTCATGTTTTAGTGTTCTTTTTGGTCAAGCTTCTGTTATTTCAGTGTGCTTTTTCGTCGATGTTCTGTTTTTTCATTGTTCTGTTTTATCGTTGTTCTAGTTTTTCAACGTTCTCTTTTTTCACTGTTCTATTTTTCTTTTGTTCTGTTCTGTCAGGTTACCCTTGAAAACAGTTGGTTCTACAAAAAATGTCGTTAAATTTTGCTTTAAAATACATTTTTTTGGTGTTTTTAAACAAAAATTCTGTATTCTGCATGATGGCGTGTTTCCAATTGTTTTCCTCTGGGTTTGAATGTTTTCTCCAATTCTTCCGGCGCGACTAACTTGTAACAGAACTTTGTAATATTACAAAGCCTTGCCGCATCGAATGCTCACTTCGAAAGCTACGCTTAACTTGTGCATGTAAAGTAACAATCAAAGGAATTCGCTAGAAAACCGACAGTCAAGTGGAGCACGAATGCTCCGCTCGGTACTCGACGTTCGTGCTCGCTTTGCGCTCGTTTATCGGCACTGACTATTGAATGCTCGTGTTACATTACAAGCTTTTGTTACAAGTCAGTCGCCAGCTTTAGAGATGCGGAATTGTTAAACATTTTCATACTATGCCCTTCTACTAACGACCGTTTTTCGCGATTTGCATGAAAGGTAAAGGTCCTATAAAAAAATATTCAATACAAAGTTGAAAGGTAATTTAATTCCCAGTAATTTTGTATTTGCTTTTACCCCCTACGAGAAAAAATTACCCAGTTGTGGCTATTTGTTATTAAAAAACTGCCTTTTTATTGAAATCAAAATTGTTAATTTTGTCAAAAATTTTTCTTACTAAACCAAACATTTTTGTCGGTTATACTCCAAGGGGCAAAGGTCTGGACAACGAAGGCACTTAGATATTGTTTTATTTAAATAATTAATAATCTAAATTTTGTAACTTTAAGGATCTTTAAGAATAAATTTCTGTGCTAAACTACGCAGCAATTTAATCTTTGATGTTCTATGGGGAAATTATGAGCTGTTTTTAGAAAACTTTGGAACGATAAGAAAAATAAAACAAAGATTTTAAAAAATTAAAATCTAAATTTTGATGCAGAAAAAGAAGAAACAATTTTGTAACATCCAAAGAAAATTTTGCTGGAGGAAATAGTTCAGTTCAGTTGGTAAACATTTTTGAGCGTAAACAACGTAGTTCGGATTTTTAAAATTTTATTAGATTTGATTTGGGGCCAGGACACCCATCATCATCAAAAATACGAAGGTCGAGAAACTACCATTAGTTTTGTATTTTATGTAGTACCAAAATTTTGTTTTTGTGCCAATTTTCATCTTCAAAATGGTTGATTTTACAAAAAATCTTTTGTTTTCACACCAAACCACTCTCAAGGATTAAAAATTTAAAGGGTTTTGGAAAGGCATCTGGTTGTGGTTACATTTGCTTTTGGCAAGCCTGCAGGTAACCCATTAGCCCATTTGATCTTACAGAACAGGTTTTCCTTTGCTGGGATCTTATAAGGGGCCGTTCATAAAATACGTTCGCATACAAGGGGAGGGTCTTGCTGAGTGTGACAAGATGTGACAAGAGGGACGGGGGATCTACGGCAATGTGACGTTCACCGTTGCAATACCAATTATAGATATTTCGGCGCATTTACAGAATCCTTGGACTTCTGATAAATAGAATTATTCTTTATTTGTTTTTATAAAAGATTTTATTAATTTATTCAAATTTTATTATAAAACTAAATAAATATTTTAATTCTCAAAATTTGTGTACTATTCATTGAAATTTATTATATTCAGGGGGTCTTAGTTTTGTGACGAAATATTTACAGGGGGTCACAGAAAGTGTGACACAGCGTGACAATAGGGGAGGGGTCAAAAAGTTGGTGGTAGCGTGACGTATTTTATGAACGGCCCCTAAGATATTTTAAATTAATTTCCAAATTATACGTGAGGGTTTTGCACGCAAAATTGCGTTATGAAAAAGAAATATTTATAAATTGTTTATTAACTTGTGAAATTGTATGTCTAAACTATTATAGTTTAAGACACCGTTTTGTACAATGTTGATTCGACTTTTAAGGCTCCTCAGTTAAACTTAGCCTAAATGAACGAATAAATAATTAAAATCCATAAAACTGAAATCATATCAAAATGAAGACAATTACTTATTATAAAATTTTCAATAGTTTTTGTTTCCAATTTTAATGAATTGTAATCCATATTCATTCATTTAGGCTAGGTTTAACTGAGGAGACTTGAAAAGTCGAAACAACATTGTACAACGGCGTCTTAAACTAAAAATGTAAGTTGGAAAATTTTAAATTTTGCTTAGCTTGTAAGGCAAGTGAATGTTTGTAATGAAAATAAAATAAAAAGTAGATTGATATTTAATCTGGAGCCGAACTAATTATTAATAATTTTCCAAATTGGTGCCTAATGCATTTGATTGTATTATATGTACTCATCTCCATCACCAAAGTAAGAGCTTTATTTCATCTTTCTAGGGTTCAATTATTGTTCAAGTTAAAATCTTAGTCAACGAACCTGGTTTAATGCTTAACCACAAAATTAATCATGATTTTGTTTATTTTTACATAGCGTAACCACGCCCAGGACTATAATTTTACACTGAAAAACAACTTCCGGGTTAAACTAAAAAAATTACTATACTAAGTATTTTTAACTTTTTGTGGTTAAAGTTGTAAAATTTTCAATTTTGCCTACTAGACGAAATTCTTGTAGTTCGTAATCTGTTAAACTGTAGGTCCCCCCTCCTTACAGCATGCACTTTGCAAATGCAATCCATAAAGGATACTATTAGCAAAAAATTCAATCTCCCCGCAGGGAATGGTTTATTTAGATAGGCATAGTGCGACCCCTTGTATCCTACCCTATATTTATTATATTAAAAATATTTTATGATTTATGTCTTATAATTACTGCATTAGGTATATCGAGTGTGGATAGATAGGGGTCACACTTTGTCGATCTAATAAAATATCGTTCAATGTATTTTTAAATAAATAAAGCCCTAACTCAGGTACCTATTTAATTATTATTAATAACGCTTTCGTTTAATTATGAGGAAATTTAACAGCCTCTGGGGGGGGGGGACGTATCAGTTCATTTTCTATTTGGAAAGTTTGCAAAAGGGCCAGTCGAAAACACGAATTGCTTAAAATTATGCCTGTTATTATACTTATTATTGTTTCAGATACGGAAACCTTATGGGAGTTACAGGTTAATAAAAGAATCTTTTGTTCGCATTGGCTCTAACGCGATTCACTATTACGCCTTCCAATTTAGTGACGCCATCTGTTTGTAATTTTTTGAACTAGTTTACATAATTTAAGTTTACATCTTATCGATGATAATAAATCTGGGGTAATCAAAAGGTCTTGCAATTGCACGTTAAAACTGCACTAAGGCTTGCACTAAGCTAATGAAGCTTAATTTGTAATTTTAAGTTTCGAAACAGTTCCTTTAGAACAGTTTGAAATACTTTTGTTGTTTATAAAATAATCATAAGTAAAATTTGCTAAAAGTAATACAAAGTAAATTTAATTTTGCAGATTCCTGCTGTGATTTGGCCAGCTCGGTTCATATTCAACTCGAGGACGAATGAAAAGCGGAGATGAAGGTAGGAAAGGAAACTTATTGATTTTGTTGCATGTGCTCAAGTTCGATACGTCTGATGCCACAAACTTTTGAAACAACTTTCTTCGCTTTACGAAAAAACGCTGATAAATTAATATAGTTCTCATTTTCTTTTGTTTTTCCAAAGTAGTCACGGGCAGTTTTTAAGTGCAGAGCCGTACTTATACATTTTTATAATTATAATAAATTAGAACACTACTGGAAAGTTTTAAAATTTAATTAAAAATTTAATATATTCAAAATTATGCCCCATTGAATTGTCTTGTCGTGAAAAAATATTTATCATCCTAGGTGGTCTGAATATGCAAAATTGAAATTGCATGGCCGTAAATACATAAGGTAAAATGTTGATGTGCAGGAATTTTACCTTTGGCTTACCATACAAAAACATAAACATCGAGAACCCCATACTAAAATACATGCGGACAAGCCGAATGGATTGTGATTGAATTTTCTCTACATCGGTCATAAACAGGTTCCTTTGTAAAAATCCGCGTCCGACAATCGGGGGGCGCAGGGTTAAGACTTGTTCACACAGCTTGACTGTTTAAAAATTATAAATTATTCAATGAGCGTTTTTTATTCCAACTTGATTTTTATCTTGTTTTATGTATTGCCTGTCAATGCAAAGGTAGGACTACATCAACTATTTTAACTTTTACGCTAATTTAACTTTTTTTTTTAAATTACAATAACAAATAATGCGCTCCGATGTAAATATTGTTTAAATTAATTCAAATTATTTTTTGGTCCCCGATAGTTCATCTAAATATAGGATGGAATTCGAAATAAATTCGACAACACTAACATTCCACATAAATTACGGTTCGATGGGAAAAAGTGAAATAAAAACCTGATTAGACACACATTTGAGGCATCGGCTCACTGATAGTCACAACGGGCGTCCGTCACAAGAATGGTACAATTACCTGGAATTTAAGCCAAAATACCCACACGCAGCTCAGTGCCATGTCTTTAAGTGCCATTACTAACTGTTAAGTTTGTAAATCAAGCTTTTTATCACCCAGGGCTGAATCGTTCATGAACAACAGGTAGCTACCTACTTACAAAAATTCAATGTTAAAATTAACAAGCTAAGCAAAAACGATAACATTAGCCATTTATGAAATTTACCGTTTGCATGGCTTGTTAATTTTTAATTAAATAAAATAGTAGATTTTAGATTTATAACTTTTCAAATAAAAATATGTTTTATCATTTAAAAAAAATTTAATTTGAATTGTTGAAATTGATACGGTTAGGTAATATTCATCGGGCGGGAGGGAGGCTAGTTAAGAAATATTCAAAAACGTTGGAATGAAGTGATTGCATTTTTTATGCTACGTATATATCGCATTTAGACAATTTTCTAAAATTAAATGGCGAGGACCTCTCCCAAAATTTAAAAAACAGATTTCTTTTAATTGTTATATTTATTTAAAAGTATGCCAGCAATTGAAAAGGAAATTATTAAAACGAAATATAATTTTTTAAATTTTGGGTTTGTCCCCCCTTGCGATAAAATTCTACGGCGCTCATGTATTTTAACTTGAAAAGAAATTCGAAGCAATATTACGCAATATTTTGGTTTAATAAATCTAATAATTAATTACTAGAGGTAGTTATTATAAGTTTAATAATTTATAATATAAACATTAATATTAGATATTAAAAACAATTAAGACAGATAATAAAATAATATACTGCCAGATAACAAAATTATCGGATTACAATAAACAAGAGAAGATCAGTTTCAATTTTTTTTAAACCTTCTGAGTTCCTGTCACCTAAACATTTATATTTTTTTAATCGAACGTTGAACGTTTTCTAACCCACAACCAAACTGTACATTAGCACACAAATTGTAATGTCATAATCGACTTGGGAGAAATATGATTACCCTGGGACATTTAAACCCATACCTAAAAACAAAATTTTTATTTTATTTTGCACTCCTGTTCAACCGAACCGAGTATATTGGGAGGAGCCTACAGCATAACGAAATGTGGTTGACGGACCTGCCCACCAATCACACATCCGCATTTACTCACGATACGTTTTGATTCGTCACCTTACTTTTGTTGAAATTTAACCTAAAATTTTACTTTTTCAAAAATTAAACAACCTAAAACGGTACATAAACCCCCTTTGACTGCTGAATTCAGTATTTTAGTTATAAACCTATAATTTTAAAAATTTAACTATTAGTTTTACAACTGTCGGTCTCTAATGGCAACGTTTATAAGTTTCAGTCAAGTTTCACACCTGGAGTTATTGAACTGCCACTTCTTCGTTTAGTTCAGCTTCCCGTTAATAGGTGGCCGAACCAGACAATATTCTATAATTATACACTGGCGCGTTTTTCAGACAAATTATTTTTCTATTTATTTTTTTTTACCAATTTTTTTTGTTTTTTATTGGTGGTAAAATTATGAGTGAGTGTTAAGAAATCTAGCTAGTGGTAAACCGCAGCCTTAGCGAACGAGCCACACACTTCCCGCCTTTAATGAGGTTCGTGCGTTCAGGTTATTATCATAAAAAATTTTAAATTTGTTTCGCTTGAGCAAACATATTGGAATCGTTCGGGTAACTTAGGTGTCTTTAACTTTGCAAGAATGCAACAGCAGTAATTTGATTTTTCAAAACTTAAATTTGCCACAAAGGAGATGCTTGGGATAATTTGATCGACTTTTGTAATTAAAAGGGGTGCGGCGCGGTGTTTTAATTTAAACAAAGTTTCGGTCGGTGACATTTTCAGGAGAAACTTTTTCGAACATGTTAAACGTTGTCAATTAATTAAAACAGTTTTTTAATTTTTGTTTGTTAAAATTTTTAATTGGGTACATGAGGCAATTTTGTTTACATCTTTTTTTTAATAATTAAATTATATTATTTAATTTGCAAAATTAAATTCTGCTGTACTGAACGCAGTGGCAATCATGTATTATCTAATTTTTTTGAGAGAAGGGGGTAATTAATCCAGAAAAATAATTAATGCGAGAAATATAGCTCAAAATTTTTGGTATTGAACGGTTTAAATATCACAAAAGGCTCAATTTTTAATTAATTTTTATAGCTGCATCCGCAGTTTACTTCTGATGATGGATAATTAAATTACCGAAACCGGTGAACAGCAATTTTTGGTTAAGCGGTGGTGGGGGGTACTATGAAATTACAGGCAATCAAATGTCTTATTTAGTATATTAGATTACTCTGGGGTGACATCCGATTGGTTAGTTATACCATTTCCCCTCCTGAATCCGTTCCTGTATCTCACCACATAAAAGTGATCTTTATTTTGAAGACGAAGCTATTAGAGATTGGTTAGTTTTGAAATATCTCTCAACAGTTTTAGGTGAGCAAAGATTGATATCTTTCAATATTATAAAAAAAAACTTTTGATAACTCGAAACCAGTGGCGGCGGCGGTGGTCAATGGAAGGGATCTTCATTTAAAAAAAATGATTGAAAATTAAAATTCTTTGTGTTGTTTGACTACAATTTGTCAGAACATACTCTGGATTTATCTATCTAAAGGAAAACATTAAAAAATTCAGTGTTATAAATTTAATCGATCTACAGGGCCGGACCAAATGAGCAAAATTTTTTGGCCAAGTGCTTTTTATTTTAGATGAAGTTTGTTTTAGCTTTCCAATTTTGCCAACTTCTCTTTGATTTTGCCAATTGCCAACAAAATTCAGTCAATAGAAGTGGATCCTATCATGTTTATTTTAACAGTGGCGTAGAGTCACGGTGGCCACCGGGTGGGGGCTGTACTTTTCGCTCCTAAGACTTTTAGCTCTTTTTTGGCGCTTCTTCCTGCTTAATTGTACCAAAATTTACATTAAAAGAAACAGCTGCAATAATACTGCTCTCTATATTTTAGTCAATTCTACCAGTGACTTGGACTTTTAGCTAGAGGGGGACTATGGCACGTATCCCCAAAATTAATTGTTTTAGCAAAACATAAATTACGACGATAAATCTTGGGTGGATCTAAAAATGGATTTAGAGGCTGGGGAGTATTCCAAAAATAGCCCGAATAAGCTGAGGATTGGTTAACAACACAAAATAAAGGACTGTGGCGGGGGGGGGGGAGACATTATGTCATTATTTCCTAGAAAACTAAAGCAGTATCGTAAAGTTTCTATGTAATTTTTAAGCAATTTATGTTCTGCCTTTCGGTGCCACTGGGGATTCCAATATTAATTCCCCAGTTTAATTAACCTATTTTTTTTCTAATGTATATTTATATTTGGTACCTGAGTAGATATTCAAGATCACTTGCACGTCGAATAATTTGCGAATGGGTGTTCCTATCAAGTTTTACCTATTATAGTGCCAATGTGCTCGTTTGCGGCCATGTGTCGGTTCCCGGCCAGAAAGAATATAAAGTTAAATAATACATAAAGTTACAAAAAATTACATTAGTAGTTTTGACAATAGAAAACAAATCCATTAATGTGATTTTTTGCAATTGTTGCTTTATGGGTTTACTATTATTTAATTTTTATCCTTCCTGGCCGGGAACCGATAACATGGCCGTGAACAGGCACATTGATCCTATTTAAATTTTTATTTTGCAACAAAGCAGCTGCTGAACTGTGGTCATTGAATGTGTTCTATAACCCCATTCTTCATTGGACAATTATAGAAAGTTATAATCTCGTTAATCCATTATTGCGCACTACCAGTTGTTATCAATATCAAATCAGCAGTGGTGTTGTTTTCGTGAATTTATTGAATATGGCATATATTTTTACAAAATCGAAATAAAATATCAAAATTTTTATTGAACTTTTCATTAATAAAACTTTGCAAGATGGTGTCGGGGGGGGTAAATGCACTTGATTTTTATTTTCTTTTGGTTCTTTTGTAGTCCTGATTAATTTTTCTTTCAACTTAAGGAAAGTTTTTATTTTAATAATTATATTAAATTAAACTTTTAATAATTAACAGGTTAAGTGAACAATTTAACGAATTTATTTTTCAAAAGCTCTAAGTAATGATTATTATATTGTAAAAACGTAAATTTATCTATTATTGACCTGAAAAGTAAAATTATTAACCAAGTGCGGCCTTTAGACCATCTAGTATATTAATAAGCAAAAAATTACACACAAAATTTCATCTGTCTTTCTGCTTAATTTTTTTTCTATCTATAACTCACAGGCCAACAATCTAGTTAGTCTAAGAAAATTCAAGATTAATTCCGCAGTGCGGCCTTCAGGCCGCACAGCCTTGGCCTTCTAGTATATTAACAAGCATAAGAAATACGCACAAAATTCCACCTGTTTTTGCCTATTTTTCTCTCTCTGTAACTCACAGGCCGCACAACTTTAAATATTTAGTTATTTCAGTAATCAAAAAAAAAATATTTGACAAAACGTCAGAGCATTACATTATTAATGTATTATTTATTCAAATGAAAACACCGAAAAGTGTAAATTTTTAGCTTAATTAATTAGACTTAACGCTCTATTGCAGGCGTTGCTGCAACCTAAAGCCGGCACTGCCTAAGGGCCAAATTAACAAATTTATTCGTTTATGTAATGGGAGAATTAAAATATATTGACTTTTAAAACCATAATTAACTAATGGACCATTTAAGAAAAATTTAATTTTTAGAAATATAATAATATAATCTAGAATGTTTAAAAAACATAAAAAATGTCAGAATAATGAAATACCAAAAAAGAATTAGGTGGCCAACTTAATTCGACAATAAATTAATATTTAATTGATCATATTCCGTACCGAAACGTTTTATTAAATATTTATGAAATTGGTTTTTCATTAATTCTTTCATTAAATTTGATTATGAAATTGGCCCTTAGTGTTACTAAATCACTGTAATAAATAAATATCACTGTAATAAATGTAATTTCTTACTCTAACACTGCTTCTCAAAATAATATACAATAAATTTTATTTTTAAACTTGCTTTTGCAAGGGGTCGGTTGGCTAAAATTTCAGTTTTAATTAATGTAATTTTCTTATCTCAAAATATATTGTTGTAGGTGGAACGGGGGGAAAGTTAGTCGTTTAGTCTCCAATTTTCTTCGCATGTCCCAGTTCATTATAGAACTTATAGCTGCCATTTGTTTGTGGAAATCGCCTGCGGCGCTTTTCAAAATATACCTCCTTGAACGTACGATTTTTGAAAACTTTTTCATTATTTCTGCATCCGCTCCCGATATAATGTTTCATGCCTTCTAACGAGTTTTCTTATTATTGCGCCTAAGAGCGAATTGCTTTTTGCGGTAAATCTGTTAGTTTACTTGCAGAAAAGTTGAACAAATAAGATTACTCAGCAAATATCGATTACCGTGAGCAATTTTATGTAAATTGTTTTACATTTTGAAATGTAAGGAGGAGCAATTTGCTATATAAATTAGTCTTGCAGGCGATAAGCTCGAATGAGCATTAAAATAAGCAGACCACGAGAAGGGCGCGAGTTGCACGTCAAACCACCAAACCGGGCTCTACCTCAACGCTTCTTTCTCGTCGTTTATTATTGCATATTATTATTATTGTTCGATGTTGTTTTGTTATTGTTGTAAATTTAGCTCGACAATAGAAAATGTGGAAGACGACGACTTCCCCCGCAACCGTGATAAGGCTACTTAAAACTCATTAGGGCTGATATAATTACAAACAAAAGCCTGCGAATGACTTCTATACTTGAGGAGCTTTGGGTATCATTAATAATGGCGATACGTTGTTATAATAAACTATTGTTGGGAAGTCATTGTTTGCATGTCTCTAAGGATGTGTTGATTCTCTGAATAATTAATAATGTCACCGCTTCGTTATTATGATAGTTTTGACACAAATGCATATCTTACATTTTAATTTTATAAATGCATTTTCCGTCGGAACAAAAAATTCTTTTATGACATCGACCAAGAGAGCCCGTTTGCCGCTTCCTAGCAAAAAGTTAAGTTTTCTTGATTCGTAATTCTTTTGCCCGAGCCCGTGGATGCCGCCTTCGAGTAATCGTGAATCGAAGTAAAGTCCAGGTTTTTTGTGTTAATTAAGGCCGAGTCTAATATGAGTTTTTGCCGCTACACATGACTGAAGAGCGGACTACCCTCGCTTTCCTGATAACCGTGTCATTAGCTAGATGCTACCACTGTTACACCAGAACTACTTAACAATTGTTTGGATGCTTCTGTTACTAACAGAATATCTCCTCGTTCGTTCGTCAAGAAAAATTGATTATAGTTAGTTGGTCCTTGTCTATTATTCTAATGACTTTTTGTTTTCGACACAATTTATTATGATAAATGCGCCGCATCGCAGCCTCCTTTTTTTTCATTTTAATGAAAACATGACTTTGTGTGTTGTTACGTGTTACGGTTACGTGAAGCGAAAAAAGAGTGTGAGATATGAAGAACCGCAAGTTTGTGTAGAAGGTAAAAGTCGAACCGTGGAAATTAAACGATTTGTCATATAAGTGCACTTTGTCACTATGTTGCCGTAAGATATGGGGTGTGTGATTTATAGAAACAAATCACAGAATCCGCGTCTGGAGAGTTTAGGGACGGTGGTCAGCGTTCGGCTATAATTCATATAACCAACATATCTACACCCACTGTTGCAAATCTTCTTATATTCTGCCAAATGTCACCACTTAAGACCCTGTTTTACATCTACCCAAAATTCTAAGGAAATCGTTTTATTGTGAACATCCGTTGATTTATTAAACTCAATTTTATATTCAATTTTCGAGATTATGGAACCAATATTTACCGAATGCCATTCGTTCCCTCATTTGCTCCGAACAAGTTTCCAGCACATTATTTGTACCAACTTATTATGACGTTTTCAGAATTCATACAGTAGCAGTATATTGGTTTAATTGTGAGGTACGCACAGGGCCGTTCTAAGATATTTGGCTCCCATGGGCTACATAAAAGTTTAATATTAGACCATTTACACAAAAGAAAGGCAGTGTTTATTAACCCCTCCTGATGTATTCGTTGGATTTTTCTGCCTCCCCATGTTTTTGATGAACGCTAACCTAAATTAATGCAAATGTTCAACCAAAGTAGAAATTTCACGTTGTCCTCCGAGGATAGTATCAGATGACAGAGCATTAAATGTTACCAATTATGTAGAAGTGTTCTACCTTTCTTGAAAACAAATTAATTTACGGTGGGGGGATTACTTGGTTACTTTTTTACATTTTATATATTGTCTCAAAGGTTTCTCTATTGATCACTTCATACTGAAGGCTAGAAGTTAGCAAATTTATTTTATTACAATTTAAATATAACTGGGGGGTGACAGATCTATCACAGTTTGAGTGTTCGTGACCCACCCCTGGACACTAAAATTATGGTTACTTTTTGGAATATTACTTGCATTTGACTTTCATACCTAGCGCGCTCTCGAGCTCTCAAAGTATTTGTAAGTTTCGTCTCCATCCCCAAAAGAATTCATTCTGGAAAAATTTTCCCTTCTTCCCTGCACTTTTTAAGCTAATCTAAATGTCCAACCAAACTAAAAATTTCAGGTTGTCAACCGAAGATAGAATCGAACGGCAGAGCATTAAATGTTATAAATTATGTAGAAATTTTTTACCTTTCTTGGAAACAAATTGATGTACGGTTGGGGGGGGGGGGAGATTATATTATGTTATGCTCTCGTTTTTACATTTGGTCAGTTTCTTACATTTTATACGTTGGCTTCAAAAGTTTCTCTAATGATCACTTCATACTGAAGACTGTAAGTTACCAATTTATACACTATTACAATTTAAGTATAGCTGTGGGGTGCTCCACATCCCCCAGACCCCCCGGACTCTAAAATTATGATTTCTTTTTGGAATATTACTTGAATTTGACTTTCATACCTAGCACACTCTCTAGCTTTCAAAGTCTTTGTAAGTTTCGTCTCCATCCCCAAAAGAATTCATTTAGGATTTCTTCTGGAGAAATTTTCCCTTCTTCCCCTGAATTTTTCAAGCTAACCTAAATTAATCCAAATGTTCAACAAACAAAATGTATGTTGTCTACGGGGATATTAATTATGCAGAAGTGTTTTATCTTTCTTGGAAACAAATTGATTTATTGGAGGGGCGGGGGTATATTATGTTATGCTCTCCGTTTTTTACACTTGGTCACTTTCTTACATTTTATGTTGTCTTTAAAAGTTTCTGTATTAATCACTTCATACTGAAGGCTGTAATTTAGCAAATTTATATATTACAATTTTAATCCCCTCCCCGATCCCCGATTTTAAAATTATGATTTATTTTTTGGGATATAACTTAAATTTAACTTTCACGCCTATCACACATAGCTCTCCAAGTATTTGTAAGTTTCCTCTCCATCCCCAAAAGTCTTCATTCGGGATTTTTTCCCAAGTAATTTTCCTTCTTTTCCTGAATTTTTCAAGCTAACCTAAATTAATCCAAATGTTCAACCAAACTAAATATTTTACGTTGTCCTCCGGAGGTAGTATCGGATGGCAGAGCATTAAAAGTTATAAATTATGTAAGTTTTTACCTTTCCTGGAAACAAATTCATTTCCGGGGGGGTAATATATTATGCTTTCGGTCTTTGACTCTTGGTCACTTTCTTACATTTTATGTTGTCTTTAAAAGTTTCTCTATTGATAACTTCATACTGAAGGTTAGTTAGCAAATTTATTTATTAAAATTTAAGTGTTTTATCTTTAGCTGGGGTAGTCCATACCCCCAGACTCTAAAATTATGGTTTCTTTTTTGGGATATTACTAAAATTTGATTTTCACATCCAGCACACATAACTTTCAGAGTATTTGTATAATTTTCTTCCCAAAAGCCTCAGTCGAGATTTCTTCTGGAGAAAGTTTTCTTTCTTCCCCCCATATTTTAAGTTAACTTAAATTAATCTAAATATTCAACCAAACTAAAAATTTTTAGCTTTCTTGGGATGCAAATAGGTTTACGGGAGAGGATACTATATACGTGTTCTGTTTTTGGCTCTTGGTCACTTTCTTACATTTTATGTTGTCTTTAAAAGTTTCTCTCAAAATTTATGTATTACAATTTAAGTGTAGCTGGGGGGTATTCCATTCCAAATTTTTCCAACTTCTGAAAAATACCCTGTTATTCGATGATTGCATCGCAATAGTTACCAAAATGCTTCTTCAACGGCATTCTGCAATTAGGTTCTGATAAGAATAAACTGCACGAACCGGGGGGTCTGGGGTATGGAATACCCTCCAGTGCACCAGTATCAGATGATAAAACATTAAATGTTTACAAATTAAGAAGATCCTTCATGATTCCGTTCTATTTTCTTGAAAACGATGACATAATATACCGGAGAGATACTTCATACCCCCCCACCCCCCTGACCCCAGATTACTATTTTGCATTAGATATTGCCTTAAAAGTTTCTCTTTACGTGTAACGAGAAACTTTTCACGTAAATTTACGTGTGGCTGGGGGTAATACCCCCATAATATTAAATTTATTATTACAGTTTGAGTGTTCCTGGGGGGTGCTCCACACCCCCCAGACCCCCGGACTCTAAGATTATGGTTTATTTTTTGGAATATTACTTGAATATCACTTTCACACTTAGCACACATATAGCAGCTTTTAATGTATTTGTAAATTTTTCTCCCCATCCTCAACAGTCTTTGGTTGGGATTTTTTTTGGAGAAATTTTCCTTCTTTCCCTACATTTTTCAAGATAACCTAAATTAACCCAAATACCTTGAACGTTAAATAAGATATAATTTTCGTTGAAAAAGATAAGTTCCTGAGAGAAAGAAAAAATGCAACTTCCGTACACAAATGTCGAAGAAGAATAATTGCTCCAAAGGGAACGTGGGAAGTCCTTTGATTTGCGATGACGGCAGTTATCGTCGAGATTGGTCTGGATTTTACAAATTCTTCGATGGTTTCTAGATTGACATCTGAGTGAAGACTGCGAGATGTGATTGTAACTATGCATCGTCCTTAGGCGACCTGAATTGATTTTTGAAGTAAAATACTTAATTGGAGGAAACTCACCAATTACAAGACTTGGAAAATGTTGTCAAGGCAAATTCCAGTGATTGAAGTAACAGTTTCGGATGGAAAGGATGAATTAAAAAGTCGACAGCACCACGGTTGAAGGAGAGACGAAGCAGATTTACGCATTCGTAACTCTGAATGTCCTGGAAGCCTACGCCAAAGTGCAGGGTGACGATACTGAAAATGACAAAGGCAAGCTGATGTTCAGCCTTTGAAGACCAGAAGAACTAAAAACAAGAGTTTAACCAACTGACAGAAGAAGTAAGTAGAAAATGGCAAAAAGTAAAATGGGAGACACTAACAAAGGAGTTCATTTAGTGTTGTATAGAGTGCACCACGAGGAGGCAAACTAGCTCCCCCTCTTGGGAAAATACAGAGCCATAGAAAAAACAGCGAAAAATCCAAAATCCACTCCATGAATTAAATTCTTCTAATTTATTTTTGGGGAGGAACCAGTCAATTCTTCCCTCTTTCTGGCTATTATGGAGGTCATAATAAATCTATCTTCAAAACTGTTTGAAGTGCGCAGATCCCGATACACAAACCAGGACTAATAAAATAGTTATTTATGTACCTAGGACGTAAGGTGATCATTCTTATCTACTGTGTGAAAGTTGAGAATTCCTCACGATAAACTCTACAAGGAGCGACAAGGTCGAAAATACATATTACGCCAAAGTGGAGTTTTCTTTTTAAGATATAATATGATAGTTTTGCTTAAGCCTATCGAGTTCCTAGTATGCTGTACTTAAAATAAAATGAACTATCAATTGCTCCGAGCAAGTTCCGTTAGTTTTTCATCAGATTCCCACTTCTTAGCAAACTCAGATACGTTTCATCCCGTTTTTGTTCGCCAACTGACTGGAAATTTAAAGTTTTTGTTCCGGGAAAGTTATATCGGTTTTCGATCATCAGTTTGTACAAAAGACAGAATAAGTTTTCAAAGAACTTATTGCACTTTAAGCAGCTAATTAAATAAGATTTTGGCTTTCTTACTTCTAAATACACCGTCGTAGGTTTTTCTGTCTGTTTGCTCCGGGCAAGTTCCGTCGGTTTTATATCGCTGTGTTACTTCTGTACGAACCCTTGTAAGCGTTGTCGTAAATATCTTGCACGATTTATGAGATTTTCGAAAAATAAGTTCAAACGACCATTTCGAGCCGAAGTTTTGCAATACAAAATTTTAAGGGATTAAGACCGTCGAGATATGTAAATACTTGTTAAGGGCAGCGCAAGGAAGATTAGAGTGACATTTTGTTTTAATCGTGTGTCACAAAATTGTTACGGGGGAATTAGAACGTCTGTTCGGGGATTACCGAACTTGACGTGAAAAAATGACCGGAAGCGTCGGCATTTTCTTTTCAAGAAGTTGATTTTTAAAAACAAATTAACGAAACTAATTTTTCAAAAACGTTGATAATTAATTTTTGTTTTCAAAAATTTTATAGTTTATTAGGAAGAGCAAGAAAATGTAGATGAATGCGCTTCTTATGCTCGGTGTTTCCAACTAAAATACAACAAAAAATTGTATTCGACAGAAAAAAACTGGGAAGGCGTACTGATGTTTTTTGGGGAGTGAAAAATGAGCCGGAGCCTGCCCGGATCTTTGAGTCTCCGGACTACTCCGGAAAAATCTAGGCCAGGAGCGTACTTGAAAAAATGCTCCCATTTTATTTTCTATTGTTATTTTCTCGTGTAACTAGAAAAATTAAACCCATCGAGTATCTGTTACGCACGTCGGATGGTAATCGAATAAAATTATTTTCTCTTGGAAATTGTCGGAGTTAAGTTGAGACGAAGATCAAATTTCACCCTTAATTAAATAATCGATTTTTTTTACAAATTGGACAATGTCGCAAAGAAGTCCTTCCCTGAGTGATTATGGTACCCTTCTCACAGCGATGTATCTACAATTTATTGCAGACAAAATAAGCCCCAATATTTTCATCCGTTTCTTTCTCTCGCATTGTGAGGCGCGTCAAGAAGGGAAATAAAAATACAACGCAACTGAAAAATTCTACAACGTTTTAGTTTCCTTCCGGTGACTATGTCACCAAAAAAAAAAATTTATTTTGTACTAACTACACGTTAAATATATTTCATGTTTGTTTTCTTGCTTGATCCAAAGGGATAAATAAATTTATTTACAGGATTCGGTAAGTTCTCACTTGCAGGATCAAAAAATGTCGATGAATCTTTAATTTTTATGCCAACTGCGTGATTTTCCTACTTGAACCAAATTAAGCTTACGAGGGGGTGTGTGTGTGTGCATTGTTCGTTTATATCGGTCATCAAACCACACGGCCGCCGGTTTCGACTCGGACATTAACGAAAAAGCTAACGCTAAAGTGCCATCGTTAGATGAAAATTTGAAATTTTTTCGCATCACAAATTGAATGAAGAAAGTTGTAACTTTTTTTGTCAAACCAAACTTTTCAAGTTGGAGTATCAATTTTCACTAAATAATGTTTGATCGGATTTAGGGGATGCTCTATCAATGTGTCAAAATGAGCAACAGAGCATAACAAAAGTGTGTACGCCGATAGTTGCTTTCATTAGGAAGTCGAAGCAAACAAAAGTAGTTTCGGGTTTGCAAAAAATTTCTGTCAGATGACGTAACAATGGATGTCGTTGCGCGGTCAATGTTATGCTGTGATGCGATTTTTCCACGTCAGCACAAGGCGACTCTTTGTCTGATAAGGGACGTCTTTTCCAGAGGCGTCGTTTGTAACTCGCAAAATTTTTCATAACTTTTGGCCAACGTCTGAGGAATGTCGTTCGTATGTGCGAAACGTATGTATGTACATATGCAGTAGGAAATCGCGAAACTAATTTTTCGACTTTAAAACGACCCTTAAATAAAGTGGTTGTTTCCTTTGGGCGACATAATAAATTATGAAAGTTACGGCGTGATTAATAATTTTATTTACTTAAAAGTATGAAAAGGTTTGTGCAGCCACTGACGATATTAGGACTAGTGGGTGTGTGATGATGTGACAAGGGGTGCAGAATGGGAATCTAGGAATGCATAAGGGTTGGGAATGTCGGTGACATCACATTAATCTCTTTGAATTAAGATGCCGGCTCAATCATTGCCTCGCTCGTAGTTTTTTGTTTGTTGTTTGCTTTAGTTTTGGCTTTGTTACTTTTTTTTTCCAAAACAAATTTTATTCGCGGCTCTTTTATGAGGGTGCATGGTGTAAACGAGTGCGCAAAGTATTAAATTTAAAGTTCATAATATCGAAACGTTATTTAAATGACTATGATAATTAATGCAAATTTAGCCCATTATGAAACAATATGACGGCATCGTTTAACATTATGCGTTATTAATTGCGAAAAGCCATTATTATTATGTCATTAGCACTTTGTGAACAACTTCCATGAGATTTGCTCCGGAATAAATTTTACTATATTAATTTATTTTTTAAAAAACACCCAAGTTGCGCCCAAAAATCAAAATTAATTTGTAGTCGAGAACAAACTTTTTACTTCCTTCTTTAAAGATTGTAACGCCCCAATGGCCTCATTTGATTAGTTTTGTAATCAATGCCACCCCTTAAAGTCAAACAGGGAAATGCTAGCACCGGAAAAGGGCGACCAACGTCGTTCAGCTTCATCGAAAATTTCCGAAGGGGTCCCTTTTCTTTAAAAAAAAAGTGTAATGCCTTCGATACGTAATTGACTTTAGTTTAGTGTTTAAATTAATAGTCAACTGATTTAAGTTTGTATTGTTAAATGTGTGCACCCTTAAGTGCTTAGGGATGACTTGCCGTTTCATTGTATTATTTAGGTCGAATTAATTATGCAAGTTGACCCAATACTTCAATTTCCGTTTTGATACTGAGCTCCAATTAGCACACACATTTTTTGCTTTATCTGTCAGGAATAAAATAGTAAAATAGGAATACAATGGGGAGGTTATGAGTGAGGATTTCAAACCATCTACAGAGGAGACTTTGTTCTCGGAAACAAAACTAATTGATTTTAATTTTCTTTCGAAAAAACAGCATTTTAAACGTTCTTTAATTTCAGGCGACGTAAAGGGCACAGGGTCATTTAAGTTTTCGAGGGGCCAGGTGAGAATGAGGTCCTACTTACTATACTTTGTAAATTTGTGAAAGAAATTGCAATGAACAAATCTTGTTTATTAATATTGTGGTTGCCAAATTTGATTTTTGAAGGTTTTAGGGCAAAAGGCCTAAGCACTGGAATGAACCACGTGTTTTAATTTTGTGAAAAAAAATTAAAATGTGATAGTTTGCCAATCCTTCGTATTGAATAATTTACGGAATTTACCCCTTAATAAATGCACCCAATGATGATAAATAAAAGGATAACCATCACAGCGACTGTGTCATGTCTAGCAAACATTTCCAATATTGGTTGAAATTTGAAATTTACAATTTTTCTATTTAATGCAAAATAAAATTAAAAATGAACAGGAAGCACGAAGTAATGACAAACGAACACATGGTGGAGTATTCTCTTGGATAAAAAATGCCATTAAACAAAAAAACTTTAACAAAGAAAAGTTTGGCAACACAAAACAAAGGTCACAATGAGGCTTACAGGGAAAGAAAAGCAATGCAAAGGTAAGAAACAGCAATGAATGGATAGAGTTATGGACGAGAAGAAGGAAAGGTAATAATCGAAGAGAATTTTACAGAAGAATAAGCGAGCAAAAAGACAAAACAACAGAAGACAAAAAGTAGGAGGACTGAAAAATAAAACGGTGTAATAAAAATTATGAGAAAGATTGTTAATAGATTACTGGAAGAAATGGAAAACATGAAAGTTCCGAAGAAACTGATATTACGAATAGTGAACAAAACCAAAGCAGAAGGCAAATCGAGAGAAACAGCTCAAACGAAAGAGAAGAAGTGATAAAGGACAGAATAATGGCAAAAAAATTGCTGAGGAATCAAGGACCGAAAAATAAAACAAGAATTTACAGAACCATGATAAAACTGATGGCATCTATGGAACTGAAGTGATGTGTCTGACGAAGGCAGAATAGAAGAAACTGAGAGTGTTTGATAGAAAAGTCATGATAAAGATGTTGGAGGTAGCGAAAATAAAAGAAGAAAATTATAGAAAAAAAATTAACAGTGAGATTAGAAAGAGACTGGACAAAAATGTATCAAAACCAAGAGATTGGGATGACGTGGGCAGTTTTTGAGAGCGCAAAATGGAAAAAATAAGAATCAGCAAAAAATATTGAATTGGAAACAGGCCGAGAAGCATTATAGGGATTTGAACGAGATGACGGTAGATGGCTGGAGAGAGAAGTCATTGAGAAAAACAAAGAATATAGGGAAGACTCTGGAAAGAGAGAAAATTGAAACAAAGGGGAGAAAAATGAATTTGGAAACGTCAAAGAAGAACATTAAATATCCCGCAACGAGAATTCCTGAATGCCTGTATGTATGGCTGGGGGGTATTCCATACCCCAGACCCCCGGTCGCCGAAGTCGTGATCAGGATTAGCACCCCCGATACCAAAGTTCCGGAAGATATAATGCTACAGTGACGGTATCACGTGACCAAATTTTATTATGTGAAAGCTTTATTATGTAGATCCAAAGCATCGGTTGAGTTTTGGAATACCGCGCAATTTGTTGTTTTTCTGGGCCCCTTTTTGTAACAACAATAATAATATTCATCTCAGAACCTACAATTATTTCGTAATTTATTCGTAAAAACAATTATTTAAAATCATATGTACTTAGTCTCCCCCTTTCCCCCAATCCTCGTTTCTAAATATGTAACTGAAATTATACGAGTAGGCTGTAGTAATTTGACCATCAGTATCATTTTGGGGGATAATAGTAAAACATGTTTTGTGGGATTTTTAAATTTGTAATTGGCAGTTAGCGCGAACAACAGCTAATCCGGAAAAATTTAATTTTCTTATGGTCATCTCTGTACTTCGGAGAACACATAATGCCGTCGGTCTCCCTGTGTTAATGATTGACACAATTAACAATAAAAGCAGGGTCATATGCACATTCCCCAACACTGGCGGCTTGCTATGTACATTATGTGGGGCAATTGGAAAACATAGTTGTTGGGTCTGGGGGGGGGTATGGAAAACCCCCAATAATACTTAAACTGTAAAAGAAAAATTTGCAAATTTATGACTTTGAAGGAAGATTTTAAAGGAACATAAAGCGCAAGATGGTGGGAGAGTGGGGATATGAAATACGTCATCATTCTCAAGAAAACTAAAGCAGTATTATGAAGCTCCTGCATAATTTGTGAAGAATTACTAAACTGCCTTCCGATACTTGGACACTGCGGGGTATTCTTGGTAGCGACTTATAACTTCTACTGAGGAGAACAAATAAATGCAAAGAAATCGGCGAATTTATGACGCGAAAGCTCTCAAAGTGGAAGTGCTCTAAATGAGATATTTAGTCCGGGGGGTCTTCTAGTGATATGCAAGTAATATTCTAAAAAAGAAACTATAATTTTAAAGTGCGGGGGGTCACACTTAAATAGTAATCCATATATTTTCGAATTTATAGTCTTCACTACTAAGAGAAACTGTTTAAGACAACATCTAATGCAAAATAGCAATTTGGAGTTAGGAGGGGGGAAGTATGAAGTACCCCTCAGTATATTATGTCATCGTTTAAAAAAACAGAACGGTACTACATTTAAATTGTAGTTAATGTGTTAGTCCGGGAGGGGTCTTGAAGTGATAATCAAGTAGTATTCCAAAAAATAAACCATAATTTTAGAGTCCGGGGTCTGGAGGGTGTGGAGCACCCCCAGACCAGATATGGGAGGGATATGAAGTATCCCTCCAGTATATTATGTCATCGTTTCAAAAAAAAAACAGAACAATACTACATTTAAATTGTAGTTAATGTGTTAGTCCGGGAGGGGTTGATTTTAAGTGATATTCAAGTAATATTCCAAAAATAAACCATAATTTTAGAGTCCGGGGTCTGGGGTGTGGAGCACCCCAGGAACACTAAAACTGTAATAGATAAATTTAATATTATGGGGTGTTCCCCCCAGCCACACGTAAATAGTGATCAATATATTTTCGTTTGGGTTAAATTGACGAAACAACCAATCAGATGATTGATTTATTTGTTTTGTTGTCGTTTGATTTGTTATTTTGTCAATTTAACCTGAAGTTTGCTAGCTTCTAGATAACTATGAGCGGGGGGGATTGATCACTGACCAAAAATGTGTATACCAAATTTGCATTTACAATAATTTTCAAAAAATTGCAAAATTTGCAAATAATTTCCAAATATGCAAACAATTGCAAAATTATTTGCAAAATTTGCAAATAATTTCATCATTTTCAATCATTTACAAAATTATGTACATCAAATACACCAGGTGGTCAATCCCTTGACTATGAGTGAAGAAATCGGGCAGAAATTTGTTATCTAATACAACAAGACAAAATCAAAAACGAAACAAGGAATAATTAAATAAATAAAATAAAATGATATAAAAAAGTCTCCCAGGAGAGCACCCTGATTTTATTCAACTAGCTTTTGTTTATAAGATTCACGTGAGATATTTAAATAGAATTTTTTTCGAGTCCGTCACATAAAATCTCATTAACCTCATGTACAGTACATGTCACTACGCAATAATAGGTAAGAACTATGTATTAAAATTCGGTATTATCAGATCTGATTAGGGGTGATAGAAGGCACTTTCCAACCAAAATGTTTATTTAAAGTCAAACATAGGGCAGGGGTTAAAGCAATTTTACTCTCAAAAAAGGCTATAATAGCACGAAATTTTGCTGTTCGAATAGCAATTTTAACGGACAACAACTTTAATCTATTAAACTGAAAATAATGAACAATAAAAAAATAGCAAAATTATCAAACTTGAAACTTCTCAACATTTCTTTGCATAATTTAATCCATAACTTAAAAGTCGTTAATTTTAAGCAATCAAAGATTAGAATATAGTTTGTATATTTTGTATTTGTTCCAAAATTATAGATTTCGGTGTTATGACCATTTGAAGGTAAAAATTGTTTAAAAAGGTTCAAAGTTTGAATTTAGACAAAACCTAGGGTTAAACATTTTTTTAAAAATTGTGTCTTCTCTCTCTGCCTAAAAGATGTATCGATCGCCGGAGCACTCATTTTTGATATTTTTTCTAATAAAAATGTTCAGTAGGAATATTATCTACAGTTTTCTATGACCTTGAAAATGAAACTTGCTCGGAGACGATTTTATGTACGAAAAGAGGAATTATTTTATGACGAATAAATTTGGTGATATTGGAGTTAATTATGCTTAAAAATTGAATGAAATTAGGTTGTTGGAGTAAAAAGTTGAAAAGTATTGCATAAGATTGATGTAGTTTTTGGTTTGGCTCTAAGATATGGCATACAAGAATTTAAAGGCGAGTTTTTCAAACAAGCAACGACAAAATCCACCCTGCGTCTTGCTAATCCTAATAAATCATCTACCAGATGGCATATTTTAGCATTTGTAATGCGATTGCACTGACGTCGTAAGATATATCGACGATATATGCACTTTAAATCGCGTCTAGTTGAAGTAATCTACAAGTAAACGATTCGTTTCTTGTTTTAAATTTAATAATAATTTAAAGGGATTTAAAATAATTAACCCTAAGAGCCTTTGCGCCGGTTAATAAGAAGTGCGGGAGTAGTAGTTAAAACCCTAAGTTTCGGGATTAAGTTTTACTTTGATATCTCATTAGTGTCGTTTTCCTTGGAATGTCGAAATAATAGAAAACTTAAAATATCGAAAGGGATATAAATAATAATAATAATAATAATGCGACACACAGAAACGCCAACTAATAACTAGATTAAAACACAAAGGCCACTGCAAGATGTATAATCGGGTTAAATGACTGTAAATGGCGTAATATATCAAATCTTCATATTCTAAGTGGTTGGTCACCCTTTGTCCAAACGTCCACTCTTTCACCCTTTCGATAAGGACCTAACATTTCTTATCGTATTCGTCCCCTAATGTATAACTTTAACATGATTTGCTTAAACGAATTGTTTTCATATTTGATTTGTTGCTCGCATTTGTAACATCAACCCAAACAAATTACATCTAAAGGCTTGTTTTTTGATTTCGAGTTTTCGTCTTACGTACGAGGCGCGCTCGAAAAGTGCACCCACCGATTGTTCTCTGCACCCTCCCACGCATTATCTTACCCGGCTGTTTAATGTTTTACATCATGCATAATTACGCCAAGAGCTACTGTACTATTAGGAAGTCTTAAACAAAGTAAATTTTTTGTTACGAAGCTGTTAGCATGATTAACGATAGACGTTAATTATACTTGACCCTTGTCCACCATAACCAAAAAGAAGGGGGTGAGTTGGAATAGATTTCTCGAATATGAAGCGTTATCATCGTGACTTAACTTATTGCTTTCATTGCTTAAGCACCCTTAAATTGGCGAACATTTTTGAAGTTTCATGGCGGAAGTGGAATTTGCTGCTCGCATTATATGTATTTAACTGTTTACCCCCTACTGATAAGGACTATAGTAAATTTGTCTGCGATTGTCCGGTGTAAATTATGGGATAAACTAGTCGTAGTACAAGGCGGTGGAAGCAAGAAAATTTAATTAATAAACGTTATCTCGAAATGTAAGAAATTTTGATTTATGTTCTTTATATCTCAGCTTGACCACTGCCACCGACCACACTTTGCATGCTTACTAATTGACTAATTACGAGTTGGACGTCACAACTCACGATATAATATAACTTTATATCGTTTCGGATTCGTCCTCGGATAAGGAGGAGTTTTTCGAAATTTTTAAAAACGTAATGAAGCGGCCAGGGGTTGCAACACAGTTTGTTATAAGACGAACAAAGTGATATTTCTTCGCTCGGCGGGGAGTCTATGTTGCTCATTGTGGCGTGGACGCTTTTAAAGGGGACGATCATAGAATTAATTTTTAGGGATGAACGATAACAAATGTTATCCAAATATTACAAATGGTAACTTAAACTCCTCGAAAGAAATCTCGTTAAAGCGCTCGGATGAAATTGATAGCCGCAAAAAATTTGAAACCTAAAACAAATAATGAAAAAAAATTAATTTTAAATAATTGAAAGTGTGGTTCAATTTGTTTAAATTAGTTATGGTTTGTGATAACCCGTTGTTAGAAGTGAATGACTTACAGATGATGATGATGCTGATGCTGTTGATACAAGAAAAGGAGAAGAATGTGAGAAGTGAAGCATGATGGATGCTATAGTACATGCAGATTTAGTTTTTTGGTGTGGTAACTTTTGGAAAATTCGAAATTGGAGATCGCGGAATGCATGCATGCAATA